>AP025046.1:12638375-12941010 GCA_036186865.1 Eustoma russellianum | reverse complement strand
CCTAAATTGATTTTTCTAGAACACTTTAGAATGTATCGAATATGTAAAAAGTGTCTAGATACATGTTATATGTCATGCCAAAAACGTTCCATGTGTCGTGTTCGTAGAAAACCGAATTTTCGACTTTTGTCGATTACGCGATTTTTCTCCGATTGAATTCAAACCTTTTTGCACATATTATACATATTATGTCGGACATAATATACATAGAATAACTTGAATATTCAGCTCTAAAGGCTGAAGTAACGTGGCGTCCCATGTACTAAAATGTTGAGTTTGAAATCTCCACAATTTGACCTTAATTGGGGGTGATTTGTGTGTGCCAACATGGAATGATTTTATGGCTGAATATATCATGTAAGCCACGAAATTTGTGGTCATTTTTGAAGTGTAGGGACGGGCCATCTATATATGGCAAGTACGTGACACGTTGGTGAAGTTTCGATTGTCACCCCATACGACAATTTTTTGTTTAGAACCTTGTAACGTGTCGTAATAATTTTGTCATCACCATGAATTATATCATATGATATAAGACCTAAATATACTCATAAATATGATGTAAATATAGTGGTGTGACGTTAACGTATGTCCGTAAAATATATAACGTGTCGGTAGTACGTTGGAATATATGTGTATAGTGCCTTTTAAAAAAATCTGAATATATATATATATGTGTGTGTAAAAGGCGTGTGATAAGGAGAGGATAAAACTTTCAATTCTTCAATTTGCTGCCTTTGTGCCTTCTCCAAATATATCACCACTTAATGAACTACTTAGTTCATTTAACTAAGTACTTCACTTAGTGAAGTAGTTTAGTTCATTAATGGTGGCACCTGAAAATAGTTCAAACACAACAAATGTTCGCCATTTGATGTAAGCTTTAAAGCTTGATGGCTCGTTAGTATGACAATATTATATATGAACTATATAAGGCAGGTTTCATACAAAAACGTGTCATGCGTTTCTTTAATACACGTTATTTAAATCATGCATTTTGTAATCACTCAAACCCCTTTTTCTCAATAGTAACACCATGATTGGACCATTGAGATCCATGGTTGGTACATAGTACTATATGGGGAAGTCAGTCAGTGTATCTTATGTACTGCGTGTATGAGATATGCTTTATACATGGCTAAGACAGATTGGATACGATGTTTATGATTATGTTTTGATAATTTTTCTGAAAAAGGATGCACAATTTTTCTTCATATGAGCATATGCATATTACCCGAGTATCCTACTGGGTATATGTTTAAACCTTTAGCAGACATATGATGACTGAGTAGGGTAGGTGTTGTGACATAGACATAGCCAAAAGGTTTTTCAAGTAAAACACAAGATAAAAGCTTAATAGCTACGTGAGAAGAGCAGAAACATGAAAATGAAATAACTTATTCTGCGACTTTACTTTTCAACGACATATCTGTGTACATGCACTTGAAGCGATTTATCTTATCTGTCATTATATTTGTGATACGGAGACGACTTATGTTATTATTTTTGTATTTGTTTTATTAACCCGTCTCCGATGCACATGACAAAACTAGGCAGAAATATTTGATAAGCGATTCGTTATTGCTCACCCCATCTTTTACCATATTGTACAGGCTCGAGAGCTAGTTTTAGACATAGTTGAGGATGACTAGAGGATATATCACCACTGATGAGCGTATGGGCCCAGATTATGTAGTTTCATTCATGTTATTTCGTCTTATATCATGACTTTGTACTATTGACATATTAGATGTATTCGGATTTAGTTATTCTATATGATGCATGTCGATTACGCTTGGCATATTATATGATGCTCCTGTGATCTCGATACATATTTATGTCGACGTGTATATAGATGATATCGATGCCTTGTACTTCTCGTAGCAGAGTAGGTGGGTGCACCGTGCTGAGACCTTACTCTCGAGCGGGGCGCTACTAAATCACATCCAAAATGAGAGAAGGAGATCCAAGCACTTCAAATTCCAATACCCAGGTAATTTCAGACGGAAGAGGACGATGCTCACTGCGGGAGAATAACCAAGTTATTTCAAAATCCGCTGGTGAATAATAAAAATCATCACCGCGTAAGAACAACCATAAGTGACCACAAACTCAAAAGGACAAAGGGGAGCCACTGCTGTGGACATCCCAGGGGCCACCAGCAATAGTGGCGGCTCCACTATGATCAGACACAAAAATAGTGGCTCAGGTTAACCAACGAAGGCGGCGGGAGCGCTACACATGGACGTAGAGAAAGGATGGATAAAACAGAGAAAGGACGTCCAGCAAAAAAAGGAGGTGGAGGGGTTGGGATTTTGAACCTCGACCTTAAAATTTTTACTTTTTCAAGTTGTAATTCCAAATTTCCAATATGTACACATTGTTGGACCATAAAACCTGTAATATACACCACTAGAGGGAGGGGTGAATAGTGGTTAGTGAAAATTGCATTAATACCCTTAGATTAAAAACTCCCCTTAAAACAGAATCAGAGAGCTACTCTGATTCAGTACTCGTTTTTGACAATTTCACAAGTCTCAATACACAACTCTAAAAATTATGAAAATTTACAAAAAAATATTTAAATATCTTAGGTACACTCTGTCCAAAAATAAGCTAAAAATAAACTCGTTTGGCCCTTCAAACAAATAACAATATTTAGATAGTCAATCTGAACAATTTTAGACAGAATGTTGCTGAACTTTGAAAGCATATATCTCTTTGTTTACTAAGTCAAAAGATTGATCTTTATATGATAATACTCCTTAGGATGTCTAATTTAAATTTTCAAAAACCCCTGACATGAAATTGTGCTTCATAAAATAATAATGCAGGTCTCTTTGAAGCTAGTCAGATTGCAGCCAGAATGGAGCAGTTATCATTCAAAGACTGCAAGACTAACTTTCCTTTGCTCAAATCAAGTGATTCTTATTGAAAATGAAATATAACATTCCGAAGTATAACTCCACCAAAAATCATGAGTTTTGAAAATGTTTTGCTATTTTTCCAGATCATGTAAAATTCAGTGAAAATTGTAGTGGGAAACGGGCCGAATGCAGAAAAGAAGAAACAAGACAAGAACATCGAGAATTTATCCTGATTCAGTCAATGTGACCTACTCCAGTCCCAAGGAATGCCTTTCCTTAAATTTCACT
Organism: Eustoma russellianum; assembly: GCA_036186865.1. NCBI lineage: Eukaryota > Viridiplantae > Streptophyta > Magnoliopsida > Gentianales > Gentianaceae > Eustoma > Eustoma russellianum. The sequence continues at coordinate 12,937,855 of AP025046.1, read as the reverse complement.
ATGAAATGACATTAATACAACAAGAAGAGCCGAGCTTGATCCTTGTGTTACATACCAACCCTATTCAATACTTGGCAAAGCACTTCTATGCAACTTTGGTTGCAACACTTCAAACACCTATTGATATTGTAGCGCCTCGGCCCAATACCGGACATCGGTATCAGTGCACCCGTCGTAGTCTGCTACGAGATCTATAAAGCGTAAAAGCAGATCAAGTACACGTCATTAATGACATGAGATAAATCAGCAGAAACGTCGTAAAATTTCAAACCTAAATAACCACAATGTAACCAAATGAAATACAACGGAATTAACACGTGTTCGGGGAAAGGACTAAAATATCCTCAAATATAAAATGTTAAACAGTAAGTCTTGTAACTAAACAAAAAGTGCATGTAAATCGGTCCACTTCAGTGACCGTAATCCTAGTGAGCCCACTCGCCAACGTCTTCTATAAATATCATTTCGTACTCTAGTTCACCTGAAAAGAAGATGGAGTATCTATTCTTAGCAAAAACATCGCCAGCAAGTATCCCATCTATACAACTTACTGGACCACACACAACGAGTCACCGGTGTATTAATCATTGTCCAAGATACGGTGCTCAGGTTAGAAAATAGCATCTTTAGAATAATTCGTCAAAACCAAATAAATCGCATAAAAGATACGCGAATATAGAACAAACATGCATCTAGTAAAACATACTACATAAAAATACCCTTTGTGAATGTCATTGCTTGCATGTCAGTCTTATGCTTCGTGACACATGATGCATGTAATCCTTTAAAATAGCACGCAAAAACCACACATATGCCATCTTTCGTAAACATTTCATGCGTTCCATTTCACAAAAACTTTTCACAATTCTTCTTATCATATACTTCGCGTAGCAGAACTTTATACCTTGTGGGTGATTAATCCACAAAAAACAGAACTTTATACCCCGTGCTGAACGGTCCACGGCCCCATAATATAACTTTATACCCTGTACTGATAGGTTCACGACCCCATAATGTAACTTTATACCCCGTGCTGATAGGTCCACGACCCCATAACATACTTTATACCATGCTATTGATTCACAGGTTACGCTTTTATACCCTGCTACAGCAGGCGTGACTTTTATACCCTGCGATCAAACAGCAGCCATATTTTGTCTTTCGAAAACTTTAATATTCTTTGCAAGCACATGGTCTTTCATAAAATAAATTTCATATCGAAAAGCAAAGTGTTCATGTCATGATGCAAAAATTCTCATGTAACATCTTATCAAAAATGTAAACATACACACACCCCTTACATATCAAGCACATAGTACTGATCCTCAAACACACCCTGCACGTACAATTTCAGGCTCTTCCGTATTACAAATTCACTTCGAGATCACACTTAGCATATTTCAAATTCATTTCGGATTCATACTTAACCTTACTCATTCTCACTTAATGTTTACAACTCAAGCACACCTCACACGTACCATTTCGTGCCCTTTCGTATTACAAATTTATTTTGGATTCATGCTTAGCCTAATTCATTCAGACTTAACGCTTACAACTCAAGCACACCTCATTCTTACCATTCATGCCCTTTCGTATTTTAGATTCACTTTGAACTCATGCTTAGCCTTACTCATTCACACTTAATGTTTACAACACAATTATACCTCAAATACCCTTGTATTTTATGAGCAAAGGAAGAGAATAAAGATATCTCACACACATGGAGCGCTTAATGTGTCAAAAGGAACTTCCTGTATACTTGCAATTCCTACAAGAGGCGCCTAAAGTGACATGGAGCGCCTATACTAGGTGTTCGAAGTGTTCTTGAATGTGCTGGTATACATCGAACGCCAACATGAAGCGCTTCAAGTGACATCGAACACCTTCTTGTAGGATCTTCAAGGCACCACTAGAAGGAGGGTTGAATAGTGGGTGCGGAAAATGTGGGTTTTAAAATTGTTTTAGACCAAAAACCCAACTTCTGAAAACAGTTTCTGTTTTCAGGATCTGTTTTGAAACGTTTTGAAAACTAGGTTACTGGTCTTCCAAAATTCTGAAATTCGGAAAGATCTTAGTCTCAGTGGTTCTGAGTATCTCTTAAAAATTTCAGATTAAAAATCAACCTTTAACTCCTTCAAAAATGGTTTTTGTCAGATTGCGCAAATCTGCCAGAAACGGTAGTCTGATTTGAAAAATTAAATCCAATTAAACCGTGACTCCAAATGTTCTGAAAATTTAATGACTAACCCTTATTAGGTTTCTTTAATTGGGTTGAAACAGTTTTGAAAAATGCTTTTGAGAAGTTAGTCAAATACGTTCAACGTCTCAACCTTTGCAAGCCTAAAAATCAGACTGCACTAGTCTCAAAACGTTTGCCGTTTGGATGATTTATACTTGTCTAAAATGGTTGAAACTTGTGCCAAATGAACCTTAAGACGTGTGGCTATGTCTCCTGAAAGTTTTGTGATTTTTGAAGTTTGTTTACTGTTTTTAAGAACGTGATAAAAATGATGCACTGTGCTGGAAACTGAAAGTAAGTGCTGAAAAGTAAAGAACACAAGGAAATTTATATTGGTTCGGTTAATCAACTTACTCCAGTCTTCAAGGACACCTTCTTCGGTTATCACTAATCACAAAACATAAATAACACCTGACCGCACATGGTTGATGGAGTTACACACAAACTCCAACCCTTTATAAACCTTGTAAGTGATTACAACGATCACGAACACCACCACCTAGCGAATGCAAGGTTGATCACACCTTGATCAATCTTTTACAATAATATAGAGTATATGGTGCTATATATGAAGCCTATTCAAGATGTATGAATATGAATACAATAGGATTTAAGAGAGAAGAAAGAAAGAAGTGTAGAAAGAAGGAGTAGACACGTTTTTGATCTTGGAAACTTGTAAGACTTGTCTTTTTTTATTTGCTCTCTTATTTCCTTTTTATCCAAAATGGCCGCCCCCATATACCTTCTTTCTTCTCCTTGGAAATTATTTTCTAAGTCTCTGTAAGAGTATCTTGCATCATTGTGACATCCACCTGCTTACTTGGCAACTTCTCATTGGATGATCATTAAGCATTTGCTTACTTGGCACTCATTGATTGGATGAAAGTTGTCATCATTTGATGACTAGATAAATCTGAAAAATGTCACTTAAAACATGTGCCAATTAGCCATAAAAATGTTTCCATAAGTCTCATATCAATTCCACATAATTAACAAGACAACTCTTCACCAGTAAGCATGCAAAAATTTGGCCATCATAACTTCTACAAATGCTGAAATTTTCAGCATGTGTGATATTCCCACAGTGTTCAAAACATTTCCTTGTAAGTATAGATTAATTCTTTGAAAATTGAAGAATCAAATATGATGAATCTTAAGACATAAAATCGGCCAAGTGCATTCCAACACATGCTGAAATTTTCAGCATGTGTGATATTTCAAGATATTATCACTTTATTTCCATAATATTTTTTAAAACAGTGCCATATTATCTTTCAATCAATCCATATAATTCAAAGAAGTAAATATGGCACCATTTAGCTTGAAAATTTGGCCAACCATAAATCACACATGCTGAATTTTCAGCATGTGTCACAAATGTGACAAAGTTTGAAATGTTACCTTGTGTAACTCCTTCCTTTATGCCACCAACCTTGTACACTTCATTCTTGGCCAATCAAGATGCCAAAAAAGCTCCACATATGCTCCAACAAGGCTGTAGTAGGCGTGTGATGTAGCTTGTGCATGTGCTGAATTTTATTTTTGCCAACTTTGTAAAATAGTGCACAATAATTATACACACATGGTATATTCCAATCAGCCCTTAATTGATTTTTCTAGAACACTTTAGAATGTATAGAGTATGTAAAAAGTGTCTAGATACATGTTATATGTCATGCCAAAAATGTTCCATGTGTTGTGTTCGTATAAAACCGAACTTTCGACGTTTGTCGATTACCCGATTTTTCTCCGATTAAATTTCAACTTCTTGCACATGTTATATATATTAAGTTACACATAATATACATAACTTAAACTTTAATATTCAGCACTCATGGCTGATTTAAAGTGTCGCCTACATGTGACAAAAAATGAATTTGGAATCTCCGCTATTTGGCCTTAATTGGGGGTGATTTGTGTGTGCCAACATGGAATGATTTTATGGCTTTATATACCATGTAAACCACGAAATTTGTGGCCATTTTTGAAGTGTAGGGGCTGGCCATATATATATATGGCAAGTACGTGATACATTGGCGAAGTTTCGGTATTCAACCTATACGACAATTTTTGGTTTAGAACATTTTAACGTGTCGTAATAATTTCGTCATCACCATGACTTATATCATATGATATAAGACCTGAATATACTCATTAATATGAGGTAAATATAGTGGTGTGACGTTAGCATACGTTCGAAAAATATATAACGTGTCGGTAGTACTTTGGAATATATGTGTGTAGTGCCTTTTTAAAAAAATCTTAGTGTGTGTATATATATATATATATATATATATATATATATATGTGTGTGTGTGTGTGTGTGTGTTAAAGGCGTGTATAATGAGAGGGAAGAAGAAGACTTTCCATTTTTCAATTTGTTGCATTTGTGCCTTCTCCAAATATATCACCATTTAATGAACTACTTAGTTCATTTAACTAAGTACTTCACTTAGTGAACTAGTTTAGTTCATTAATGGTGGCACCTGAAAATAGTTCAAACACAACAAATGTTTGCCTTTTGATGTAAGATTTAAAGCTTCATGGCTCGTTAGTATGACAACATTATATATGAAGTATATAAGGCAGGTTTCATGCAAAAACGTGTCAAGTCATAAAACGTGTCATGCATTTCTTTGTTACACGTTATTTAGATCTTGTATTTTGTAATCACTCAAACCCCTTTTTCTCTACGATCTCCCCCTCGCTTCCCCTCCAATCATGCACAAATTCAAATTTTGAATTTTAAATTTCGAATTTTCTCCCCCTTGATTTGTGCAATCAATCTCTCTCTCTCCCCCTTAAATCATGCATTCTCTCCCCCTTTATTTTGGAAAGTCAATCAAAAATGCATGTAAATATGGAAAGAGACATCAAATCAAATCAGGAGAAATCATGCCTAATTTTGAACGAAGATTTTCATACGTGGCCTGATTTAGTGCCTTAGTGAAAATATATGCTACTTTTTCCTATGTGCCTACGTGATATATGATAATATCACCATTGTTTACGTGATCACGAAGGAAGTGATAGTGGATTTGTATATGCTTTGCCTTAGAATATAGAACGGGGTTCTTAGATAAGTTGATGGCGCTCATACTATCACAATATATAGGAATCTGATTTATCGTAATCCCAAAGTCAGAAAGTTGTTGTATTAGCCATAGTAATTGTGTGCAACAAAGACTAAGTGCCATGTATTCAGCTTCAGTGGTGGATAAGGCTACGCCTGCTTCTTAGAAAACCATGAAATAAGTGAATTTCCTATAAATTGACACGTGCCGCTCGTGCTTTTCCTATCTATTTTACATCCACCATAATCTACGTCAATGTAGGCATGAAAGTTAAATTCACAATCTTTATCATGCCAAATGCCTAAGGTCGGTGTGTGCTTAATATATCGAAATATTCTTTTTATGGCATTGTTGACTTTGAAAACGTGCACACATACATACACTGAACATGATATCAGGTCTACTAGCAGTAAGATAAAGCAAAGAGCCAATCATAGACCTACACAAAGCATTATCAAAATCCTTACCATGTTCATCTTTATCTAATTTAGTGGTGACACTCATAGGGGTGGGGGACGGTTTCAAATTCTCAAATTTGAACTTTTTAATCATATCATTTATATATTTAACTTGGCTTATGTGTATACCTTTACCCGTTTGTTTAATCTGCAAGCCAAGAAAGTAATTCAATTCACCAACCATAGACATTTCAAATTCAGATTTCATGCAAGTTTCAAAATCTTCAACAAGTTTATGAGAGATGGACCCGAAAATGATGTCATCAACATAGATTTGAATAACTAGTAAATCCGATTTATCTTGTTTTAAAAATAGAGTACTATTTATAGTGCCTCTTTTAAAACTATTTTCTAAGAGAAAAGTAGCAAAACGATCATACCATGCTCTAGGTGATTGCTTTAAACCATATGGTGCCTTCTTTAGTTTGTACGCGCGATCGGGATGTTTCAAATCTTCAAAACCGGGTGATTGTTTCATGTATACTTCTTCTTGAATAAATCCATTTAAGAATCCACTTTTCACGTCCATTTGATAAAGTTTAAAGCCTTTCATGCGAGCAATAGCAAGCAAAAGTCGTATGGCTTCTAAGCGTGCTATGGGTGCAAATGTTTCATCATAATCTATTCCTTCTTCTTGATTATATCTTTGTGCTACAAATCTAGCTTTGTTTCTAACAACTTTTCCTTCTTCATTCATTTTATTTCTAAACACCCACTTTGTGCCTATTATAGTCTTATCTTATGGTCGTGGCACTAAATCACATACATCATTTCTTACAAATTGATTAAGTTCGTCATGCATAACATCAATCCAAGAAGAATCACTCAAAGCATCAAACACATTTTTAGGTTCAATTTCGGATATCATGGCATGAAATTGATTTATTTTATCCGGATTTATTCTTCTACGTGGTCGCACACCGTGAGTGATGTCGCCTATAATGAGATCGTGTGGGTAATCTATATGCCTCTTGGTTGATTATTTTCTACGTTCTCATGCATTTCTAGTGTGTCATCATCATGCGTCCCATCATCATCATCTAACACAGGTTTTAGTTCAAAATCATCTTCATATTGTTTATCTTTTCAACCTCACCAAATTCATTGAACTTCACATGAATGGATTCTAAGATTTGTCTACTGATGGGATCATAACATCTATATGCTTTTGGATTGATAGAATATCCAACAAAGATGCATTCAATTGATTTAGATTCAAATTTATCTAAATTATCTTTTGTATTTAAAACAAAGAATTTGCAACCAAACACACGAAAGTAATCAATTTTAGGCATGCGATCATTTAATATCTCATAAGGCATTTTATTTATTTTCTTTCTAATAGACGAACGGTTAACTATATAGCATGCACAATTTACGGCTTCCGCCCATAAAAATCTAGGCAATTTATTTTCACATAACATGGTTCTAGCTATTTCTTGTAGCGTCCTATTTTTTCTTTCTACTACTCCATTTAATTGTGGAGTTCTAGGTGGCGAAAACTTGTGTTTGATTCCTTTTTCTTTGCAAAAAGCAATCATGTCCTTGTTTTTAAATTCACCATCTCTATCGCTTTTAATCTTTTTTGACATTTAAACCATATTGATTTTCAATTTTTTTTATTAGTTTTGCAATCTCAATGGCACTATCATTTTTATGTGCAAGAAATAAAGTCCAAGTATAATGAGAAAAATCATCAACAATCACACATGCATAATGACGTCCACCGAGACTCGTAGTGCGACTAGGACGAAACAAATCAATGTGTAATAATTCTAAAACTCTAGTAGTGCTTATTTCATTTTTAGGTTTAAGTGACTCGCGTGTTTGTTTGCTCTCAATGCAAGATTCACACAACTGAAAGTTGTCTAAATCAAGTGTAGGCAATCCTCGTATTATGTTCTTTCGTTGGAGTTTTTCAATTGTAGAAATGCCGATGTGTTCTAAACGTCTATGCCACAAATTGACGTTAGGTTCATTTGATATAAAACACTTAACCTTAGCGTCTAACATGTCGTCCATAGAAAGCATAAAGATGTTTCCTTCCCGTTTTCCTTTTAAAACTGTTTCTCCGTTTTTATTTATTATATTGCAATATGGATGAGTAAAATACACATCAAACCATTGTCAATAAATTGTGAGATGCTAAGAAGATTATAGGATAAGTTGCTTACCAAAAAGACATTGAAGATTTGAAGGGTGCTTGGGCTTCCGATTGTACCTTTTCCAATGATCTTGCCTTCATTGTTGTCTCCAAAGGTCACAGATCCGCCCTTTATGACCTTCTTCAACTTTGTGAACAAGCTTGGGCCACCCATCATGTGCCTCGAGCAACCATTGTCAAGGAACCATTTGATAGATGTATCTTTTGATGTGTGGGTTCCCTGCAATGTACAAAAATGATTTAGGTACCCTTTTAATTTTGGGTCCTTATGAGTTAGTTATTCATCTTTTAGTAAAAGTACCTTTCAGTACCCATACTTGGGTGATCCTTCTCGGTCTAGCAAATGGTACGAATGTAGATGAAGGAGCAATGTAGTAGACATATGGTGAGTGGACTTTAAGCCTTTGGTCGAGAACTCCTTTATATGCATCATATTGAGTGCATTTTTGATATGTCCTCGTGTTGGTGTGCATAGTGCGTGATCTAGATGGATGAAATGAATGTCGTGTATGCATCACTTGTTTCTTCTCATATCTATATGGCACATAATTATATTTTGCATGATATGAAGAAGAAGTATGACGAGATGAGGGGAGAGGGGGTCTTTGCGCCATCTTAGACGCCACGTTTGCTTTAGGTGTGTCTACTTTCTTAGACAAGACAAATTTGGTTGGTTTAATTGAGACATCATTTGTCTCAATGCATCCTAATCCGGTTTTATCACTGTCATGTTTTTGTTACGATCTAGCATGTTAGATCCCGTGTCAAATTGTTTCATCATCTTCTCTAAATCTGTATTCCTTGATTTCAAATTTGAAATCTCGGATTTCATTTCATTATTATGAGTGGTCAATGATGAGATCTCTGTCTTTAATGTATTAATGATGCATGACGACTCTTCTTTTGAATCGTTTAATTGAGCAACAAGATTTGTGTTAGAAGATTCTAAGAACTTCTTTTCTTCAATTAATCGTTTCTTTTCTTTTGCAAGAGTCTTAGTAAATTTATGCAATTCTAAATACTGACTGTAAAGATCATCATAAGAAGGCTCAGAGTCAAAATCAGAGTCAGAAGATACCTTGTTTGATGCTTTGGATACAAAGCATACTTGTGCAGTCTCCTCTTCTATATCAGTCTCAGAATCAGATGTTTCACTTCAAGTGGAGGCCTTGAGAGCTCTTCTCCTTTGCTTAGGTTCTGAGACGAGTCTATTTTTGGTCCGATCCTTGTCAGGGTGTTTGTTTATTTGCTTGTCCTTATTAGGGTAGTCATATGATAGATGTCCAAGTTTACCGCATTCGTAACAATTAACATCCTTGTCATTTGTCTTGTTCTTATTCTTTTAGTGGAAGTAGCCTTAGGTTTGTTTTCAAATGACTTTCTCATGAACTTTCTCAAGCCTTTAGCCAATAAAATTAAGTCATCTTGTCTGATTCAGAATCACTATCATCTACGTGATTGGAAGAAGTAGAGACGTATTCATTTTTCTTAAAAGCAATGGTCTTACCTAGTTTTGATGATGATTCCGATTTCCGTATAGTGAGTTTGTTCTCATATACCTTAAGTGATCCAATTAATTACTCCATTTTAATTGATTTAGTTTCTTTGCTCTCCTCTATAGCCGTCACTTTAGGTCCTATTCGGATGTTAGGCTTCATAATACCTTTTGGACCTTTTCCTGCATAGAGAATGCTTTTCCAAGAGACTCAAGAGAATTGTAAATCTTAGTCAAGCGTAGATCCATATCAACAATAGACTCATTTGGCAATAATTTAAAAGACTCAAGTGTGGACATTAACATGTTGATTTTGGACTCTTTCACTTAACTAGTCCCTTCGTGTTTCATCTCAAGAATTCTCCACATTTCTTGAGCATTAGAGTAATTTAACACATACCTAGATTCACTTTTACTTAGCCCATTTAGAAGTAATTGCATGGCTCTAGCGTTCATACTCAGTCTCCTTTTATCATCACTAGTATACTCTTGTTTAGGCTTAACAACCTCTAGTGTGACTCCATCTACAGTGGATATTTCGAACAAATGGACCATCTTCTATAATGGACCATAGATCAATATTAATAGCCATAAGAAAAAGTTTCATTCTTAGCTTCCATTGAATGAAAGAGTCACCATCAAAGAGAGGAGGCCTTTGACTGGACATACCTTCTTGCTTAGTTTTGAAGTTTGTGGTTGCCATCTCACTTAAATCGTTGGAACCTTTTGTTGTGAGTGTTCTTGCACTCTGATACCACTTGTAGGATCTGCAAGGCACCACTACAAGGGGGAGTTGAATAGTGGGTGTGGAAAATGTGGTTTTTAAAATTGTTTTAGACCAAAAACCCAACTTCTGAAAACAGTTTCTGTTTTCAGGACCTGTTTTGAAACGTTTTGAAAACTAGGTTACAGGTCTTCAAAAATTCTGAAATTCAGAGGGATCTTAGTCTCAGATGTTCTGAATATCTCCTAAGAAGTTCAGATTAAAATTCAACCTCCAACCTCTTTATAAATCGTTGGTGGTCGGATTGCGTAAATCTGCCAAAAACGGTAGTCTGACTTTCAAAATTAATTCCTATTAAACCGTTACTCCAAATGCTTTGAAACTTTAATGACTAACCCCTTATTATGCTTATTTAATTAGGTTGAATCAGTTTTGAAAAATGCTTTTATGAAGTTAGTCAAATACGTTCAAAGTCTCAACCTTTGCAAGCCTGAAAATCAGACTGCACTAGTCTCAGAACATTTCACGTTTGGATGACTTATACTTGTCCAAATGGGTCGAAACTTGCACCAAATGAACCGTAAGATGTGTGGCTATGTTTCCTGAAGGTTTTGTGATTTTTGAAGTTCGTTTACTATTTTTAAGAATGTGATAAAAATGATGCACTTTGCTGGAAACTGAAGTAAGTGCTGAAAAGTAAAGAACACAAGGAATTTTATACTGGTTCGGTTAATCAACCTACTCTAGTCTTCGAGGACACCTTCCTCGGTTATCACTAATCACAAAACATACATAACACCTTACCACATTAAGTTGATGGAGTTACACACCAACTCCAACCCTTTACAAACCTTGTAAGTGATTACAACGATCACGAACACCACCACCTAGCGAATGCAAGATTGATCACACCTTGATCAACTTTTACGGAAATATAGAGTATATGGTGGTATAGATGAAGCCTATTCAAGATGTATGAATATGAATACAATAGGCTTTAAGAGAGAAGAAAGAAAGAAGTGTAGAAAGGAGTAGGCACGTTTTTGATCTTGGAAACTTGTAAGACTTGTCTTTTTTTTGTTTGCTCTCTTCTTTCCTTTTTGTCCACAATGGCTGCCCCCTATACCTTCTTTCTTCTCCTCAGAAATTATCTTCTAAGTTTTTGGAAGAGTATCTTGCATCATTGTGACATCCACTCGCTTACTTGGAAACTCCTCATTGGATGATAATTAAGCCTTTGCTTACTTGGCACTCATTAATTGGATGAAATTTGTCATCCTTTGATGACTAGATAAATCTGAAAAATATAACTTAAAACATGTGTCAATTAGCCATAAAAATGTTGCCATAAGTCTCATATCAATTCCACATAATTAGCAAGACAACTCATCACCATTAAGCATGCAAAAATTCGGCCATCATAACTTCTACACATGCTGAAATTTTCAGCATGTGTGATATTCACACAATATTCAAAACATTTCCTTGTAAGTATAGATTAATTCCTTGAAAATTGAAGAATCAAATATGTTGAATCTTAATACATAAAATCGGCCAAGCAACACATGCTGAAATTTTCAGCATGTGTGATATTTCAAGATATCATCACATTATTTCCATAATATTTTTTAAAACATTGTCATATTATCTTTCAATCAATCCATATAATTCAAAGAGGTAAATATGGCACCATTTAGCTTGAAAATTCGGGCATCCATAAATCACACATGCTAAATTTTCAGCATGTGTCACAAATGTGACAAAGTTTGAAATGTTACCTTGTGTTACTCCTTCCTTTATGTCACCAACCTTGTACACTTCATTCTTGGCCAATCAAGATACCAAAAAAGCTCCACATATGATCCAACAAAGCTGTAGTAGGCGTGTGATGTAGCTTGTGCATGTGCTGAATTTTATATTTGCCAACTTTGTAAAATAGTGCACAATAATTATACACACATGGTATATTCCAATCAGCCCTTAATTGATTTTTCTAGAAAACTTTAGAATGTATAGAGTATGTAAAAAGTGTCTAGATACATGTTATATGTAATGCCAAAAATGTTCCATGTGTCATGTTCATAGAAAACCGAATTTTCGATGTTTGTCGATTACCCGATTTTTCTCCAATTAAATTCCAACTTTTTGCATATTTTTTTTGAAAGGAGATTTTATTAATGTAAACCCTCACTTATGGCAGAGAAAAACCTTATTACATCAAAAGTAAAGCTGATGATAGTAGCAGTAGATGATTATCAACATCCATATTATATATGATATGCCGCATTAAAACCTTGCCAAGTAAAACCACCCTTGTGGAGAAAACCTTGAAAAAATTAAAAATCATACATATTTATATAAATGGACTGTTGATAGACGCTACAGTGTAAGAAATGATATAGAAATCCAAAATTACATAGGCGTAACCAAATAAATATACGTGTGAACATGTGATCCTGATGAAAGGCCCTTCGCCTGGTGGAAATCACGTTGAAGGCCAGGAACATATGTGTGATCCAGATCCAATGCAGAGATAGTAAAACCGCAGTCTGCCGATGACTCATTTGATGCAGTAGAGGTGGAAGATAGAAGAAATCCATAACTCCATGTAGAAGCCCATATATATATATATATTCAGCACCAAATATAAATATATATATATATATATATATATTAAGTTACACTTAATATACATAAATTAAACTTTAATATTCAGCACTCATGGCTGATTTAAAGTGGCGCCAACATGTGACAAAAAATGAATTTGGAATCTCTACAATTTGGCATTAATTTGGCGTGATTTGTGTGTGCCAACATGGAATGATTTTATGGCTGTATATACCATGTAAGCCACGAAATTTGTGGCCATTTTGGAAGTGTAGGGGCTGTCGATCTATATATGGCAAGTACATGACAGGTTGGCGAAATTTTGGTATTCACCCGATACGACAATTATTGGTTTAGAACCTTTTAACGTGTCGTAATACTTTTGTCATCACCATGACTTATATCATATGATATAAGACCGGAATATACTCATAAATATAAGGTAAATATAGTGGTGTTGTAGGAATATGAGGGTTTGAGTGATTTCAAAATAAAGAAATTTGAATATATATATATATATATATATATATATATATATATATATATATAAACGTTGGATATATATATATATATACTCAAGTGTACATGTATGCATGATAACTTGCCTTATTTAGCTTATATATTATGTTGCCGAACTAACGAGCCATGAAGCTTTAAAGCTTACATCATATGGCGAACATTTGTTGAGTTTATACTATTTTCAGGTGCCACAATTAATGAACTAAAGTAGTTCATTAAGTGAAGTACTTAGTTTAATAAACTAAGTAGTTCATTAAAGGAAGATGCATTTGGAAAAGACATGAAGGCAACATGGCTATGGAAGGAAAGTCCTCTCCTCCTCCCCACATCAATTTCACACGCCATTTATATATATAAACTATATATTTTCAGATTTTTTTTTAAAAAGGCACATACACATGTATTCCAACGTACTACTGACACGTTATATATCTTACGTACGTACGTTTACGTCACACCACTATACTTAACTCATATTTATGAGTACATTCAGGTCTTATATCATATGATATAAGATATGGTGATGACAAATTAAATACGACACGATAAAAGGTTCTAAACCGAAATTTGTCGTATCGGGCGATACCGAAACTTCGCCAACGTGTCACGTACTTGCCATAAATAAATGGCCAGCCCATATACATCAAAATTTATTAAAAATTTCGTGCCATACACTGTATATTGAGACAAAAATACTTTCCATGTTGGCACACACAAATTATCCCACATTTAGGCCAAAATGTGAAGATTCCAATTTTATTTTTGTCACATGTTTAAGGTACCACTTTAAATCAGCCAAGTGCTGGAAATTAAAGTATATATTATATATATTATGTATAACATAATATATATAGCATGTGCAAAAGTTGGAATTTAAGTTAGAGAAAAATCGGGTAATCGATAAATATCGAAAATTCGGTTTTCTACGCACTTGACATGGAACGTTTTTTCTTGAACATGATGTGGCACGTATCTAGACACTTTTTACATATAATATACATCTTAAAGTGTTCTAGAAAATTAAATCAAGGGCTGATTGGAATATTACATGTGTGTAATATTAAATGTGCACTATTTTTCAAAGTTAGCAAAAATAAATTTCAGCACATGCATATACACACTTAAACGCTACCTACAGCTGATGTGGAGCACATGTGGAGCCTTGTTGGCATGTTGATTGGTCAAGAATCAATCATACAATGTTGATGAATCAAAGAGAGAAGCTACAAAAGGTAAGTTTTCAACATACACCTCTCTTATGTCACATGCTGAAAATTTCAGCATGTCGCACTAGCCATGGCCGATTTCTTCATCATTAAGGAATATATTTTGTTAATTTTGCATTAAGTAATAAATCAAATGGGTTATGGAAATGTTTTGAATACTTTATGGAATAAAGGAAGTGATATTTTTGAATATCACACATGCTGAAAAATTCAGCATGTGTGTAGTGTATATGGCCGAAATATAGGCCACATGGTTGTCAAATTTTATTCTATACATGATGAGAATATTGTATACTTAATGATGATTGAATTCTTAAATTAAAACAATGCAAAATAGGCAACATTTTGAAGAAAGAGTGGATGTTACACATGCTGAAATTTCAGCATGTGCAAGACATGGTTGTGACCGTATGTGAGACCCTTTTGGTGTCCAAATTCATTCTCAAACTTGTAGCAAGACTTGCCTTAAATATTGGTTGTATTTTTATGGAAGAAATTCAAAGAAAAATGGAAGAAATATTGATTTAATCTCACATGGTAAATGCTGAAAATTTCAGCATTTACACTATGATATGGCGATTTTGACTAGGTTGGAAAGAGAGATTTTTGTGTCTCAAACTTTATGACATATTGTGACTATTTTGGCATGATTTGATAATTGATTATTTGGCATATATTTAGTGTTTTTTTTCAGAATATCCATGTCATCAAATGATGACAACAATGAGCCAATCAAGAGGTGCCAAGTAAGCAATGACTAAATGATGGTCCAATGGAGTGATGCCAAGTAAGCAAAATGTTGTCACTATGATGTCTCACACTCTCCCAAGCAATTAAAAGGAAATTTTCAAGAGGGAGAAGAGGTACAAGGGGACGGCCAAGACCTTCTATAAGGGGAAGAGAAGAACAAACAAAAAGAACACCAAGAATCATATTGAAAAGTGATCAAAGTGCAAAAGCTTTCTTCTCCTACACTTTCTTTCTTTCTTCTCTTGTAAAAAGCCTATTGTACTTTACTTCTTTCATCCTTGAATAGGCTTCATAGAAACCACCATTCATTCATCATTGTACAAGATTGATCAAGGTGTGATCAATCTTCATTCTAGCGAGGTGGTGGTGTTCGTGCAAATTGTACTCACAATACAAGGTTTGTAAAGGGTTGGAGTTAAGGTGTAACTCTATCAACCCTGCGGTAAGGTGTACTGCGTGTGTGAAATTAGTGTGAACCAAGGAAGGTGTTCCTTGAAGACTGGAGTAGGTTGTTTATAACCGAACCAGTATAAAATTCTTGGTGCAATTTACTTTCTGCATTTACGTTTCAGTTTCTGCGCTGTTTACTCATATTGTTCACGTTCGCAAAAATAGTAAACGTTTTCTAAAAATTATAAAAATTTCCAGAAACATACATAAACGTTCTAGGGTAAATTTGGCACAAGTTTCAACCCTTTTGGACAAGTATAGGTCAGTCAAACATCAAAAGTTCTGAGACTAGTGCAGTCTGATTTTCAGACTTGCAAAGGTTGAGACTTTGGGTGTATTTGACCTACTTCCCAAAAGAATTTTCAAAAACTGTTTCAACCCATTTAAATACAGTGTGTGAAGAGTTATTGGTCAAATTTTCAGATCATTTGGACATTCACACAAATAGGAATTAATTTTTCAAAACCATCTACCGGTTCTGGCAGATTTGCACAATCTGAGTGCCAACGGTTTTTGAAGGGGTTAAAGGTTGAATTTTGATTTGAAATTTTTAGGGGACCCTCACAACATCTGAGGCTAAGTTCTCTCAAAATTTCATAATTTTTGGAGACCTCTAACCTAGTTTTTAAAACGTTTTGAAACTGGTCCTGAAAACAGAATCTATTTTCAGAACTTGAATTGGTTAGGTTTAAAGAAATTTTAAAAACCATATTTTCCGCACCACCTATTCAACCCCCCCTTCTAGTGGTGCCTTGCAGATCCTACAAGTGGTATCAGAGCGCAGGAATACTCACGACAAGGAATCCAACGATTCAGTGAGATGGCATCCACAAATCTCAAAACCGAACAAGAAGGTATGTCGAGCCAAAGGCCTCCACTCTTTGACGGTGAGTCTTTTATTCAATGGAAACTTAGGATGAAATTATTTCTTATGGCTATAGACATAGACCTTTGGTCAATAATTGAAGATGGTCCATATGTCCCGTCTAAATTGTCCATTGTAGATGGAGTCACACTAGAAGTAATTAAAACGAGACAAGACTATACTAGTGAAGACAAAAAGAAACTGAGTATGAATGCTAAGGCCATGCAATTACTCTTAAATGGCTTAAGTAAGAGTGAGTCTAGTTATGTGTCCAATTGTTCGAGTGCACAAGAAATGTGGAGAATCTTAGAAATGAAACACGAAGGCACGAGTCAAGTCAAAGAGTCTAAAATCAATATGCTTATGTCTACTCTTGAGTCTTTCAAGTTGTTGCCTAATGAGTCAATTGTTGATATGGATCTTCGTTTGACTAACATCTATAACTCTCTTGAGTCTCTTGGTAAGGCCTTTACAACGCAGGAAAAAGTACAGAAAGTCCTACAGAGCCTCCCTTCAGAATGGGATCCTAAAGTGACTGCCATAGAAGAAAGCAAGGAGACTAAGTCAATAAAATGGAAGAACTCATTGGTTCACTAAAAGTGTATGAAAACAAACTCATTATTCGGAAATCGGAATCAACCAAACAAGGTAAGACAATTGCTTTTAAATCAAATGAATACGTCTCCCCTCCCTCCGATCACATAGATGATGGTGATTCCGAATCGGATAATGATGACTTAATTCTATTGGCAAAAGGACTAAGAAGATTCATGAGAAAATCATTTAGAAATAAAAACAAGGGCACTACATCTAAGAGAAATAAAAACAAGTCAAATGATAAGGACATTAAATGTTATGAATGCGGCAAACTCGGACACTTATCATATGACTGCCCAAACAAAGAAAAGCAAACTAATAAGTACCCTGACAAGGAGCGGAACAAAAATAGACCCGTCTCAGATCCTAAACAAAGGAAACGTGCACTAAAGGCCTCCACATGGAGTGACTCATCAGACTCTGAAACTGAGACCGAAGAGGAGACCGCTCAAGTTTGCTTCGCTTCAAAGGCGTCTAATGAGGTATCATCTGACTCTGACTCTGACTCTGAACCTTCTTACGATGATTTATTTAGTCAATATCTTGAGTTACATAAATTTACTAAGACTCTCGCAAAAGAAAAGAAACGTTTAATTGAAGACAAGAAACTGTTAGAATCTTCTAACGAGAATCTTGTCGCTCAATTAAGCGATTCAAAGAAAGAGTCTTCATGTGCCATCACTGCATTAAAAACCGAGATCTCATCATTAACTTCTCAAAATAATGAAATGAAATCCGAGATTTCAAATTTGAAATCAAGGAATACAGATTTAGAGAAAATGATGAAACAATTCGATACAGGGTCAAACATGCTGCATCGCATCATATTATCGCAAAAGCATGACAGTGACAAAACTGGATTGGGGTACGTTGATACTAACGAAGTATCAACCAAACCAACCAAGTTTGTTGTGTCTAAAAAGGTAGACACCCCTAAGCATCAAGTGGCGTCTAAGATGACGCAGAAAGCACCCCCTTCCACACGCCCCACTCCCTCATATCATGTGAAATATAATGTTGTACCATATAGATATGAGAAGAAGAGATCAATGCATACACGGAATACATATCATCCACGCACCACGCACACACACACAAGGACATATCACAAACGTCCTTCATACAATGAGTATAGGGGAGTCCTTGGGCAAAGACCCAAAGTACATGCACCACATGTATACTATATCGCACCTTCATCTACTTTCTTGCCATTTGATAGACCGAGAAGGATCACCCAAGTATGGGTACCGAAAGGTACCTTTACTAAAAGGTGATTAACTAACTCGAAAGGACCCAAAATTAAAAGGGTACCTAAATCACCTTTTTACATTGCAGGGAGACCACTCATCAAAAGACACATCAATAAAGTGGTTCCTTGACAGTGGTTGCTCGAGGCACATGACAGGTGACCCGAGCCTATTCTCCAAATTGAAGAAGGTCACAAAAGGCGGATCCGTGACCTTTGGAGACAACAATGAAGGCAAGATCATTGGTAAAGGTACGATTGGAAATCCGGATACACTTCAAATCTCCAACGTGTTTTTGGTAAGCAACTTATCTTACAATCTTCTTAGTATTTCGCAATTTGTTGACAATGGTTTCAATGTGTGTTTTACTCACCCTTACTGTAATATAATAAATAAAAATGGAGAAACTGTTTTAAAAGGAAAACGTGAAGGAAATATATTCACACTATCTATGGATGATGTAGTCGATGCCAAAGTTAAATGCTTTATGTCAAATGAACCCAATGTGAATTTGTGGCATAGATGTCTAGGACACATAGGTATTTCTACACTAGAAAAATTGCAACGAAAGAGCCTAGTACGGGGATTGCCTAAGCTTGATTTAGACAACTTTAAGTTGTGTGAATCTTGCATAAAAGGCAAACAAACACGTGAGTCACTTAAGCCTAAAAATGAGATAAGCACGACTAGAATACTAGAACTATTGCATATCGATTTGTTTGGTCCTAGTCGTACTACAAGCCTTGGTGGGCGTCACTATGCATGTGTACTTGTTGATGACTTTTCTCGTTATACTTGGACTTTATTTCTTGCACATAAGGATGATAGCGCCGTAGAAATCGCTAAATTAATTAAACAACTTGAAAATCAATACGGCGTAAATGTGAAAAGAATAAGAAGCGATAGAGGCGGTGAGTTTAAAAATAGAGAGATGATTTCATTCTGTGAAGAAAAAGGAATTAAACATGAGTTTTCGCCACCTAGAACTCCACAATTAAATGGAGTAGTAGAAAGAAAGAATCGCACACTACAAGAAATCGCTAGAACTATGCTTTGCGAAAATAAATTACCTAGATTTCTGTGGGCGGAAGCCGTAAATTGTGCATGCTATATTGTAAATCGCCTATCTATAAGAAAGAAAATAAACAAGACGCCTTACGAAATTTTGAATGATCGCATGCCTAAGATAGATTATTTTCGTGTGTTTGGATGCAAATGTTTTGTCTTGAATACAAAAGATAACTTAGATAAATTTGAATCCAAATCGATTGAGTGCATTTTTATTGGGTATTCCATAAATTCAAAAGCATATAGATGTTATGATCCTCTCACTAGACAAATCATAGAATCTATTCATGTTAAATTCAATGAATTTGGAGAGGTTGATAAAGAAAAGGAATATGATGATGACTTTGATTTGAAACCCGTTTTGGATGAAGAAAATGAGTCTTTTGATATGCATGAGATGAATGAAACACTAGAAATGCATGATCATATAGAAATGCATGATAACTTAGAAAATAATCAACCAAGATGGCATAGAGATCACCCACATGATCTCATCATAGGCGACATCACTCACGGTGTGCGACCACGTAGAAGAATCACTTCGGATGAAATAAATGAATTTCATGCTATGATTTCTGAAATTGAGCCTAAAAATGTGCATGATGCTTTGAGTGATTCATCTTGGATTGATGCTATGCATGACGAACTTAATCAATTCGTTAGAAATGATGTATGGGATTTAGTGCCACGACCACAAGATAAGACAATAATAGGCACAAAGTGGGTATTTAGGAACAAAATGAATGAAGAAGGAAAGGTCGTTAGAAATAAAGCAAGACTCGTAGCTCAAGGATATAATCAAGAAGAAGGAATAGACTACGATGAAACATTTGCACCCGTAGCACGTTTAGAAGCCATACGACTCTTACTTGCTATTTCTTGCATGAAAGATTTTAAATTATATCAAATGGACGTCAAAAGTGCTTTTCTAAATGGGTTTATACAAGAAGAAGTATACGTGAAGCAACCACCCGGTTTTGAAGATTTGAAACATCCTGATCACGTGTACAAACTAAAGAAGGCACTATATGGACTAAAGCAAGCGCCTAGAGCATGGTATGATCGTTTTGCTACTTTTCTTTTAGAAAATAATTTTAAACGTGGTACTATAGATAGTACACTATTTTTGAAACAAGAAAAATCAGATGTACTTATTATTCAAATTTACGTAGATGACATTATTTTTGGTTCTACCTCACATAGACTCGTTAAGGATTTTGAAAATTGTATGAAAGCTGAATTTGAAATGTCTATGGTTGGTGAACTTAATTATTTTCTTGGCTTGCAGATTAAGCAAACGAGTAAAGGAATTCATATAAGCCAAGCTAAGTACGTAAATGACATGATCAAGAAGTTCAATTTTGAAAATTTGAAACCATCCCCCACGCCTATGAGTGTTACTACTAAATTAGACAAAGATGAACATGGTAAAGACGTTGATAATGGATTATATCGATCTATGATAGGTTCTTTACTATATTTAACTGCTAGTAGGCCTGACATCATGTTTAGCGTATGCATGTGTGCTCGTTTTCAAAGTCAACCTAAGGTGTCACACTTAAATGCGGTGAAAAGAATATTCCGCTATATTAAGCACACGCCCACCTTAGGTATTTGGTACGATAAGGATTCTACATTCGACTTACATGCTTACACTGATGCAGATTATGGTGGCTGCAAAATAGATAGAAAAAGCACGAGCGGAACTTGCCAATTTATAGGAAATTCCCTTATTTCGTGGTTTTCCAAAAAGCAAGCAAGTGTTGCTTTGTCCACTACTGAGGCTGAGTATATGGCTCTTAGCCTTTGCTGCACACAGTTGTTGTGGATAAAACAACAACTTTCGGACTTTGGAATTACCGTAGATAAAATTCCTATATATTGTGATAGTATGAGTGCAATAAATTTGTCTAAGAACCCCGTATTACACTCTAAGGCTAAGCATATAGAAGTTCGCTATCATTTTCTTCGTGATCACGTTAACAATGGTAATATTGTCATAGATCACGTACGCACAGAATCACAAGTAGCGGATATATTTACAAAGGCCTTAAATCAAGCCACATTTGAATCTCTCCGTTCTAAATTAGGCATGCTTCCTGTTGATGTGATTTAATACGATATCATTTGATTTACTTTTCTTTTTGACAGGAATCTTTTGATTAACTTTCCAAAATAAAGGGGGAGAGAGAAGCATGATTTAAGGGGGAGAGATTTAAGGGGGAGAGAGATCACTGATTGATCCTAATTGCATGCATCAAGGGGGAGCCGGATTTGAAATTCGAAATTCAAATTTCAAATCTGTGCATAATTCAAGGGGGAGAGATAACACTTAAATCATGTACACTAGTTATTTTGAAAATCATCAAAAGGGGGAGATTGTAGGAATATGAGGGTTTGAGTGATTTCAAAATAAAGAAATTTGAATATATATATATATATATATATAAACGTTGGATATATATATATATATACACAAGTGTACATGTATGCATGATAACTTGCCTTATTTAGCTTATATATTATGTTGCCGAACTAACGAGCCATGAAGCTTTAAAGCTTACATCATATGGCGAACATTTGTTGAGTTTATACTATTTTCAGGTGCCACAATTAATGAACTAAAGTAGTTCATTAAGTGAAGTACTTAGTTTAATAAACTAAGTAGTTCATTAAAGGAAGATGCATTTGGAAAAGACATGAAGGCAACATGGCTATGGAAGGAAAGTCCTCTCCTCCTCCCCACATCAATTTCACACGCCATTTATATATATAAACTATATATTTTCAGATTTTGTTTTAAAAAGGCACATACACATGTATTCCAACGTACTACTGACACGTTATATATCTTACGTACGTACGTTTACGTCACACCACTATACTTAACTCATATTTATGAGTACATTCAGGTCTTATATCATATGATATAAGATATGGTGATGACAAATTAAATACGACACGATAAAAGGTTCTAAACCGAAATTTGTCGTATCGGGCGATACCGAAACTTCGCCAACGTGTCACGTACTTGCCATAAATAAATGGTCAGCCCATATACATCAAAATTTATTAAAAATTTCGTGCCATACACTGTATATTGAGACAAAAATACTTTCCATGTTGGCACACACAAATTATCCCACATTTAGGCCAAAATGTGAAGATTCCAATTTTATTTTTGTCACATGTTTAAGGTACCACTTTAAATCAGCCAAGTGCTGGAAATTAAAGTATATATTATATATATTATGTATAACATAATATATATAGCATGTGCAAAAGTTGGAATTTAAGTTAGAGAAAAATCGGGTAATCGATAAATATCGAAAATTCGGTTTTCTACGCACTTGACATGGAACGTTTTTTCTTGAACATGATGTGGCACGTATCTAGACACTTTTTACATATAATATACATCTTAAAGTGTTCTAGAAAATTAAATCAAGGGCTGATTGGAATATTACATGTGTGTAATATTAAATGTGCACTATTTTTCAAAGTTAGCAAAAATAAATTTCAGCACATGCATATACACACTTAAACGCTACCTACAGCTGATGTGGAGCACATGTGGAACCTTGTTGGCATGTTGATTGGTCAAGAATCAATCATACAATGTTGATGAATCAAAGAGAGAAGCTACAAAAGGTAAGTTTTCAACATACATCTCTCTTATGTCACATGCTGAAAATTTCAGCATGTCACACTAGCCATGGCCGATTTCTTCATCATTAAGGAATATATTTTGTTAATTTTGCATTAAGGAATAAATCAAATGGGTTATGGAAATGTTTTGAATACTTTATGGAATAAAGGAAGTGATATTTTTGAATATCACACATGCTGAAAAATTCAGCATGTGTGTAGTGTATATGGCCGAAATATAGGCCACATGGTTGTCAAATTTTATTCTATACATGATGAGAATATTGTATACTTAATGATGATTGAATTCTTAAATTAAAACAATGCAAAATAGGCAACATTTTGAAGAAAGAGTGGATGTTACACATGCTGAAATTTCAGCATGTGCAAGACATGGTTGTGACCGTATGTGAGACCCTTTTGGTGTCCAAATTCATTCTCAAACTTGTAGCAAGACTTGCCTTAAATATTGGTTGTATTTTTATGGAAGAAATTCAAAGAAAAATGGAAGAAATATTGATTTAATCTCACATGGTAAATGCTGAAAATTTCAGCATTTACACTATGATATGGCGATTTTGACTAGGTTGGAAAGAGAGATTTTTGTGTCTCAAACTTTATGACATATTGTGACTATTTTGGCATGATTTGATAATTGATTATTTGGCATATATTTAGTGTTTTTTTTTCAGAATATCCATGTCATCAAATGATGACAACAATGAGCCAATCAAGAGGTGCCAAGTAAGCAATGACTAAATGATGGTCCAATGGAGTGATGCCAAGTAAGCAAAATGTTGTCACTATGATGTCTCACACTCTCCCAAGCAATTAAAAGGAAATTTTCAAGAGGGAGAAGAGGTACAAGGGGACGGCCAAGACCTTCTATAAGGGGAAGAGAAGAACAAACAAAAAGAACACCAAGAATCATATTGAAAAGTGATCAAAGTGCAAAAGCTTTCTTCTCCTACACTTTCTTTCTTTCTTCTCTTGTAAAAAGCCTATTGTACTTTACTTCTTTCATCCTTGAATAGGCTTCATAGAAACCACCATTCATTCATCATTGTACAAGATTGATCAAGGTGTGATCAATCTTCATTCTAGCGAGGTGGTGGTGTTCGTGCAAATTGTACTCACAATACAAGGTTTGTAAAGGGTTGGAGTTAAGGTGTAACTCTATCAACCCTGCGGTAAGGTGTACTGCGTGTGTGAAATTAGTGTGAACCAAGGAAGGTGTTCCTTGAAGACTGGAGTAGGTTGTTTATAACCGAACCAGTATAAAATTCTTGGTGCAATTTACTTTCTGCATTTACGTTTCAGTTTCTGCGCTGTTTACTCATATTGTTCACGTTCGCAAAAATAGTAAACGTTTTCTAAAAATTATAAAAATTTCCAGAAACATACATAAAGGTTCTAGGGTAAATTTGGCACAAGTTTCAACCCTTTTGGACAAGTATAGGTCAGTCAAACATCAAAAGTTCTGAGACTAGTGCAGTCTGATTTTCAGACTTGCAAAGGTTGAGACTTTGGGTGTATTTGACCTACTTCCCAAAAGAATTTTCAAAAACTGTTTCAACCCATTTAAATACAGTGTGTGAAGAGTTATTGGTCAAATTTTCAGATCATTTGGACATTCACACAAATAGGAATTAATTTTTCAAAACCATCTACCGGTTCTGGCAGATTTGCACAATCTGAGTGCCAACGGTTTTTGAAGGGGTTAAAGGTTGAATTTTGATTTGAAATTTTTAGGGGACCCTCAAAACATCTGAGGCTAAGTTCTCTCAAAATTTCATAATTTTTGGAGACCTCTAACCTAGTTTTTAAAACGTTTTAAAACTGGTCCTGAAAACAGAATCTGTTTTCAGAACTTGAATTGGTTAGGTTTAAAGAAATTTTAAAAACCATATTTTCCGCACCACCTATTCAACCCCCCCTTCTAGTGGTGCCTTGCAGATCCTACAGGTGTGACGTTAACGTATGTTCGAAAAATATATAACGTGTCAGTAGTACGTTGGAATATATGTGTGTAGTGCCTTTTTTTAAAAAATCTATATATATATATATATATATATATATATATATATGTTAAAGGCGTGTATAATGAGGGAAGAAGAAGACTTTTCATTCTTCAATTTGTTGCCTTTGTGCCTTCTCCAAATATATCACCATTTAATGAACTACTTAGTTCATTTAACTAAGTACTTCACTTAGTGAACAAGTTTAGTCCATTAATGGTGGCATCTGAAAATAGTTCAAACACAACAAATATTTGCCATTTGATGTAAGCTTTAAAGCTTCATGGCTCGTTAGTACGACAAATTATATATGAACTATATAAGGCAGCTTTCATGCAAAAACATGTCAAGTCGTAAAACGTGTCATACATTTCTTTGTTACACGTTATTTAAATCATGTATTTCGTAATCACTCAAACTCCTTTTTCTCTACACTTCTGAGGTGTTCGAAATGTTCTGGAATGTGCTGTGACACATCGAATGCCTGCATAAAGCGCTTCAAGGGACATCGAACACCTTCTGAGGTGTTCAAAGTGTTCTGGAATGTGTTGTGACACATCGAACACCTGCATAAGGCGCCTCATCTGACATAAAGCGCCTTATGAGGTGTTCAAAGTGTTCTGGAATGCACTAGGACACATTGAACGTCTACTTTAGGCGCCTAATGTCACATTGAGCGCCTAAAGTAGGTGTTCGAAGTGTTCTGACGGTTGCAGAAACATCAAAATTTTGCAGTAACTTCCCCCCGTCATCTTCTTCCTTCACCTCATTCATGCTAACACTTCAAATTCAACCTTACCACCTGAATCCATCAATCACCACACACAACAACACAGTTTAATCCTTACATCTATCAGTTTGCCTCAACCTTAGCCTTCTAATATTCATATCTCCAGATGTATCATCAATCTTCTAACTCATGCCCAACTTACATCTCACATCACCTAAAACTTCAAATCTTCCTCAACGCATCTCAAATCATCTAAGGCAACCTTTAGAAAACATGACAATTTTCACAAAACAATATTTTCAACAAAGATGTCACTTTAAGGGCATGTTTATTAACAATTAAGCACAACATCGATATTTTCATAATTTGGCCCGAGGAACATGACTTTATACAACCAATAACAACAAATACATACAGTAGAGCATTTAACAAAAACAAATCAATATTACAAATGTGTGATCCGAATTTTCTCTTCATAAGAACATAGGGCCTGTTGGAACCAAAATTTGCATAAAGCATATAGAAAGATTACTTGCCTTCGTCTCTAGATAATCTTACGAGTGTGTGTTGGAATTTCGTGATGGATTGGACTTAGGTTTGACGCTCTTTCTTCTTCTCCTTCTTCATTTCTTCTTCTTTCTCCTTTCTTTTCCTTTCTCTCTTGTTCGTTTTACACCTTTGTTTAACTCCCCCATCATTTAAGTGGGGAGGGGTATTTTGGGTATTTCATCCTAGATTTTTAATTTCACCCTTTTGCTTATTTTCTCACCTATATTTTATCTAACTAAGCCTTGTAAACCTATACATTTAATGAAATTATATTTAAAGTTGACTTCTAACTGTTGAAAGTCGTACTTCAAATTTACGGGGTATGACATTCTACCCCCTTACAAAAAGTTTCGTCATCGATACTTGCGTACCTTAGTTAAAGAGTTGAGGATATTTCTCCTGCATTTGTTCTTCGAGTTCCCAAGTGGCCTAACGTTCTGTGTGGTTGCTCCATTGGACCTTCACATAAGGGATCACTCACTTCCTCAATGCTCGGTCCTTTCTGTCTACGATTTTCATAGGTATCTCTTCGTATAAAACACCGCCGTTGAATTCCAAAGTTTGAGCTTCGAATACATTTCTTGGATCCGTCACGTACTTCCTTAACTGTGACACGTGGAATACATTGTGGACTTGCGACAATACCGGAGGTAATGCCAACTTATATGCCAAATCTTCCACTTTCTCAAGAATCTCATAAGGACCAATAAAACAGAGACTTAGCTTTCCTTTCACTCCAAACCTCATAATGCCCTTCGTAGATGATACTCTCAAATAAACCTTTTCACCTACATTAAATTCCAAAGGTCGTCGCTTGGAAACCGTCCAACTTTTATTATGATCCTGGGTTGTCTTGAGTTTGTCCCGAATAATCTTCACCTTCTCTAACGTCTTCTCGAGTAGTTCAGGTCTGGTGATAGGCCTCACACAGACTTCGTCCTAGTAAACGGGTGACTTACACTTCCGTCCATACAACGCTCTGAAAGGAGCAATATCAATTGCAATATGGTGACTGTTATTATACAAGAACTCCATTAATTGCACCATTCTGTCCCAACTTCCTTTGAAGTCTAGAGCACAAGCCCTTAGCATGTCTTCTATGTTTGAATAGTTCGCTCCGACTGTCCATCTGTCTGAGGGTGATACGATGTACTCAACCTTAATTTTGTGCCCATGGTTTTCTGAAATACTGTCCAGAATTTAGAAGTCAATCGTGGATCTCGACCAGACACTATACTCACTGAACACCATGCAAGCCGGCAATATTATCCTTATATAGATTTACCAACTTGTCAAGAGACGGCTCATTGGAGATGGATAGAAAATGTGCAGACTTGGTTAATCGATCTACAATGACCCAAATCATGTCATATCCACTTTTCATCTTTGGTAAACCCGCTATAAAATCCATTATGACATGCTCCCAATTCCATTCTGGAATCTCCAGTGGCATCAGTAATCTGCTAGACCGTTGGTGTTCAACCTTGACTTGTTGGCAAACTAGACGTCTCTCGATAAACTCCGCCATATGTCTTTTCATTCCGGACCACCATTAATATTGTTTGAGATCCCTGTATCTCTTGGTGCTATCGAGATGTATCCATAACTTTCGAACTGTGAGCCTCCTGCCAAATTCTCTTCTAATTTTCCCCCCTCGGGAACACAGTCACCCGCTAAACCACAGGCTCTCGTCATCACTAGCATGAAATTCATCAACCTGACTATGCTTCAGCTTCTTAGAAATATCACCCAAAGTCTTATTTTTCTTTTGAGCTTCTTTCACCCAATCCATCAAACTTGGGGTAACGGTCAATGATACCAAAACATTAACTATAGATTCAACCAAATCCAAGCCAGATTCTTCTATTTATCTCTCAAGTGGTGACTGTCGCGCATGGCTAGATTTTCTGCTTAATGCACCAGCCACCTTATTAGCTTTTCCAGGGTGATAATGAATGGTCAAGTCATAATCCTTTTAGCGTTTCCAACCATCGGCATTGCCCATGTTCAACTCCTTCTAGAAGAACAGATACTTAGGCTCTTGTGATCAGTAAACATAGTACACTTCTCCCACATAAATAATATCGCCACATCTTCTAAGCGAACACCACTGTTGCGAGCTCAAGGTCGTGCGTCAGATAATTTTGTTCATAAGGCTTTAACTGCCTTGAGGCACACGCAATGACTCATTCGTTTTGCATCAAAACACAACCTAGACCATTTTTCGATGCATCTCTATAGATCACAAACCCTTCAGTACCGGATGGTTGAGCCAATACTAGAGCTGTGGTTAACCTCTTCTTAAGCTCTGTCAAACTTTTCTCGCATTCTGTTATCCTCTCAAACTTGGATTTATTTTGAGTGAGACGACTAAGGGCATCGCTATTGTCGAGAATCCCTCGACAAACTTCTTGTAATAACAAGCTAGACCCAAGTAACTCCGCACTTCGGTGACATTCGTGGGTCTAGATCATTCGGTGATAACTTCAACTTTCTGCGAATCAACGGCAATCCCCTTAGAAGGTTATATCATCCATCTTAGAATTCCTAACTATCACTTGTTTTAATCGATAGTCAATGTTGGTGTGAAATCATAATTTGATCTCGAGCGTTTGGACACGGTACGGAGTCTCCAACCATTCTGGTGAACCACAAAGGCGCTTAGCAAATCCCTTTGCCACGAAAGAGTGGTTCACGCCTCTATCGAGAAGTACATTGGCAAATATCGTATTCACTAAAATTGTACCTCATACCACGTCGGTGGCTTCCTAAATATCCGTGTCAGCCATGACATAGAAGCAGCATTCGTCCTCGGCTGCTGAGTCGCTTCTCCCATAGCAATCTTCCTCATCACTAGGGCAACCTCTGATGAGAGGACCCACCTGTCCACATCGGTAACATACTCCTGCCAACTTCCCACATTCACCGTCATGGCTCTTTTGCGATACAACAAACTCTTACAGCCTGCTGTACAACTGAATTCTATGGTGGGGTCTCTAAAAATGTTCCGCCGAGCCTCTCTTTTGAATCTTGACCCAACGTCCGGGCCTGCAACGAACTCTAATCTCCTCTCTTTGCCTCTTACCTCTGTCAGAGTATCCTGCACTGGCCTCTCTTGCTGCTACTCTAAGGAAATTACTCTCCACGTGAAACCATGCGTCCAACATGTCCTCGTAGGTTCTCATCTCCGCATTTACAATTGCTTACTGAATTTTTTTGAGTCCAAACCTCGCTCGAACTTTGTCATCTTTTAGCAATTATCAGACATAATCCCAGGAGCGAATTTACCCAAAGCATGAAAATGGTCGGCATACTCTGACACTGTCATCCGCTCCTGTTTCAGCCTCTCGAACGCCCTTATCTTGTCTAAGATTTCTGTCTCGACACATAATACTTCAGAAAGGCATCATAGAATTGTGTCCAAGAGATCGGTAGGGTATGAAATAAAAATGAGTAATACAGAAAGTTAAGTGATATACGCGCTCGCGCACACCTAGCCCAGATCATACTTAGACTCTAGATAATCAGCACTTATACCTAAGGATCAAACTTAAGAGGAAATCACATCTTAAATGGCTAAAAGATCATGAACCTAAGTTTCCAAGATAGATATGAAGTCTAGGCTCTGATACCACCTGTAGCGCCCCGGCCCAATACCGGACATCAATACTAATGCACCCGCCATAGTCTGCTACGAGATCCACGAAGCGTCAAAGCAGATCAAGTACACGTCATTAATGACGTGAGATAAATCAGCGGAACTGTCGTAAAATTTAAAACATAAATAACCACAATGTAACCAAATAAAATACAGCGGAATTAATACGTGTTTGGGGAAAGGACTAAAATATCCTCTGATACAAAATGTTAAACAGTACGTCTTGAAACTAAACAGAAAGTGCATGTAAATCCGTCCACTTCATTGACCATCATCCTAGTGAGCCCACTCGCCACCGTCTTCTATAAATATCATTTCGTACTCTGGCTCACGTGAAAAGAAGATGGAGTATTTATTCTTAGTGAAAACATCGCTAGAAAATAACCTGTCTATACACCTTACGGGACCACACACGACGAGTCACCGGTGTATCAATCATTGCCCAAAATAAGGTGCTTGGGTTGGCAAATAGCATCTTTAGAATAATGCGTCAAAACCAAATAAATCGCATAAAAGATACCCGAATACGGAACAAACATGTATCCAGTAAATCATACTACATAAACAGACCCTTTGTGAATGTCAATGCTTGTATGTCAAGTCTTATGTTTCGTGACACATGATGTATGTAATCCTTTAAAACCACACACAAAACCCACACATATGCCATCTTTCGTAAACATGTCATGCGTGCCATTTCACAAAAACTTTTCACATTCTTCTTATCATATACTTCGCGTAGCCGAACTTTATACCATGTGGATGATCAATCCATAGCAAACAGAACTTTAAACCCCGTGCTGAAAGGTCCACGGCCCCATAACATACTTTATACCCCATGCTGATAGGTCCACGACCCATAGTATAACTTTATACCCCGTGCTGATAGGTCTACGGCCCCATAATATAACTTTATACCCCGTGCTAATAGGTCCACAGCCCCATAACATACTTCATACCCTGCTGTTGATTCAAAGGTCACGCTTTTATACCCTGCTACCAAAAGCGTGACCTTTATACCCTGCGATCAACTAGCAGCCATATTTTGTCCTTCAAAAACTCTAATCTTCTTTGTAAACACATGTTCTTTCGGAAAACAAATCTCACGTCAAAATTGCAAAGTGTTCATGTCGTGATACAAAAATGCTCATGTAACATCTTATCAAACATGTAAGCATACACACACACCTTACATATCAAGCACAAAGTACTGATCCTTAAACACACCCTGCACGTACAATTTCAGGCCTTCCTTATTACAAATTCAATTTGAGATCACACTTAGCGTATTTCAAATTCACTTCGGATTCATACTTAACCCTACTCATTCCCACTTAATGTTTACAACTCAAGCACACCTCATACGTACCATTTCATGCCCTTTCGCATTGCAAATTCATTTTGGATTCATGCTTAGCCTTATTCATTCACACTTAACGTTTACAACTCAAGCACACCTCATTCGTACCATTCATGCCCTTTCGTATTGCAAATTCACTTCGGATTTATACTTAGCCTTACTCATTCACACTTAATGTTTACAACACCAGTATACCTCAAATACCCTTGTATTTTATGAGCAAAGGAAGAGAATAAAGATATCTCACACACATGGAGCGCTTAATGTGACAAAAGGAACTTCCGTACACTTGGAACGCCTACAATAGGTGCCTAAAGTGACATGGAGCGCCTGTACTAGTTGTTCGAAGTGTCCTGGAATGTACTGGTATCCATCGAACGACTACATGAAGTGCTTCAAGTGACATCGAACACCTTCTGAGGTGTTTGAAGTGTTCTGGAATATGCTGTGACACATCGAACGCCTGCATGAAGAGCTTCAAGTGACATCGAACACCTTCTGAGGTGTTCAAAGTGTTCTGGAATGTGCTGTGACACATCGAACGCCTATATAAGGCACCTTATGTGACATGAAGCGCCTTACGAGGTGTTCGAAGTCTTCTGACGGTTTCAGAAACTGTAAAATTCTACAGTAACTTCCCCCCATCATCTTTCTCCTTTACCCCTTTCATGCTAACACTTCAAATTCAACCTTACCACCTGAATCTATCATGCACCACACACAACAACACAGTTTAATCCTTACATCTATCAGTTTGCATCAACCTTAGCCTTCTAATATTCATATCTCCGGATGTATCATCAATCTTCTAACTCATGCACAGCTTACATCTCACATCACCTAAACCTTCAAATCTTCCTCAACGCATCTCAAATAATCTAACGCAACCTTTAGAAAACATGACAATTATCACAAAACAATATTTACAACAAAGATGCCACTTTCAGGGCATGTTTATCAACAATTAAGCACAACATAGATATTCTCAGAATTTGGCCCAAGGAACATGACTTTATACGACCGATAACAACAAATACTTATAGTAGAGCATTTAACATAAACAAATCAAAATTACAAATGTGTGATCTGAATTTTCTCTTTATAAGAACATAGGGCCTGTTTGAACCAAAATTTGCATAAAGCATATAGAAAGATTACCTGCCTTTGCCTTTAGATAATCTTACAAGTGTGTGTTGGAATTTCGTGATGGATTGGATTTAGGTTGACCGCTCTTTCTTATTCTCTTTCTTCCTTTCTTTTTCTTTCTCCTTTGTCTTCCTTTCTCTCTTGTTCCAGCCGTATTTCACCCTCTCCTTTTATCCTTGTAACCGATGTCTTATACTAATGGTGAGTTATACTCCTTTGTGTAACTCCCCCATCATTTAAGTGGGTAGGGGTATTGGGTATTTTAGGTATATTAGCCTAAATTCTTAATTTCACCCTTTTGCTTATTTTCTCACCTATATTTTATATAACTACGCCTCGTAAACCTATACATTTAATGAAATTATATTTAAAGTTGACTTCTAACTGTTGAAAGTCGTATTTAAAAGTTACAGGGTATGACAGATATAGCCTTATAAAATTGGCTAATCAATCTTACAAAAAACGAAACAAGAGGTGTATAATGTAGCTATAGAACAACTATCAATGACCTTAGCTACACAAAGTATGAACAAGAAATGAGAGAAGAGAACAGCAAGACTATGAACTTCAACTTTTGCTTTCAAGTGCGTGTCTTCTCTTCTTCACCTTGCCTCTTATTTATAGTGTGAAATAGGCCTTGAAAATAACAAAGTCATAGCCTTCATTATCAAATCTTAAGTGTCTTCACATCATTGGTTGGACATCTAACCATCTTGTAAATTTGGCAACATCAAGCAACATGATTGGTCCACCTTGTACACTTATTGTGACCAATTTTTTGTTGAAAAATTACATGAAAATTGTGAAGATAATGAGCAAAGATAAGATGACATATTCCATAAGGATCCTTCAACTGCTTGGCACAAGAATAGGACATGTGATGGCTGCAAATTTGACTTCAAATCAGCCCCAAACAGCTCCATATGACTGTTGGTTTCGAAAGGAGATTCCAAGCTGGCAACTTTTGTCAACCAACTTGTATTTGGTTGGTCCACTTGGAATAACCTTGTATATTTGTCACAAAATGAATAAAGCACCTTTTCCACCTGTATGAGGACATTTTTGGGGCATATATACATGTACAACATTAGATTTAATGAAGAGAAAACAATAGATAAAAGTTGACAAGGCTTTGTCAACCAATAAATCAAAATTCTCACATTTTTCTCCTTGTAATTTGTGGTGAACTTTATACCAAGAATGCCATCAAATTATCTAAAACAGTATGATAAAAAACCTCCAATAATATATCCATAACCGCCTTCAAGAAAATAATAGAATATGACATCGAAAACCGTTACATATCTCGCCACTTTCGACAATATCACCAAATAGAAAAAAGAATAGATAACCTGATATAATCTTCAAGAAAACCATGAATGAGACCTATAATAAAGATAATATCTAAATCAAGTGCTGTACTTGAGTAAAATGTCCAAAATGCCCCTAGAGGGTAAAATGATGAAAAGACCACTGGTGATATAAAACTCCGAAAATAACCCAGATGGTCAGAAATAATTATGAGAACACCTACATAATGATGAATAAAATATAAATGAGTCATTGAATCATTTTCTCCATGTCAAGTACCTACAAGAACTCAAAATACTACTTTTGTCCTTTTTGGCAAGTTTTAGAAACTTCTAATGCACATTAGTCACAATACATAATAATATTCATTAAAAATAACTAACAAACTCACAATAATCATATATGAAACACATGTAAATAAAAACAATCATTTTATCACATTTTAGACAAAAATGTTTAAAACCCTAGGGACATCGATCGATCGATGTGTATCTGAATGAAAAATCGATGTCTTACAGTGAGGTCCTAGTTTTGAATCTGTCTTACAGCAATCGATCAATGTAAGGGATCGATGTGTCTCAG
The DNA here is from genome assembly GCA_036186865.1 of Eustoma russellianum. Taxonomy (NCBI): domain Eukaryota; kingdom Viridiplantae; phylum Streptophyta; class Magnoliopsida; order Gentianales; family Gentianaceae; genus Eustoma; species Eustoma russellianum. Next base: position 12,903,370 of record AP025046.1, on the reverse strand, counting down.
GTTTAGAGATCGATATCTCATAGTAAGGTTTGGAATTTACATTGCCTTATTTCGATCGATTGATGTGAGGGATTTATCTATATCGATTGATCGATGTATCCCTACCCAAGAGATCGATGTCATTTCTCTTCACTTATTTGATATATTTCAACTCTTTATCATTTGTAATATATTCTTAAGTATTTAACAACTTAAAATCATAACTTTGAAAATTATGCAAACATATTTCTCAACACACATTTGGCCCCAATTGTTTCAGATTTTTGCAAAATTGCCCTATATATCTGATAATATTGCATATTCCCTCCTAAATTCTTCTAAAATTGCAAAGTTGCTTGACAATTCTGTTGAAACTAAACTCCCCTAGGCTCATTAGAAATAGCACATTTGCCCAAAGCCCATTGAACTACAACTGTTGAGAAATATGTTTGGATAATTTTCGAAGTCATGATTTTAAGTGGTGAATACTTAGAAATGTCACATATGGTGTTATAAGTGATTGAAGGATGAAAAAGTGAAGAAAAATGACGTGGATCTCTCAGGCAAAGACACATGGATCGATTGATGTACGTCAGCCCCTCACGTGGATCGATCCAGTTGGACTGAAAAGAACCAAAACTTACTATGAGACGTCGATCTCTCACGTGGATCGATTGACGTACGTCAACCCCTCACATGGAACGATCGACGTACGTCAACCCCTCACATGGATCGATCCACGTCTCACAGAATGTTTAGGGTTTTTAGAAACATATTTCTAAAAGGTATTAAAATGGTTGTTTTCATTTGTATATGATTTATACATGCTCATTATGTGAATCTTATGTGATTTTGATGATTTTAAATGTATTGTGACTAACGTGCCTTGGAAGTTTCTACAACTTACCAAAAAGGGCAAATTTGGTATTTTGAGTTTTGTAGGAACATCACATGGTGAAAATAGATCAAGGACTTATTCTTATACTATTTATCATGACAAGGGTGATATCATGTTTATTTCTGACCATCTGGGTCATTTCTGGATTTTTCATATGCCAGGGGTATTTTGGTAATTTCACCCCTGAGGGTATTTTTGTTATTTTCACTCAAGGAATCTCTTGAGTATATTATTATCTTCATTATGGAGCTGTGTTATTATTATTTTGAAGATAATATGGTGATCTTATATCTTTTTCTATCATATGATGATATTATTGACTATAGCTGGATATGTGACGATTTGAGATGTCACATTCTATTTTTTTCTTGAAGACCCTCTTATATATGTTATAAGAGAACATTTATCATCATTATTCAGAGATATTAAATCAAAGGTGTGGAAATGTTCATGACATATAAGAAGAAATATTAGGAATTTTGGCGTTACACGTTGACATAATCTTGTCAACTATTATCTATTGATTTCTTCTTCAAAAATCTGAGTTGCTACACATATATGTATGCTCAAAAACGTGCATATATAGTTGGATATGAGGTGGTATTCATTTTATGAGTTGGTGACAAGTGGACAAATCAAAAAGGAGCTAGTTGGCAAAAATGACAACTTGGAAATATACATCATCATCATCATCATCATCCATACCCAGTATATCCCAACGACAGCAAAAGCTATCGTCAGGGTCTGGGGAGGGTAAGTGGTAGGCAGACAATACCTCTATCCCAAGGGATAGAGAGTCTGCTTCCAGTGAGACCCCCGGCTCTACCTGCATAAATGACATGATAATAGGGATATATTGTGCTAGTGTGTTAGTGAGTAAATTCAAGAAAGACAAATAAAGGCCTTTCGATATTAAAATACACATCATGTATATATGTACATGTAATGTAAAACAACAGTAAAATATACGCCACCAAGTAGGAAGTTAACCTAAAGCGTAGATCGTGTCTACGCCTATCTATGTCCCTACATATACTCTAAAGTATCCGTATATATGACTTATACCTTGTTAACCTTAATCTTATGTCTCCATAAACTCCTATCCTGGACCATGTCCTCAGAGAGGTGCAAATCTAGTAAGCCGTGTCTTATCTGCTCATCCCAAGTCAGTTTGGGTCTGCCTTTACTCCTGTTTCCCTCTACAATTAGGCTTTCAATTGCTCTGACCGACGCCGTTGTCTGTCTCCGCTTGACATGTCCAAACCATCTTAATCTTCCCTCCCTTATCTTATCGGCTATATTAGCCACGCCTAACCTTTCCCGAAACACCTCGTTTCTGATCCGGTCTAGCCTTGTATGCCCACACATCCATCTTAACATTTTCATCTCTGCCACTTCCATCTTCTGTAGTTGTGACTTCTTGATGGCCCAGCAGTCTGTCCCATATAGCATTGCCGGTCGCACTGCCACCCTATAAAATTTTCCCTTTAATTTAGTTGGAAAATTTTTATCACACAGCACCCCTGAGGCCGCCCTCCATCTACACCAGCCTGCTTGAACTCGATGTGCTACATCATTATCTATGTCGCCATTCTGCTGCACAAATGATCCTAGGTACTTAAACTTACTTACATGCGGTACCACTTGACCATCGATGGTGAGTTGGCTATCCTCACTGTCTGCTACGCCGCTGAAGTCGCAGTGCAGATACTCGGTCTTAGAACGGCTAATCTTTAAGCCTTTTCTCTCTAAAACATCTCTCCACTGCTCCACTCTTGTACTCAGGGTATGTCTACTTTCTGCGACTAATGCAATATCGTCAGCAAAAAGCATACACCACGGAACTGCCTCCTGTATCGACTTTGACAACTCGTCAAGGACAACGGCGAAAAGAAATGGACTCAACGCAGACCCTTGATGGAGACCGACCTCCACCGGAAAGAAGTCTATATTCCCCACAGCCGTACGAACGGTTGTTTTTGTCCTAGCATACGTATCTCTAATTATGTCTATATACAAATGTAGCCAAATGGCTACTTGGTTTTCTTGGCTATTTTCAACAGATTTTTTGAGTCAAAATGAAGCTCTCACATTTCCTATTATTGTGCTTAAAGTTGGAGATATTTTGGTGGTATTATCCTTTCTTATTCTATTAAGGAAAATCAAAATGAATTTTTGGAAAAAGAAAAAGGTAGCCAACGGCTACTACTCATTTTTGGAGCTGAATTTTGAGTTAGAAAATGTTCAAAGCTCACATGCCTATTATTTTGCCAAAAAAGTTCAGAAGATGATGGAGTTGTTATGGCTGTTATCTTTGAATATTATCTTCACATTTTCAAGATAATTCCAAGACTATTTTTTGTTGGAATTTTTGGCCACATGGAGTGGCTAAGGTGGACCGATCATTTTGTCTTATATTGCCAAGTGGACAAGGCCAACCAATGATGAGAAGACATTTGGACTTGATGATGAAGATGGTGACACATTGCAGTTCTTATCTCCAAGGCTCAAATCACACTATAAATAGAGGCATTGGTGAAGAAGATGAAATACACTTAAAGCTCACAAGTATTTTTTGAATTGTCTAGCTTTCATCTTCATCTTCTTGTTCTTATTGTTTCATTCTTTGTAGCCAAGGTGTTCTTGTTATTTTTGTTGAGCTACAAGCCCCTTGAGCTTCATTTTTAAGATTGATTAGCCATTCTTATAAGGCAATATCAATAGGTGGTAGAGGTGTTGCAACTAAGTGTGGCTTAGAAGGTGATTTTCCAAGTCTTGAGTAGGGTTGGTGTATAACCCAAGGATCAAGTTTGGTTCTTATTGTAAGGTGATTCATTTGATAGTGAAATCCAAGGAAAGGTGTTCCTTGGGACTGGAGTAGGTCACATTGACCGAACCAGGATAAATCCTCGGTGTTCTTGTCTTGTTTCTTCATTTCTGTTTTCTGCCTGTTTTTACTGCAGTTTTTACACAATTTCACACGTTTTAAAAAAATAGCTAAACACTTTCAAAATTTGTGATTTTTGGTGGAGTTATACTTCTGACGGTTATCTTTCATTTGCAACAAAAATCACTTGATTTGAGCAAAGAAAAATTAGTCTGTCAGTCTTTGCAAGATAACTACTCCAAACTGGATGCAATCTGACCAGTTTTGAGAAAAATTAAATTATGTATTTATCAACAATTGTTTAAGGTCAAGGCCTTTTGTAAAAATCATCTACATATCCTAAGGAGTTTTTTGATATAAAGATCAACCTTTTCGGTTGAGTATTCAAAGAGAAACACGCTTTTCAAAATCAGCAACATTCTGTCCAATTCTGTCCAGATTGACCACCTGAATTTTTTTATTTGTTTAAAGGGCCAAACGATCTTGTTTTTGTATGAGTTTTAGACAGAACCTTTTTAACCCATTGTAGTTTAATTCTGGAAAGTTTCATAATTTTTGGAGTTGTGTACAATAATTTTTGAATTTTTCAAATACGAGTTCTGAATCTGAGGCAGTTTCAGATTCTGTTTTCAAAGGGGTTTTTAATCAAGGGTACTAGTGTAATTTCCGTGAACCACTATTTACCCCTCCCCCTCTAGTGATGTTTATTGCAGGTGCATGGTACAACAATTGGTATCAGAGCAAGGTCTGCACCACTCAAAGAAGCAAGATTCAACACCTCTTAATGGCTATAGACATCGATTTATGGTCTATAGTTGAAGATGTGCTGTATATTCCAATGAAAGTTGTACAAGTTAGTGGTGTCTCTCAAGAAGTAGAAAAATATAAAAGTGAATGGACATCGGAAGATAAAAAGAAAATGTCAATGAATGCTAAAGCTATGCAATTACTCTTGCATGGACTTACAACGTCTGAAGCAGGATATGTTTCAAATTGCACAAGCGCATACGACATGTGGAAATCACTTGTATTAAAGCATGAAGGTACTAGTGTGTTAAAGAGTCAAAAATAAACATGCTTATGACTGAATTAGAGACTTTCAAAATGTTGCCGAACGAATCCATAACATCTATGGATTTGAGGATTACTAATATTTTCAATGCCCTTGAAGCTTTAGGGAAGTCATTTTTGAACAATGAAAATGTTCAAAAGGTGCTACAAAGCCTTCCTGCTGAATGGGATCCAAAGGTGACTGCAATCGAGGAGACAAAGTCAATCACTAAGATGGATGAATTGATCGGGTCTCTTAAAGTTTATTAGGTAAAACTAAACCAACGGAAGTTCGAGTCATCTAAATCATCAAGTAAGTCTATAGTTTTCAAAACAACTGAAACACATACAAATAATGATGACAGCAATAGTGATACTGAATTAGATGATGACTTTATACTAATAGCAAGAAAACTTAGGAAGTTTTTCAAACGTCTTAATAGGAATAGACAACGTTCTTCTTCTTCTTCTTCTCAACCTAGGAAAAATAATACAAACAAATGGTATAATAAAGAATTAAAGTGTTATGAATGCGGTCAAAAAGGACATATTTCATACGATTGTCGCACGAAGAAAAATAATAATAATAACAACAATAATAAACAAGCCAAGGACAAGGAGGCACAAACGACAAAGACAAAGGAGTCTAAGGCAAGGAAAGGGAAACGAGCAATGAAAGTGAGCACATGGAGCGACTCATCCGACTCAGAATCCGAAACTGAGGAAGCTCAAGTCTGCTGTGTATCAAACGAGGTATGTTCTTCATCTGATAGTGATTCTGATAGTGACATGACATTTGATGAAATGTATGAAGAGTTCTTAAGAATGCATGCTCACTGTAAGCGGCTCTCTAAAGAAAAGAAGAAACTAATTGAAGAAAATAACAAGTTGAAGACGTCCAACTTGAAATTTTCCGATCAATTAGAATCTCTTAAACATGAGTACTAATACTCTTGATTCTTTAGAGAATAAAATTGAATCATATAAGAAAGATGAACAAAAGTTAAAATTGGAGAATAATATGTTAAAGTCTAAGTTGGAAAATTATGAACATGAGATATTACAACTTAAATCTTCTAAACTTAACTTAGAAAAAATGTTAGAACAATTTAAATCGGGTGCTAATATGTTAGATACACTAATCTCATCACAAAAGTATGGAAATGATAAAACCGGCTTAGGCTATAAAGAAGAAAATGACAAAGTAGGTAGAAAGACTAAGTTTGTATCTTCAACTACTAAACAGCCTTATAAAGATATAAAAACAACTTTGCCTGCTAAATCTTCTTCTACTCCTTCTTCTGTATATTTTAAGGCAAAAATGCAACATACATCCATAAAAGCACACACGCATACGCATACATATAGGCCAAATTTTGCATCAAGACAACCTAGAAATTATGCCTATATGTATACAAATGCAACTAGACATAATAAAATGCATCCAACTTATTATGAACCTAAGCATAGGCAACACTCTTATTTGTCTTATAGAAACGCCTATGAACACACTTATATCGGGCCATTCAAGAAACAAAACCGCATGCCTTATACAAATTATAACAATCAGCCATCATATAATGATTATCAACCATGGCGCAATGTGTATAATGCATCTTCACTTATGTGGAATGATCATCTATATGCTAATCTTTCTTATTTCCCAAATTGTAATCATGCTAAAAATGTGCCTAAAAAGTATGTTCAAGTTTGGATACCTAAAGAATATCTAAACAAGAATAGTGCCCCTAACATTCAAGGACCCAAATAAAGGGTACCTAAAACTTTGTCTCCATTGTAGGAAAAACGCAACGAATGCAAGAAGGAGGCAAAGTCAAAGAATCTAAAAACCAAATGGTTTTTAGATAGTGGATGTTCGAGGCATATGACGGGGAACCCCAAACTATTCATCGAATTGGAATATATCAAAAATGGAGGAAAAGTAACATTCGATGACAACAACAAAGGACAAGTTATTGGAAAAGGAACAATTGGGGACCCTAACACATTTCAAATACAAAATGTGTTGTTAGTAAGCAATCTCTCTTATAATTTACTTACTATTTCTCAACTTATAGATTGCAGTTATAATGTCTCTTTTCATCCCAATTCTTGTGATATAATAAATAAAAAAGGAGAAATAGTATTAAAAGAAAATAAATATGGTAACATTTATACTCTTATCTTAGATAACATGTTAGATGCTAAGGTTAAGTGTCTAATATCGCATGACTTAGATGTAAATTTATGGCATAGAAGATTAGGCCATATAGGAATTTCAACCATTAAGAAATTGTCTAAGAAGAATTTAATTAGAGGAATGCCTAAGTTAGACTTAGATAATTTTCAAATGTGTGAAACATGCATTAAAGGAAAACATATTAAAGAAACATTAAAACCGAAACATGAAGTGAGTACTAGTCATGTACTAGAATTGCTTCACTTAGACTTATTTGGTCCAAGTAGGACAAGGAGTCTAGGTGGACACTACTATGTGTGTGTCATAGTAGATGATTACTCACGCTACACATGGACATTGTTCTTAACACACAAAGACGATGCTCCATTAGCAATCGAAACCCTTATTAAGCAACTTGAAAACATTTATGAAGAAAATGTTAAAAGGATTAGAAGTGATAGAGGTGGAGAATTTAAAAACAAAGACGTAATCAAATTTTGCGAACTATATGGAATTAAACATGAATTCTCACCACCTAGAACACCACAACTCAATGGAGTTGTTGAACGTAAAAATAGAACAGTTCAAGGAGTTGCTAGGACAATGCTTTGTGAAAATAAATTACCTAAATATTTATAGACTGAAGTTGTTAGTTGTGTGTGCTATATTATAAATAGGCTTACTATTAGAAAGAAATTAAATAAAACACCTTATGAATTGCTAAACAATAGTCAACCTAAGATAGATTATCTTAAAGCATTTGGATGTAAGTTTTTTGTGCTGAACACTAAGGATAATCTAGATAAGTTTGAACAAAAGTCTATTGAATGCATATTTGTTGGTTATTCTACTAACTCAAGAGCATATAGGTGTTATAATCCTGCATCTAGAAAGATAATTGAATCCATACATGTAAAATTCAATGAAAATGCATGCTTTGAAGTTAGTGATAAACATCAACATAAACAAGAAACTAATGTTGAAAATATGTTTGATGATGATGTATTACTTGAGCCTGTACTTAATCATCTAGAACCAACTCCCCCTGAACAAGACATGCATGAATCCTTAGATGAAATAAATCAAGAGACTTTGCAATTGGAAGATAATACAACTAATGATCCAATTACATATGATAACATTCACACTAATGAAACATTTGAACAAGATGAAGGTGAACCTAGTCAATCTAGGAATTGGTGGCATCCTATAGAATTAATCATCGGGGATCCAAGTGTTGGGGTTAGAACGCGTAGAAATATAAGTCAACTTGAAAGACATAGCTTAATCTCACAATTAGAACCTAAGAATGTAAAGGAAGCCTTAGGTGATATATCTTGAATACATGCTATGCATGAGGAATTAAATCAATTCACAAGGAACAACGTGCGGGACTTAGTACCTAAACCTGAAGACAAGTCTATCATAGGAACTAAATGGGTCTTTAGGAATAAAATGGACGAACAAGGAAATATCACAAGGAATAAGGCTAGGCTAGTCGCACAATGTTATAATCAACAAGAAGGAACAGATTATGAAGAAACCTTTGCACCCGTTGCACGACTAGAAGCAATTAGATTGTTACTTGCAATTGCAAGTCTAAGCAACATTAAACTCTTCCAAATTTATGTCAAGAGTACGTTCTTGAATGGATACATCCAAGAAGAGGTGTTTGTCAAACAACCCCCTGGATTCGAAGATCCAAAGAATCCTAACCATGTTTACAAGCTTAAGAAAGCTTTATATGGTTTGAAACGAGCTCCAAGAGCTTGGTATGATAGATTTGCAAACTTTCTTATTGCAAATAATTATCAAAGGGGAACAATAGACAACACATTATTCCTAAGAAGAAAAGATAATGATTTGTTAATAGTTCAAATATATGTAGACGATATTATCTTTGGTTCAACTAACCCTACCTTAGTAAAAGACTTTGAAGAGTGTATGAAGTCAGAATTTGAAATGTCAATCGTAGGAGAATTGAATTATTTCTTAGGACTTCAAATCAAACAAACCCCTTGAGGAATTCACATCAGCCAACTTAAGTATATCAATGGTATGATTAAGAAGTTTGGCTTTGAAGAGTTGAAAACTACAACTACCCCCATGAGTGTTAGCATCAAAGTAGATAAGGATGAAAATGGTAAACCTTTCGATGACACACTTTATAGGTCTATGATTGGCTCATTGTTATACTTAACTGCATCAAGACCTGATATTATGTTTAGTGTGTACATGTGTGCTAGGTTTCAATCTTGTCCTAAGGTATCGCATTACAATGCTGTGAAAAAGATCTTTAGATATCTTAAGCATACATCTCACTTAGGACTGTGGTATGATAGAAACGCTAAGTTGGAATTACACGCATATAGTGATGCTGATTATGGTGGTTGCAAGTTAGATAGAAAATCCCCGGTATATGTCAATTCATAGGAACCAACTTGATCTCTTGGTTTTCTAAAAAGCAAGCTAGTGTAGCTCTTTCTACCACTGAAGCCGAGTATATTGCTTTGAGTTTATGTACTACCCAAGTACTTTGGCTTAAACAGGAACTTAGTGATTTTGGCATTAAAATGAGTAAGATTCCAATTTTCTGCGATAGCACAAGTGCGAACAATCTTTCTCGGAATCCGGTGCTTCATTCTAAGGCCAAACACATTAAGGTGCGATACCACTTTCTTCGCGATCATGTTCAAAATGAGGATATAGTAATAAACCATATAAGAACTGATCACCAAATCACTGACAGCTTTACCAAACCCCTTAATCAAGCAACGTTTGAAAACTTACGAGCCAAGTTAGGTATGATGACTTACGACACCATTCTATAGTTCTATATTTGCATGATTTGCAAAATAAAGGGGGAGATAGAATAAGAACATGATTTTAGTTGGTAAGTCATGATTTGGTATGATAAGTTTCAATTAGTATAAGTTGAGTATAGGTTAAGGGGGAGAGTATAAGTTGAGGTATAAGTTGAGGGGAGCATAATATTTAGAATTTTGTTGAAAACAAAGTTTGAAAACAATTGGTAAGATTATGATGTTAAACAATTGGTTATGAGTTGTGACATTAAAATCATATTAAGTTATTTTGAAAATCATCCAAAAGTGGGAGAATGTTGAGAAATATGTTTGGATAATTTTCAAAGTCATGATTTTAAGTGGTGAATACTTAGAAATGTCACATATGGTGTTATAAGTGATTAAAGGATGAAAAAGTGAAGAAAAATGACGTGGATCTCTCAGGCAGAGACACATGGATAGATTGATGTACGTCAGCCCCTCACCTGGATCGATCCATGTTGGACTGAGAAGAACCAAAACTTACTGTGAGACGTTGATCTCTCACGTGGATCGATTGACATACGCCAGCCCCTCACGTGGATCGATCGACGTACGTCAGCCCCTCACATGGATCGATCCACGTCTCACAGAATGTTTAGGGTTTTTAGAAATATTTTTCTAAAAGGTGTTAAAATGGTTGTTTTCATTTGTGTATGATTTATACATGCTCATTATGTGAATCTTATGTGATTTTGATTATTTTAAATGTATTGTGACTAACGTGCCTTGGAAGTTTCTACAACTTACCAAAAAGGGCAAAATTGGAATTTTGAGTTTTGTAGGAACATCACATGGAGAAAATAAATCAAGGACTTATTTTTATACTATTTATCATGACAAAGGTGATATCATGATTATTTCTGACCATCCGGGTCATTTATGGAGTTTTCATATACCAGGGGTATTTTGGTAATTTTACCCCCGAGGGTATTTTTGGTATTTTCACTCAAGGAATCTCTTGAGCATATTATTATCTTCATTATGGAGCTGTGTTATTATTATTTTGAAGCTAATATGGTGATCTTATATCTTTTTTATCACATGATGATATTATTGATTATAGCTGGATGTGTGACGATTTGAGATGCAACATTCTATTTTTTTCTTGAAGACCCGCTTATATATGTTATAAGAGAACATTTATCATTATTATTCATATATATTAAAGGTTTCAAAGGTGTGGAAATGTTCATGACATATAAGAAAAAATATTGGGAATTTCGGTGTTACACGTTGACATAATCTTGTCAACTATTATCTATTGATTTCTTCTTCAAACATCTGAGTTGCTACACATATATGTATGCTCAAAAACGTGCATATACAGTTGGATATGAGGTGGTATTCATTTTATGAGTTGGTGAGAAGTGGACAAATCAAAAAGGAGCTAGTTGGCAAAAATGCCAACTTGGAAATATTCAAATGTAGCCAAACGGCTACTTGGTTGTCTTGGCTATTTTCAGCAGATTTTTTGAGTCAAAATGAAGCTCTCACATTTTCTATTATTGTTCTTATAGTTGGGGATATTTTGGTGGTATTATCCTTTCTTATTCTATTAAGGAAAATCAAAATGAATTTTTGGAAAAAGAAAAAGGTAGCCAACGGCTACTACTCATTTTTGGAGCTGAATTTTGAGTTTGAAAATGTTTAAAGCTCACATGCCTATTATCTTGCCAAAAAAGTTGAGAAGGTGATGGAGTTGTTATGGCTATTATCTTTGAATATTATCTTCACATTTTCAAGATAATTCCAAGACTACTTTTAGTTGGAATTTTCGGCCACATGGAGTTGCCAAGGTGGACCAATCATTTTGTCTTATTTTGCCAAGTGAGAAGGCCAACCAATCATGAAAAGACATTTGAACTTGATGATGAAGATGGTGACACATTGGAGTTATTATCTCCAAAACTCAAATCACACTACAAATAGAGGCATTAGTGAAGAAGATGAAATACACTTAAAGCTCACAAGCATTTTTTGAATTGTCTAGCTTTCATCTTCATCTTCTTGTTGTTATTGTTTTATTCTTTGTAGCAAAGGTGTTCTTGTTATTTTTGTTGAGCTACAAGCCTCTTGAGCTTCATTTTTAAGATTGATTAGCCATTCTTATAAGCCTATATCAATAGGTGGTAGAGGTGTTGCAACTAAGTATTGCTTAGAAGGTGATTATCCAAGTCTTGAGCAGGGTTGGTGTATAACCCAAGGATCAAGCTTGGTTCTTGTTGTAAGGTGATTCATTTGATAGTGAAATCCAAGGAAATGTGTTCATTGGGACTGGAGTAGGTCACATTGACCGAAGCACGATAAATCATCGGTGTTCTTGTCTTGTTTCTTCATTTCTGTTTTTTGCCCGCTTTTACTGCAGTTTTTACACAACTTCACACGTTTTGAAAAAATAGCTAAACACTTTCAAAATTCGTGATTTTTGGTGGAGTTATAATTCAGACTGTTAGCTTTCATTTTCAACAAGAATTACTTGATTTGAACAAGGGAGAGTTAGTCTTTCAGTCTTTGTAACATAACTACTCCAATCTGGCTGCTATCTGACCAGTTTTGAGAAAACTTAAATTTTGTATTTATCAAGAATAGTTTAAGGTCAGGGCCATTTGGAAAATTCATCTACACATCCTAAGGACTGTTTTGATATGAAGATCAACCCTTTTGGTTGAGTATTCAAAGAGAAACACGTTTTTCAAAATCAGCAACATTCTGCTCAATTCTGTCCATATTGACCACCTGAATCTTTTTATTTGTTTAAAGGGACAAACGATCTTGTCCATAATGAGAATGCACATAATTTTACAAAAATGCAAGATCAAGGACCCTTAACAAGAAGTAAAACTAAGAAACTAATGCATGAAGTGGGGGCCTTCCTATTTAAACATGTGCAAGATGAACCAAGGGAACTTATACATTGGGTTCACCTTATTGAACCTACAACATGATTTGTAAGAAATTTTAGAACCATTGTAAAATATCATTAGTATAGAATGTGTTCTTTATTTTTTTTTTTAAATGTTTATGTTGTATTAGTTTAGGCCCATCTCGGATTGTGAGTTTCTGCAGGACCTGTTTTGGTATAATTGACGTATCTCTCCAACCACAAGGCCAAATTAAGAGTTGCAGGATGCATTCGAAAGCTAAGACAAAGATCTACAACTTTCATGTTTTGTACTTTTCCAAACTCGGTCGTCTTGGCATTCAAAAAGACAATGCAAATGGAAGTACTGTTTCTACCGAATTCTGTGACATACCTTCAGTAATTTGGATGTATCTCCTCAATGGTTGGGCCAAATGCAAAGAACTTTATATTCTTATTTTCTACACTCAATTGGCTACAATTCTCTAAGAAAGAGCAAGGCCTAATTCGGATTGGAAGATGTTCAAAAATCAGTCACAAACCAGAAATGATTTCAAGATGAAGACAAATGCTTAAAGTCTTCCATGAATAGTACTTGAGGGACCTACTTTGAAAATCATCGTTCAAGACTTGCAAGACTAGTCTTTATGGAGCCTACATGAATAGTTTTTGGAAGTGTGTAGTCTTTTCAATCATTATTTCAATTTGTAAGATAGTTTGTTGTCTTGTGATATTTTTTGCCTATAAAAGGCACATAAGAGAAGCTTTGTAATCTCACACCTTTAATGAAAATTTCTTCTTCTTCAAGAGCAATTTTTGTGTGTTTTCTTGGTTCATATTCAAAATCAAGGCTAGAATCTTTCAAGGCTTGAACATCCTTGTGAGAGTTGTCCAATTCCGGGGAGGGAAACATCCAAGAGGGAGGTATCTTGCTTGGGTTATGTGAAACTCATTGGAGGACTTATGTTCAAAAGGTTTTCTTCAACTTATTTGGAAGCAAGGTGAAGCTACCTTCATTGTGCCTAAACCATATTTGGAGGAGGAGCTTTAGAGTTAAAGAAAGGTCCATTCTTGCATGTATCAAAGTGGTATCAGAGAGAAGGTTTTTCTTTAACTCAACTTATCATTTCTTTGTGTCAATTTTTTTTTCTTTCGTTCTTCTCTTCATCCACCATTCAACCATCTTCTTAGAAGGTTGAATTCTATTTGGTTTAGTGACTTCTTCTTGTTTTGAATTGTACAATTCAGAAACAAAAAGAAACCAAAAACCAAAACAGTTTATCCGTGTGTTTTCTAGTTTTGTCTATTAAATTCACTTCTTTTTCTGTTACATCTTGTTGCTCAAAAAAAAGTGTCATCTTTCTTTTTATCAAGTTTCTTTGTCTCTTCCTGTTCAACAAGCAAAAAAAACTCAAAAAAAACCGATATACAAGCTTACCGTATCAATTGGTGATATAAGGTTGGATTGGACTCTGGACAATTACCGTAACACTGGACCTACATGAAATTGGTGATATAAGGTTGGATTGGACTCTGGACAATTACCGTAACGCTGGACCTACATGACATTGGTGATATAAGGTTGGATTGGACTCTGAGAACTTACCGTGACGCTGGACCTATATGAAATTGGAAAGGACTAAGGACAAACATATCATAAAACACTTAAAGATTATTTCTTTATGATTTATGGTTTGTTTATTTCATTTGGTTGGATTTCAATTTCTTTATGTTTAGACACTTTCTTGGACTTTAAGTTCTTTGTTTAGAAGCTTTTCTGCATTACTTATATTCAGTCCATTGCTTATATATCTACCTTGGTCTATCCTATATTCTTGTTGTTATCGAAGCTCTTAACTTCTTTTAGACTTTGTGTTTGTTTAGTTGTATTGTGTGGTGAGCTTAGTTGCATTTACTTGTGTTCAATATTTGATTTGACAGCCTCGTCAAGAAAGAAAATCAATTTGTTCTTCTTGAACAACTTGACAGCCTACTACAAAAAAAAATCAAGATATCCATCCAAAACAAATACACAAAGTCTTACCAATCAATTTTACTGAGATATATACACCTTGTTTAGCTTTGAACAAGAAAAAAAAGAGAAAGAGAAGCTTATTTCAAGAGAAGGTTGCACAAAACAATTAAGAGTGCAAAGAACAAAAGAGCTGGTCTTGTTTCCTTCATAAACCCGAAGTACCCATTTGTTTTCACTTTTGAACACTTGAGTGCTTCTAGTTCATTCATACTTACATCTAGCTTGCATAAAGCCTAAGATTAAGTTAAGGATTGCCCAGGGCAACCCCTTAGCATTTCTTTGGCTCAGCTTATTACATCAAATTTGGTTTCAATTCTCTTTGAATCTTAGTACAGTCCAAGTTTGTTGTTTATAACATTAGAATTGTGAGTGAATTGGTGGGAGACTTGTGAAAAAGGTTTACTTTACATGATTGAAGTTATCGGAATGGATACTCATTTGGCAAGTTTGTTTTGAATTGTTCTAGCCTCAGATTCTTCAAGAAGACACAAGTTTGTGTGAAGAAATGAAAATTGAGATGAGAAAAAAATTCATTCCTTCAGACTATGAAAGAACCATCTACCAAAACTTGCAAAAACTCACTCAAGGAAGCCGTAGTGTAGATGAGTATTTCAAAGAGTTAGAGATCTTATTGATAAGAGCTAACATTGAAGAACCAGAAGAAGCTACCATGGCTAGATTTCTAGCTGGATTGAACAAGGAAATTGCAAACAGTGTTGAACTTACCACATATATTGATATGACTTCCATGGTTCATAAAGCTGAAAAGATTGAGAGACAACTCAAGGTAAAACCCTTTGCATCTAGTTTATCTTTTCGAGCTAATTCTTCATCCTATCCAAGAATGCCGCCTAGGACAAATCAAGGCACAAGTTTCAGGCCAACTGCACCTCAAGGCCGTGGATTCCAAGACAAGACTCAACCAAATCAAAGACCACCTCAACTACCTCAACAAAACTTGGATAAAGGGAAAAACAAGGTTGAAGGTAACATTTCTAATTCCACTACTAGATTTAGAGACATTCAATGCTATAAATGCTTAGGTAAAGGTCATTTTGCAAATCAATGTCCTAACCCTAAACGTATCATGTTCATTGAAGAATCTAATGAATATTATTCTGAGGATGAGGAAGTGGAACATGTTAATGTTGAGGAAAATCAAGATGAAAATGAAGAAAGTGTGAGTGAGGATGAAGAACTTGCATCAAAAGAATTCTTGGTTGTTAGAAGAGCTCTTAATGCACATGTTAAGATTGATGAGAAAGATCAACATAGAGACAACATTTTTCATATCCATTGCATGGTTAAAGGGAAAGTTTGTACTTTGATTATTGACTCTAGATCCTGTACTAATGTGGCAAGTGTTGAACTCGTTAGAAAACTTGATTTGCCATTACTTAACCATCCACACCCTTATAAACTATCTTGGTTGAATGATTGTGGAGAAGTGAGTGTTAGCAAACAAGTTTTGATCTCATTGTCTATTGGCGGGTATAAAGATGATATCTTATGTGATGTAGCTCCTATGCATGCAAGTCATATCCTGCTAGGTAGACCATGGCAGTTTGATAAGAAAGTTACTTATGATGGATACTTGAATAGGTATTCGTTCAGGTTTAACAATAAGTTGTTTAAGCTACATGCATTACCCCCACACAAGGTATTTGAAGATCAAAAGAGAATGTGTAAGAATAGAAATGAACCTAAGGAGAAAGAGGCAGAAAAGAAATTTCTGGAGTGTATTAAGAGTGAAAGAAAGAAAAATGAGTCTAAAGGCAAAGAGATAGTAAACATTGATGAAGACAAATCTAAAAAGAAATTTGCTTTCTTTGCCAAACCAAGTGAAGTGTCACATGCCTTAAACTCAAAGAAAACTGTCTACGTTTTGATGTTTAAGGAGTCTTTGTTTTCTATGAGTGACTTACCCTCCACTTTGCCTAGTGGAGTTGTATCTTTGCTTGATGAGTTTTCTGGGTTGTTTCCTGAAGAAGAACCTTCTGGTTTGCCGCCTTTAAGAGGAATTGAGCACCAAATAGACTTCATACCTGGTGCTATCCTGCCTAATAGGCCAGCCTACAGAGCAAACCCTGGTGAAACGAAGGAAATTCAATGCCAAGTAGAAGAACTCTTGGCCAAAGGAAAGGTGAGGGAAAGCATGAGTCCTTGTGCTGTTTTTGTGATCGTTGTACCAAAGAAAGATGGTACATGGAGGATGTGTACTGATTGCAGAGCCATCAACAAGATAACTATAAAATACAGGTACCCCATTCCGAGACTTGATGATATGCTTGATGAATTGTACGGTGCTAAGTATTTTACCAAGATTGATCTTAAAAGTGGTTACTTTCAAGTACGCATTAAAGAAGGTGATGAATGGAAAACTGCATTTAAGACTAAGTTTGGATTGTATGAGTGGTTAGTCATGCCATTTGGCTTAACTAATGCACCTAGTACTTTCATGAGATTAATGAATGAAGTCTCACGTGCATTCATTGGAAAATTTGTTGTTGTGTACTTTGACGATATCTTGATTTACTCTAAGACTTTGCATGAACACGTAGGCCATCTAAGAAGCGTTTTTGAAGCATTGAAGAAAGAACAATTATATGCAAATTTCAAGAAATGTTCTTTTTGTATGGAAAAAGTTGTGTTTCTAGGATTTGTGGTTAGTGCAAATGTAATTGAAATGGACCAAGATAAAGTGAACTCAATTTTAGAATGGCCAATTCCCACAACTGTTAGAGAGGTGAGAAGCTTTCATGGGTTGGCTAGTTTCTATAGAAGATTTGTTAAGGACTTTTCCACTATTGCTGCACCTTTGAATGAAATTGTTAAAAAAGACGTAGGATTTCAGTGGGGAGAGTCACAACAGAAAGCCTTTGATGAACTTAAAGCAAGGTTAACTTCTGCACCTATTCTAAGACTACCTAGCTTTGATGAAACATTTGAAATTGAATGTGATGCTAGTGGTGTTGGTATAGGAGCTGTACTATCTCAATCTAAACAACCGATTGCTTATTTTAGTGAAAAGCTTAAAGGAGCGCAATTGAATTATTCAACCTATGACAAAGAGTTGTATGCACTTGTTAGATCATTGCAGACTTGGCAACATTATTTGCAACATAAGGAGTTTGTGGTTCATACTGATCACGAAAGTCTTAAGTTCCTTAAAAGCCAAGGAAAGTTAAATAAGAGGCATGCAAAATGGGTTGAATTCATTGAAAAATTTCCTTATGTGATAAAATATAAGCAAGGAAAAGATAACATTGTAGCTGATGCATTATCTAGGAGATATTCTTTGATTACTACATTGTCATCTCATTTGCTTGGATTTGAGTACATCAAGGAATTGTATACATCTGATCCTGACTTTCAGTCAATATTTGATGCATGTGCCGATTCTCCATTTGGTAAGTATTATTTACATGATGGATATTTGTTTAAAGAAAGAAAATTGTGCATACCTAAGTGTTCTGTCAGAGAGATACTTGTCAAAGAAGCACATGGTGGAGGTTTAATGGGCCATTTTGGCATCTTTAAGACATTAGAGATGTTAAAGGAACGTTTCTTTTGGCCTCATATGAGAGTTGATGTAGAGAAGATTTGTGGAAGTTGTATAACCTGCAAGAAAGCTAAATCTACATCACATCAACATGGTTTGTACACCCCATTACCTGTCCCTATGTCACCTTGGATTGATATATCTATGGACTTTGTTTTGGGATTACCTAGATCAAAAAATGGAAGTGATAGTGTGTTTGTCGTCGTTGACAGATTTTCTAAAATGGCACACTTCATAGCTTGTAAAAAGGTTGATGATGCATCTCACGTTGCAAACTTGTTCTTTCAGGAAGTTGTACGTCTACATGGCATGCCTAGAACCATTGTTAGTGATAGAGATGCTAAGTTCTTAAGTCACTTTTGGCGTGTGTTGTGGGGTAAACTTGGAACAAAACTCTTATTTTCTACTACTGCTCACCCTCAAACAGATGGTCAAACTGAAGTTGTGAATAGAACTTTGTCTCAATTATTGCGTGCTATAATTCAGGAGAACCTTAAGAATTGGGAAGATTGCTTGCCATATATTGAATTTGCTTATAATAGAAGTGTTCACAGTGGCACAACTCATTCACCATTTGAAGTTGTATATGGTTTCAATCCTTTGTCTCCACTTGATCTTGTGCCTATTCCTGTTCATGAACGTGCAAGTATTGATGGTAAGAATAAGGCTGAACTGATTAAGAAATTGCATGCTAAGGTTAAGCTACAACTTGAGAAGAAAAATAAACAGTATGCAAAACAAGCTAACAAAGGACGCAAGGAAGTTTTATGTGAACCAGGTGATCTTGTTTGGCTGCATTTAAGGAAAGAAATGTTTCCCAGAGAAAGGAAATCTAAACTCATGCCAAGAGGAGATGGCCCTTTCAAAGTACTTCAAAAGGTTGGAGATAATGCTTACATTCTTGACCTTCCTGAGAGTAAGTATGGTTCAATTTCTCATACTTTTAACGTTGCTGATCTTACTCATTTTGGTGATGATTTAGATTCGAGGTCGAATCCTTTTGAAGAAGGGGGGAATGATGAGGTCCATAACCCTGATACATGCCAAGATAATGAGAATGCACATAATTTTACAAAAATGCAAGATCAAGGACCCTTAACAAGAAGTAAAACTAAGAAACTAATGCATGAAGTGGGGGCCTTCCTATTTAAACATGTGCAAGATGAACCAAGGGAACTTATACATTGGGTTCACCTTATTGAACCTACAACATGATTTGTAAGAAATTTTACAACCATTGTAAAATATCATTAGTATAGAATGTGTTCTTTATTTTGTTTTTTTAAAATGTTTATGTTGTATTAGTTTAGGCCCATCTCGGATTGTGAGTTTCTGCAGGACCTGTTTTGGTAGAATTGACGTATCTCTTCAACCACAAGGCCAAATTAAGAGTTGCAGGATGCATTCGAAAGCTAAGACAAAGATCTACAACGTTCATGTTTTGTACTTTTCCAAAATCGGTCATCTTGGCATTCAAAAAGACAATGCAAATGGAAGTACTGTTTCTACCGAATTCTGTGACATACCTTCAGTAATTTGGATGTATCTCCTCAATGGTTGGGCCAAATGCAAAGAACTTTATATTCTTATTTTCTACACTCAATTGGCTACAATTCTCTAAGAAGGAGAAAGGCCTAATTCGGATTGGAAGATGTTCAAAAATCAGTCACAAACCAGAAATGATTTCAAGATGAAGACAAATGCTTAAAGTCTTCCATGAATAGTACTTGAGGGACCTACTTTGAAAATCATTGTTCAAGACTTGCAAGACTAGTCTTTATGGAGCCTACATGAATAGTTTTTGGAAGTGTGCAGTCTTTTCAATCATTATTTCAATTTGTAAGATAGTTTGTTGTCTTGTGATATTTTTTGCCTATAAAAGGCACATAAGAGAAGCTTTGTAATCTCACACCTTTAATGAAAATTTCTTCTTCTTCAAGAGCAATTTTTGTGTGTTTTCTTGGTTCATATTCAAAATCAAGGCTAGAATCTTTCAAGGCTTGAACATCCTTGTGAGAGTTGTCCAATTCCGAGGAGGGAAACATCCAAGAGGGAGGTATCTTGCTTGGGTTATGTGAAACTCATTGGAGGACTTATGTTCAAAAGGTTTCTTCAACTTATTTGGAAGCAAGGTGAAGCTACCTTCATTGTGCCTAAACCATATTTGGAGGAGGAGCTTTAAAGTTAAAGAAAGGTCCATTCTTGCACGTATCACCTATCTACTTTGTATTTGTCCAAGTCACAAACCATGAAAGATCTAAAAACTCGATTTATGTGCCGTTAAATGTGTCTTTGTGGGATATGCAGTTTATCATACAGGGTACTGCTGCTACAATCCAGTTGATTGTCATATTTATTTCATCATGGATTGTGATTTTTTTGAAACATATTTTTATTATCTCAACCAATCTCGTGTTCAGAGTGAGCTTATAAATGACTCACTCGATTAGTTTATTAACTCGATCTTACTAGATAGTTTTTCCGCGGTTCCGCTCATCAACGTAGTAGGGTCATATGGACTCATAGCTACTGCTAATTAGCCTTCAGATGATGTGCTGCAAGAGTTAAGTGAAACAAAACTCAGTTCATACGCTTCTTCCCCTGTAACTAATGATGATAATGACGATATTGATGTTATAATTTAGCAATAGCTGAATGAGTAACCAAGGAGTACCATCTGTGCAAGACTCATGAGAACATGTTTTTCGAGCTAGTAGGTATCCGGTAGGCAACCTAGTAAGAGAGACGTTCTTCGAGGCAACACATGCATTTACTATAACTCTGTACAACCAGGAGATTCCAAAGAATGATAAAGAGACTAAATAGAAGAAAGAATTGTGGTTCGCCATAAATACCGAAATTGATGCTAAAAAACATTACTTGGGAGAAATGCAAACTTCCAACAGGAAAAAGACTGGTTGGATGCAGATGAATCTTTACTATCAAACATAAGGACGAGAGAATCATAGAACGATAAAAGACTCGACTAGTGGTAAAAGGGTTCACATTCAGAGTAATTCCAATCCCACTTCGTTTCTAAAAAAAGAGGTAGTCTAATTACTTGCTTAATAATTTATATAGATGAAGTAATATCGAGGAAATTAGACAGTTGAAAAAGAATCTGGTCACATAATTTGAAATGTAGGACTTTGGGGGCTAACGTACTTCTTGGGAATCGAGGTTCTACGATCAGTAAAGAAATCTTTATATATCTCAATGGAAGTATATTCAGGATCTCCTTGCAAAAAAAAAAAGAATGGTTGGTTGTAAGCCATTTGATACTCCGATACAGGTTAATCACTAGCTCTAACTAGTGGAAGGTGCTGACTCAGCAGAAAAAGAAAGGTGTTGGCAACTAGATAGAAAACTGATTATTTGACACATACTCGACAAAATATAGCATATATTATCGGAGTTGTAAGTTAGTTCATGCACCATCCACAGGCGGAACATATGGAAGTTACAATAGGACACGAAATCATGTTCAAAAGGACGGGTCACCATAGATCGAAGTCGATAATGATGCTGATTAGTTTGTTAATCCAAATGATCAAAGATCCATATTATTGGTTGGAGGAAAGTAGTGACGTGGAGAAGTAATAAACGAAAGATAGTGGCACTTTCCAGCACCAAGGTAGAATCCGGAGGAATTTTCAAAGACATAACAGAAATTTTGTGGCTAAGAAATTTAATGAAGGAATTGGCTTCCCACAGAATCTTCCGAATCAACTAAGATGTGATAATAAAAGCAGCAATAATCATCTCAGAAAATCCTATATGTCATGATAGGACCAAGCATGTGGAGACACTTCATAAAGGAGAAAATCGAAGAATGCACACTGTAGGATCTGCAAGGCACCACTAGAAGGGCGGGTTGAATAGTGATGCGGAAAATGTGGTTTTTAAAATTTCTTTAAACCTAACCAAGTCAACTTCTGAAAACAGTTTCTGTTTTCAGGACTAGTTTTAAAACGTTTTGAAAACTAGGTTTCAGGTCTTCAAAAATTCTGAAATTTGGAGAGAACTTAGACTCAGATGTTATGAGTATCTCCTAAAAATTTCAGATTAAAATTTAACCTCTAACCCCTTGAAAAATCATTGGTGGTCAGATTGAGCAAATCTGCCAGAAATGATACACTGATTTGAAAAATTAATTCCTATTTGTGCACAACTCCAAATGATCTGAAAATTTAACCACTAACCCCTTATATGTTATATTTAAATGGGTTGAAACAGTTTTGAAAAATTCTTTTGGGAAGTTAGTCAAATACGATCAAAGTCTCAACCTTTGCAAGCCTGAAAATCAGACTGCACTAGTCTCAGAACTTTGGACGTTTGAATGACTTATACTTGTCCAAAAGGGTTGAAACTTGCGCCAAAAGAACCCTAGAACGTGTGGTTATATTTGCTGAAAGTTTCGTGATTTTTGAAATTCGTTTACTATTTTTACGAACGTGATTAAAAACAGTAAACAGTGCTGAAACAGAAAATCAGTGCTGAAAGTAAATGACACCAAGAATTTTATACTGGTTCGGTTATCAACAACCTACTCCAGTCTTCAAGGAACACCTTCCTTGGTTCACACTAATCACACAACTCAAAAACACCTTACCACAGGGTTGATGGAGTTACACACCAACTCCAACCCTTTACAAACCTTGTATGTTCTATACAATTGCGCACGAACACCACCACCTTGCAAGAATGAAGATTGATCACACCTTGATCAATCTTTTACAAAGATAAAGAGTATGTGGTGGTATGATACAAGCCTATTCAAGGATAAGAATATAAGTACAATAGGCTTTCAAGAAGAAAGAAAGAAAGAGGATGTAGAAGAATAAGGCTAGACCACTTTTGATCTTTCAATTTTCAACACTTGTTCTTGTTCTTGTTTTTCGCTTCTTCCTTCCTTTTTAATCATCATGGCCGCCCCCTTAGGAGTCCTTCTCCTCTTGAAAATTGTCTTCTAAGTCCTTGGGAGAATGTGTGGCATCATTGTGACATGATCTTGCTTACTTGTCATGTTCTCATTGGATGATCACTTAAGCTTTGCTTACTTGGCACTTCATGATTGGTTGGATGTTGTCATCATTGATGACTTGGAAAAATCTGAGAATAACACTTAAAACATGTGCCAAAATCATCATAGAATAATTGCCATCATTCTCAATATCATCACATAAATTACAAGATAAAAATCCTTCCCAACTTAAGGAAAAAATCGGCCATAATGTCTTATTGCCATGCTGAAAATTCAGCATGTGAACCATTCCATTTTATTTAAAATAATGCCAAATATTCTTTGATTTTTTATCATAAAAATGAATCAACCATATATGGTAAGTCTTGCAATCAATTGATGAATGAATTTGGACACAAAATGAGTGAAGAATTCGGCCAGCACAACTCCACTCATGCTGAAAAATTTCAGCATGTGTGATATGTAGAATATCACACTTAATTACCTTACATAATATTCAAATCATTTCCATAACATCTTCAATTACCTTACATAATCTTCAAATCATTTCGGTTTAGAACCTTTTATCGTGTCGTATTTAATTTGTCATCACCATATCTTATAGCATATGATATAAGGCCTGAATATACTCATAAATATGAGTTAAGTATAGTGGTGTGACGTTAACGTACGTACGTAAGATATATAACGTGTCGGTAGTACGTTGGAATACATGTGTATGTGCCCTTATAAAAAATCTGAAAATATATGGTGTATATATATATATGGCGTGTGTATCATTAAAGATGTGAGGAGGAGATATCTTTCATTCCTTATCTTTGTTGCCTTTGTGCCTTTTCCAAATGTGGCTTCCTTTAATGAACTACTTAGTTTATTAAACTAAGTACTTCACTTAATGAACTAGTTTAGTTCATTTATGGTGGCACCTGAAAATAGCATAAACACAACAAATGTTTGTCATATGACGTAAGCTTTAATGCTTCATGGCTCGTTAGTACGGCAACATAATATATAAGCTAAGTAATGGCAAGATATCATGTATACATGTACACGTTTATATATATATCATGCACGTTTTATCTTATGCTCGTTTTTGTGCACATTTAAATCATGTATTTGAAAATCACTCAAACCCCTTTTTCTCAACAATCTCCCCCTTTTGATGATTTTCAAAATAACTTATGCACATGATTTAAATCCTATCGCTCCCCCTTCAATCATGCACAAAATCAAAACATGAGTTTTAAATTCCGAGTCGCTCTCCCCCTTAATATATGCAATTAGTATCTCTCTCTCCCCCTTAAATCATGCTTTCTCTCCCCCTTTATTTTGAAAAGTAAATCAAAAGATGCCTGTAAATATGAAGAAAAAAAATCATGCAATTCATATACGTTCGTTGGTAAGGGTTATTTATTCAACCCTTTGAAAATGTCCCTTTTGGTACCCACATTTGGGTGACCTTTCTAGGTCTTCCAAAAGATGAAAAAGATGATGAAAATGCAACATAGTATCCGTTGGGGGCAAATGCGTTTGGCCGTTCGCCAAGAATCCCATCATGCGTATAATGTGGTTTTCGTTTTTGATATGTATTTCGGTTTACATGCCCGGGGCGTGATCTAGACGCATTTGTATGATATGAATGTCGCACATACATCACTTGTTTCTTCTCATATCTATATGGCACATAATTATATTTTGCATGATGTGAAGAAGAAGCACGTTGAGATGTCATAAGAAAAGGCCTATGCGTTTTCTTAGATGCCACATATGTCTTTGATAGATCTACTTTCTTAGATGGGATAAATTTGGTGGTTTATTTTGTGGCTTACTTTTCTCAACGTATCCTAGTCCGGTTTTGTCACTATCATGCTTTCGAGAAGAAATGATGTGATCTAGTATGTTTGTTCTCGTGTCAAATTGTTTCACCTTTTTCTCTACATCCGCATTCCTTGATTTCAAGTTTGAAATCTCGGATTTCAATTTAGTGTTCTCGGATGTCAATGATGAAATCTCAGACTTTAATGAATTTATAATGCACGACGACTCTTCTTTTGAATCGTTTAATTGAGACATAAGATCTTTGTTAGAAGATTCTAACAATTTCTTATCTTCAATTAACCGTTTCTTTTGTTTTGCAAGAGTTCTAGCAAACTTATGTAATTCAAGATATTCAACATATAAATCATCATAAGATAGTACAGAATCCGAGTCGGAATCAGAATTTACCTCATTTTCGAGTAGTGGAGGCATTTGGCTTGACATATCTTTTTCCTCGGTTTCATGGCTAGTGGTTGCCATCTCACTAAGATCGTTGGATCCTTTTGATGTGAGTGTTCCTGCGCTCTGATACCAATTGTAGGATCTGCAAGGCACCACTAGAAGGGGGGGTTGAATAGTGGGTGCGGAAAATGTGGTTTTTAAAATTTCTTTAAACCTAACCAAGTCAACTTCTGAAAACAGTTTCTGTTTTCAGGACTAGTTTTAAAACGTTTTGAAAACTAGGTTTCAGGTCTTCACAAATTCTGAAATTTGGAGAGAACTTAGACTCAGATGTTATGAGTATCTCCTAAAAATTTCAGATTAAAATTTAACCTCTAACCCCTTGAAAAATCGTTGGTGGTCAGATTGAGCAAATCTGCCAGAAATGATACACTGATTTGAAAAATTAATTCCTATTTGTGCACAACTCCAAATGATCTGAAAATTTAACCACTAACCCCTTATATGTTATATTTAAATGGGTTGAAACAGTTTTGAAAAATTCTTTTGGGAAGTTAGTCAAATACGATCAAAGTCTCAACCTTTGCAAGCCTGAAAATCAGACTGCACTAGTCTCAGAACTTTGGACGTTTGAATGACTTATACTTGTCCAAAAGGGTTGAAACTTGCTCCAAAAGAACCCTAGAACGTGTGGTTATATTTTCTGAAAGTTTCGTGATTTTTGAAATTCGTTTACTATTTTTACGAACGTGATTAAAAACAGTAAACAGTGCTGAAACAGAAAATCAGTGCTGAAAGTAAATGACACCAAGAATTTTATACTGGTTCGGTTATCAACAACCTACTCCAGTCTTCAAGGAACACCTTCCTTGGTTCACACTAATCACACAACTCAAAAACACCTTACCACAGGGTTGATGGAGTTACACACCAACTCCAACCCTTTACAAACCTTGTATGTTCTATACAATTGCGCACGAACACCACCACCTTGCAAGAATGAAGATTGATCACACCTTGATCAATCTTTTACAAAGATAAAGAGTATGTGGTGGTATGATACAAGCCTATTCAAGGATAAGAATATAAGTACAATAGGCTTTCAAGAAGAAAGAAAGAAAGAGGATGCAGAAGAATAAGGCTAGAACACTTTTGATCTTTCAATTTTCAACACTTGTTCTTGTTCTTGTTTTTCTCTTCTTCCTTCCTTTTTAATCATCATGGCCGCCCCCTTAGGAGTCCTTCTCCTCTTGAAAATTGTCTTCTAAGTCCTTAGGAGAATGTGTGGCATCATTGTGACATGATCTTGCTTACTTGTCATGTTCTCATTGGATGATCACTTAAGCTTTGCTTACTTGGCACTTCATGATTGGTTGGATGTTGTCATCATTGATGACTTGGAAAAATCTGAGAATAACACTTAAAACATGTGCCAAAATCATCATAGAATAATTGCCATCATTCTCAATATCATCACATAAATTACAAGATAAAAATCCTTCCCAACTTAAGGAAAAAATCGGCCATAATGTCTTATTGCCATGCTGAAAATTCAGCATGTGAACCATTCCATTTTATTTAAAATAATGCCAAATATTCTTTGATTTTTTATCATAAAAATGAATCAACCATATATGGTAAGTCTTGCAATCAATTGATGAATGAATTTGGACACAAAATGAGTGAAGAATTCGGCCAGCACAACTCCACTCATGCTGAAAAATTTCAGCATGTGTGATATGTAGAATATCACACTTAATTACCTTACATAATATTCAAATCATTTCCATAACATCTTCAATTAATCCTCTAATAAAAGATGACAAAATATGTCACCCTTAATGACAAAAAAATCGGCCACCATATGTGTAGTATGCTGAAATTTTCAGCATGTGACATAAGAGAGGTATATGTTGAATACTTACCTTTTGTAGCTTCTCTCTTTGATTCATCAACATTGTATGATTGATCCTTGACCAATCAATATGCCAACAAGGCTCCACATGTGCTCCATCTCAGCTGTATGTAACGTTGGAATGTGTATGTACATGTGCTGAAATTTATTTTTGCTAACTTTGTAAAATAGTGCACATTTAATAATACACACATGTTATATTCCAATCAGCCCTTAATTTAATTTTCTAGAACACTTTAAGATGTATATCATATGTAAAAAGTGTCAAGATACGTGTCACATGATGTTCAAGAAAAACGTTCCATGTTATGTGCGCAGAAAACCGAATTTTCGATATTTATCGATTACCTGATTTTTCTCTAATTTAAATTTCAAATTTTGCACATGATATATATATTATGTTATACATAATATATATAATATATACTTTAAATCTCAGCACTTGGCTGGTTTAAAGTGGTACCATTAACATGTGACAAAATTAAAATTAGAATCTTCACATTTTGGCCTAAATGTGGGATGATTTGTGTGTGCCAACATGGAAAGTATTTTGGCTGATCATACCATGTGTAGCACGAAATTTTCATCAATTTTTGATGTATATGGGCTGGCCATTTATTTATGGCAAGTACGTGACACGTTGGCGAAGTTTCGGTATTCGCCCGATACGACAAATTTCGGTTTAGAACCTTTTATCGTGTCGTATTTAATTTGTCATCACCATATCTTATATCATATGATATAAGACTTGAATATACTCATAAATATGAGTTAAGTATAGTGGTGTGACGTTAACGTACGTACGTAAGATATATAACGTGTCGGTAGTACGTTGGAATACATGTGTATGTGCCTTTATAAAAAATCTGAAAATATATGGTGTATATATATATATATATGCCGTGTGTATCATTAAAGATGTGAGGAGGAGATATCTTTCCTTCCTTAGCTTTGTTGCCTTTGTGCCTTTTCCAATTGTGGCTTCCTTTAATGAACTACTTAGTTTATTAAACTAAGTACTTCACTTAATGAACTAGTTTAGTTCATTTATGGTGGCACCTGAAAATAGCATAAACACAACAAATGTTTGCCATATGACGTAAGCTTTAACGCTTCATGGCTCGTTAGTACGGCAACATAATATATAAGCTAAGTAATGGCAAGATATCATGCATACATGTACACGTTTATATATATATCATGCACGTTTTATCTTATTCTCGTTTTTGTGCACATTTAAATCATGTATTTGAAAATCACTCAAACCCCTTTTTCTCAACACACACTTGAGCTTCTGTTTTTGATATTGAGGGTCAACTTTCGGATATTCATACAAAAGCTGTCACAGGCCAAATTTTTAGTGAAACACTAAGCAAGTTAAGCATTTATAACTTCAGTTTTCAACTTAAAGGGGATGTTAGGAGGTTCTTCACCTAAACCGAAGTAGACAAATTAGTGCAAATGAGGAAAATGATTCGTGCAATCAATATGATTTATTTTTTGTAATCTTTATCATATTTAGATCCTTTCTTGTACTATATAAAGATAGTAGTACATATACAAAAAATTTAATAAAAAATACAATTTGCTTATCCAAAATCTATTCCGAAGTATGGGTATATGCTTTTGCTAAGAACATTTGAAATAAACTGGACAAGACATGATATTTATAGCGGGCGTGTGACATGTTCCAAAACCAAGATACATGTGTCTTTCCTCTGTGTCCGTACCTACTGCATTACTTTCGTATTACCCGTGGTTCAATGTCGTGTCATATTAAAAAGAGTAAGTAATAACATGTCATAAGAACTGGGAAAAAAAGTAAATAGACCTTGAATGGTTAAAAGCAACATACAAGGCATAGGTCAACTGAGTAATGGCTTGTAAGAGTTAAAAAAACACAAACAGATGTAAATTTAGTTTTGTACAAAAGAAAAAAAAAATTAGACGACATATATCACAAACTTGAAGGAGTAAACAGCAAGGAAATAGATCTTAATATGTGCACTTATATATATGTTTTTCATAAAACATTTTTGTGTAAAAAAAATTTAAAGTGAGAGAAATTTAGAGAATGATGCGTACTCGAATTTGGCGTTCTCCATCTCCCCGCGTGTTTCATAAATTCAAGTTCTAAATATGTGCACGCACATTGCGTCTCATAATAAGCATCTTGTTGGCTTGAAAAAAAATGCAAAAATAAATAAACATCTTCGTTTCATAGGCCTTGCCCTACTACAACACTACCCCATTACTTTAGAAGTTCTAGTCTATCACAGAGTATAAAGGGTCAGATTTACACAATCATACTCATGTGTTAGAAACATATAGAGATTATTTATGATGACGCATAATAAAAATTGCGACAACTACTTCTTAATATAAGAAGCGCAACCAATTTATTGAGTCATTTGACTTTATTCTATTATATTCTAAATCAAAAAAGAGTGCGTTCTTTACTGAATTAGAAATGAAAACTTCACACGTCTTGCCATATAACAGGTACAATTAACGTTGTCTGATACAGTGCATTAACTGATCACATGCTGAACAACATAGTGATAAAATGAATTCTGTCTTGTAACCGAGGGTACTTAAGACATAAATCTAGCGCTTTCCCCCAATAATACGGAAATATGGTTGTCACAGAAAACCTAAAATGGCAAAATAAACTATAAAGACTGAGAGAATCGCAAGTTGCAAGGAAACAAATAATAGTTCTCTTTTGCAACTAGAAGGAAACAAATGATATTTGAAATATAAATATAAATTTAGAGGGGACTCTGAATGTCAGGAATTGGGGAACCCACGTCTGAAAGAATGCTTAAAATATTCGATTATGACATGTTCAATTCAACTGGAGACTTACAGTAGAAGAGTGGCTCCAATTTTTTTTCTAAGGGTAGAAAAAGATTATTATAATTGCTGAGACTTAGAAATACATCTTGCTTGCTATCCCTTTTATTTATTTACTAATTTATTAACGTATTTGGTTTTTTTTTTGGTGGTTGTCAGTGCTTGCTATCAGATGATAGAAATTGTAGGCAGTTCGAAGATCACTTGGCAACTTGCATTACACGTACGATCCTCATGTGTGATTTTTTTTTAATTGATGGAACCTTATTCTCAAAAGTCATTCTCTGATTTGACCATTAAGAGATCATTACAATAGAAGTAACTAACGAAAGTAGCCAAATAAAATGTGACGTATATGGAATACATAAATATATGCAATTATGTAAAATAAAAAAACTTTGATTTACAATTTTATCTGATGCCTATTTTTCATATGGCTAATATTTTGAAACTATTGCATTATGGGTACATTTTCTACGTTTCAAAGAAATTTCCTTAAAGATAATTGATCAATTAAACAGCAGATGTCGTATTTAAAGGGTTTGATTGCTTCAAGCTTTACAAGTTGACTCGTGCTTCATGTATTTTAAAATTTCACCCTTCAAATATCGTTGAAGGTGAGTGTTTGATGCATGATTTACTGAAAAAAAAATTCACATGCATTTGGTGTCTCACCTTCCGCCTCTATTATTATAAGTAATGTAAACTGTGACGATATTTTTAAAACGAAAGAACGTTGAGTCTTTTTCTTTAGACGGTAGCTGGTAGATCTATTTTTGTGTATTATTTTCTTCTACATTCTTGGCTTTGTGAAGGTATTTGAGCTTAAGGAAGGTGCATTGAAATTTGCTCCTCCATCTCAAGAAACATGATTTCACTTTAGAATAAGATACAAAATTCTTTGAGCTGGTTATGCAAAATTCTATGGTGGATTATCAAATTTAAAGGTTCTCCAAGACAACAGAGGCTACATGAATCGTAGTGTTATATGGAGGACTCATTCTATGGTGTTCTAGGATTAACCATTCAGCATAATAACAAATTGGTATTTGCCTAATGGAAAAAAAAAGAAAAAAGAAATGATGGTCAATTCGATAGACAATCTGATATAGATGTTCTAACGTATTGACTGAGAATCACTTGTAGTTACTTCTAGGACATCAAAAATGTATATCATACATAAAAATGATATTATTTTAATTCAACAGGTAGGCTTTTTAAACCGTATTGTAGTTACGATTGGTATCATATAATTTACATTGTGTTTCATTTCGCTTCATTTAAGATATATGACTAGTAACTCGTATACAATAAAATTATTTTACAAATAATATAAGATGTTCAATATGGTACTTGTTTTCGTAATATTAATGCAATCATTAATATAAGGTGATCGGTTTTGAAAAATAGAAATATATAAAACATATGGTATTGTGATAGTGGATGGGATCTCATGTCCCACATTCCTCTTATCCACGCGTCACCACGCGACACGCGGCAGTAGAAGTGGGTGATGAGGCTAGATGCGGGTGATCCTCATCTAACCTCACGACTCACCCTTGCTGCTACATGTCGCGCGCTGACGTGTGGGGTGAGGGGTTTGTGGTGAGGAAATTCTAATCCTTGTGATAGAACATTTTGTTGTAAAAATTGTACTGCAGGAGGAAACTTCTATACCTAATGTATGGTGGTGGAAATAGGGTGGGTGCATTAGGTAGTATATTAAGGAAGAAAGAAAATTTTTCCCAAGTCTAATGTTCAGGTCAAAGACGCTTACACGAAGAATAGAATAATTACAATAATAAAATAAATAAAGCTGATTTATGTAGGCTGTAAGAAGATGGAAGCACTCAAACTAAAACGCATTTAACCCTGAAAACACGGGACATCTTTTGACAAATGAAACCAGGACAAAGATAATTAATCCAACTGAGCTTTTCTTTTTGTTCCCCTTTCTTTCTCCTGGTTTGTTCTCCCCACCAATAGAACAAATTCAAATGGTATTGTTATGGCTAAGCTGAATTGTCGAGCTGACCTGTAGGAAGCTGAATTGTCGAGCTGACCTGTAGGAAGCTGAATTGTCGAATTGACCTGGATGACCTACATGTCTAGATCTGTTTATGAGCTGCACTGCTGAGCTGACCTGTCTACTGATCTAGGCTGAGGGCTGACTACTGCGGCTGACTTGACCTGCCGGAGCTGACCTGAGCTGACTAACTACGTTGACAATGATTTGGATAGATATTGTGGATTTCTAATATCCTATCCTTTATAATTATCTGTTGTAATTGATTTGATTTGTGAATATCATTACGATACTTAGTATATTTGACTGGTAGAGATTATCATATCACTTTAGATAATGTTTATCCTCACATGCCTAGTTGTACTCTATAAATTCGTATGGTGGAATAAGAACAAATGACAGATTTAAAGCGCCAATCCTTTCTTTACATGGTATTAGAGCCATATATGGCTTTCTTCATTGTTTTCGGCCGAGCACTTCTTCTCTCGCCATGAGGGCCGAACTATCTCAGCTGCTTCTTCACAGCTCCTCTCAAACAATATTGTCTCACCATATGACTTGCATTCGGGAGACATCTAGGATTGCTTATTACCCCAGTCCAGTTGACATGACTAAATTACAAAGAATGGGCACGGGCGATCCGTGGCTCGTTGCTCGTCTGCCGAAAGTTCAGCTTCCTTGATGACACTATCGGACAACCCGCAGAAGGCTCCCCTGAGTTGGACAATTGGAAGCCGGTTAACTCGATGATTATTGCCTGGATCTGGAACACGATTAAACCAGGCCTCCGCTCCAATATCTCCTATGCTGAGGATGTAAAGGAGTTATGGGACGATATCAAACAATGGTTCGTTGTGATGAGTGCACCGAGATTCCAACTATTGAAGAAGTCCCTCACAAATTGAAAACAAAATGGAGATTCCATTAAGGCCTACTAAGGAAATTGAAAAAAATCTAGGACGAGTTGAAAGATAATGATGACTTTTCCATATGTTTATGTGTCTCGTGCACGTGCAATCTCCGAAGAATCCTTGCCCGACGCAAGGAGGTGGACAAGGTCCACCGATTTCTCATGGGACTGGACGACTTAACGTATAGAATGGTGCGTTCATCTATACTAAATCAAGACCGTCTTCCACCTTTGAATCGTGTCTATCACATGATGGTCCAAGAAGAGAGCCTTAGCACTATAGCACTCATGGAAGAACTGCGCACACCTGTGGGCTTTGCTGTCACGACCACAGGCAAGCAAGGGGACCGTAGGCTGGCGAAACCAGGAGTAACATGCACCCGTTGTCACTGAAAAGGCCATGAGGTAAGTGTTTGTTTTCAGATTGTTGGTTACCCAGATTGGTGGGTTGATTTTCCTAAGGATCCAACCAGTCCTAAAGGACCCGTGACTGGAATACCTTCTCGACCCAAGCACACAGAGGCTGCAGGGCACACAACGTCCGTCCAGGCACCCTCTTCAGCCAGCACTATGGAGGGCACAGAGGACTTGGCCTGCCTATCTGAAGATGACTTGAGCGTAGTGCGCCAAGCACTTAATGCTCGGAAGCACGCTTCGGCCGAGAGCTTGAGTGGTAAGTATCCCGACTCTTCCTGGATCACCGACTTGGACGCCTCTCATCATATGACGAGTAAAGTGGCTCTTTTACATAATTGTGAATCTACTGTCCCGTATAATGTTTGGCTACCTAAAGGGACCAAGACACAGGGAAGCTGGCAAGGCGCGGTGTGTCTCAGTGATTATCTTATACTTGACAGAGTTTTGTTTGTACCCCAATTGATGTGAAATTTACTATCTGTATCTCAGTTGCTGAATAGTGGAGATTATATTACTGTGTTTACTAATGATGGTTGTGTAATACGGGACCGGCGTACCAGGATAAGGATTGGAGTGGGTGAACTAACCGAGGGGATATACTTGCTGAAGGCATCTTCTTACGTTTGGACTGTACCTTGGGAGTCGAGCCGGATGAATAGTTATGGCACAAGCGTTTAGGCATCCTCTCGTAGTGTCTTGCGTATGTTATGCAATTCTATTTCCCCATTGAATAAAGATTATGATTTTCCTTATGAGGCTTATTGTCGAGCTAAACCAATAAAACAACCATTTGAGTTGAGCAAAACATTAGTTGCACAATGATTTGATTTGATTCATTGTGACTTATGGAGACCCTTTCGAGAGAAAACTTTGTGTGGTCGATCTTATTTTTTAACTTTTGTGGATGACCGATCGCTAGCTGTCTGGGTATATCTATTAACGACAAAAGACTGTGTCCCGTCGGTGGTACGAAAATTCTTCTTCACGATAGATACACAATTTGGTCGGACCATCAAAACTTTTCACAGTGACAATGAGACAAAATTTGCTTCCCTCAGAACATTATTCGTCAAACATGGCGTTGCTCACCAAACTTCTGTTCGCTACACACCATAGCAAAATGGACGTGTAGAATGTAAACATCGTCATATTCTCAATGTTGCTTGAGCATTCTGTTTTCAAGCCAATCTCCCATTGTCGTTTTGGGGAGAATGTGTTCTTACATCTGCTTATCTTATTAATCGAACTCCGACCGTCGTTCTTGGGGAAAAACACCCTATGATATATTGTTGGGCAAGCCGCCAGATTACTTCCATCTACGAGTTTTTGGGAGTCTTTGCCATGTTCACAATGACAAATGAGGCGGAGATAAATTCCAAAGTCGAAGTCGTAAATGCATTTTTTGGGCTATCCCATCGGACAAAAATGATGGACTGTTTATGATCTTGCCACTAAAGAATTATTCACCTCCCGCAATGTTATCTTTGTTGAAACTATCTTCTCTTTCGCCACCCATTCACTCGTGCTGATGTCGCCTAACATTGCCCTCACACCTTTTGTACCTTCCGAAAGTGACGGCGAATCCGCCATTGACCCATTGTCTGTCTCACCAACCCAAGGCAGTCCGCCTACATCACCTTCCACCACATTGGCCTCTCCTCCCTCTGATCGACCGGCTACACCATCACTCCTCAACCATGGCTATCGGGTTAAGCAACCTCTAGTCAACTTTGTGGACTACAAGATGAACCATGAATAGTATAGCCCCTCCGTCGTCTCACCTGTAACATCCGCTTCCTTAGGTACTCTATAATTTATTTACAATTTTCTTAGTACTCACATATTTTTGCCTGCCCATCGGGATTTTCTTGCTACTATCACTTTGTATGCAGAACCTCAATCTTATTAGCAAGATGTCAAGGATCCTCAATGGCGGGCCGCCATGCAAGTAGAACTCCGCGCGTTAGAAGACAACTATACATAGACGATTGAGTCGCTACCGCAAGGCAAAGGGCCATTGGGTGTAAATGGATTTACAAAATCAAATACAATGCTGATGGTAGTATTGAACGGTATAAAGCTCGACTGGTTATCAACGAAAACCGCCGAGTTGAAGGAATTGATTATAATGAGACGTTTGCTCTCAGCGCCAAAATAGTCACTGTCCGAATTCTCATGGCCCTTGCCACTGCACATAATTTCTCTATGTGTCAAATACACGTGCGCAATGCATTTCTATATGGTGACCTTAATGAAAAAGTATATATGAAGCCTCCTCTAGAGTTTAACACCTCCGACCCAAATCATGTTTGCTGCCTTCATAAATATCTGTACGAACTCAAACAAGCCTTGCATTGTTGGTGTGCAAAGTTTTCTGATGTGTCGTATGACTATGGTTTTGTTCAGTCATATTCTGATTATTCGTTGTTCTGATATACAAGAGATCGCGTTCATCTTTACATCTTGGTCTATGTTGACGATCTCATTATTATGGGAAACGATTCGAGCGCTGTAGACACACTCAAGGAGTACCTCATTCGCTGCTTTCATATGAAAGACCTCGGCCCACTGAAGTATTTTCTCGGTCTTAAAGTTGCACATAGCCGCGCTGGGCTCTTTGTGTCCCAATGCAAGTACACTCTTGACATTCTCTCAAATTGTGGTTTGCTGGCTGCCAAACCTGCGGCTACGCCTCTTGAGCAGCAGCACCAGTTTTCGCACTCAGAGAGCTCGCTCTTAGAGGATCCTTTTTTGTATCGGCCGCTAGTCGGACGCCTTGTATATATATATATGTTACTCACCTCAAACTTTTCTACGCAGTTAATA
This sequence comes from Eustoma russellianum, assembly GCA_036186865.1. Taxonomy (NCBI): domain Eukaryota; kingdom Viridiplantae; phylum Streptophyta; class Magnoliopsida; order Gentianales; family Gentianaceae; genus Eustoma; species Eustoma russellianum. The sequence goes on along the minus strand of AP025046.1, from coordinate 12,866,920 downwards.
CACTAGCTCAGTTCATGCAAACTCCGCGGCTGGATCATTCGCAAAGCATCTTTGAAGGTAGCTCGTTTTCTGGAAGGTAATCCTAGTCAAGGAATTCTCTTTCCCTCCACTTGTGACTTTCATCTCACCTCCTATTGTGACTCTGATTTGGCAAGCTACCCTTTCACCCGTCGATCTCGCACGTCTTATGTTATTAAGCTTGGCGGCACTCTGTTTTCTTGGAAGACAAAGAAGCAAACTATTGTTTCTTGGTCTTCTGCTGAAGCTAAATATCGTGCTATAGCTTACACCACCTGTGAAATAAAATGGCTTATCGGTCTTCTCTGTTTCTTGGGATCCCCTCATGATGGTCCTGTTACACTCTTCACTAATAGTCAGTCTGAGTTACACCTAGCGCATAACTCAGTTTCACATGAGAGAACGAAGCACATAGAGGTTGATTGTCATTTTTTATGAGATACGATCGTTGATGGTCTCATCCTCCCTTACATGTCAATCCTCTCATTCGCTTGCGGACATTCTCACCAAATCTCTTGGCAATCGTGATTATCATTTTCTTCTCTCCAAGTTGGGCTTTTCGGATCTATATGTACCAACTTGAGGGGAGTGTTACGGCTTAGCTGAATTGCCGAGCTGACCTGTAGGAAGCTGAATTGTGAGCTGACCTAGCTGGCCTACATGTCTAGATCCATCTGTGAGCTGCACTGCCTAGCTAACCTGTCTGCTGATCTAGGCTGAGGGCTGACTACTATGGCTAAGCTAACCTGCCGGAGCTGACCTGACTTGACTAACTATGTTGACAATGATTGCATAGAGATTGTGGATTTCTAATATCCAATCCTTCATAATTATCTGTTGTAATTGATGTGATTTGTGTATATCATTACCATAGTCAGTAGATTTTGATTGATAGAGATTAGTATAACATTTTAGGTTATGTTTATCCTCACATGTTTAATTGTACTCTATAAATTCGTATAGTGGAACAAGAGCAAAAGACAGATTTGATCCTTTCTTTACAGGTATGCTTCACTTTTGGATTTATCTCAATAATTACTTGAGTGCAGAGGTCTTGAGGTTCATACAAGAGAGAAGAAAAACCCTCTATTCTTGATGCCAACTCCCTCCTGAACTTCAAAAAACAGAAGAAAGCACCCTTCATCTCAAGTTTATGATGTTTTAAGAGTAACGGCTAGCATGTTAATGATTATTTATATAACGTGAGATATAGCCAAAAGATGACTGTATCTCGTATTTTGGATAATTAAGACAAAATATTTTTTTTTATAAACACGTCTACTCTTTTTTATGAGATTCTACCTTATACAAAAGTTTTCTTTTAAAAAAATATAACACACTTTTATTAAACGTGATAGAAAATACCATTAAAATTTTGATTAAAAGTCTCTCCTACGGATATAACCACCACACGAATATGTCATTCTTCCTTATTCATCGGTCAATTAGATAAAAAGTCACTATTAAGAGCCTCACGTGTCAACGATCATAGTCTTGATCTATGACTAAAATGAAAACTTCCTCTCAATGTAGTGTATATTTCTATCCCGTTTAATAGAAAGGGTTAGTCCATATGGCGTCTTTCACTGCATTCATTTCGTTGTCAATCTACAATATTAATTGAACGTATAGAGAAGTCAGAGAAAAGATAATTGTTAAGGTTGGAATTGAAGTAGTTTCGACAATTACATTTATTAATAATTAAAAACTAGTTAATATACCAAAAATAAATTCGATAACCGAATGTAACTAGCGTTATAACTTTTGAAAATTAATGTTTTAGCATAAGCCGACATTATTTTGCACTAGGCAACGAATCTAGTCCTCCATGAGTTATGTTCATAATATATCGAGAATAATAGCATATACCATACTAACTAAAGGTCCACGCATGCATCAAAAGTAATATTGCAACTTATCGCATCAAGAAAACATGGAACAGCTAAACAAATGTATACTTCAAAAAGTAATACCGCAAGTTATCGTTTCAAGAAAACATATATAACACCTAAAAAATGCTTATAACTATATTTCAAGAATGTTCACCAAAGGACATCATGACAGTATAAAGTCATAAATCGATCTTCTTGTATTCAAAGAAAGGAAAAAAAAAAAAGAGCCCACATTTGTTTCAAAAGATCAAAAATTCGATTACAGGAACATAGACAGTGTGAGTGTTCCACTACTATTTAACCAAAAGCCTAGTTTACAGAGAGACACTTTGTGTAAATCAATACGTAAGTTTTCATTCAATCTACAAAGTCACTGTACTTCTTATTTATATCTTTTAAAATATTCTTTCAACATGTACCGAAGAAATAGCCTTTGCTCCAATAAAGGAAAAAATGAAAAGAAAGAGATAACATCTCTAAGTGTCTGCCCGAGTATTGGCAAGAGTACCAAGTAGTAAGAACGGGCGGTGACTTTGCAATGATTGGGATCGCAAAGTTTGAACGCAAAGTTTGACACTCAAACTGATGTGTCAAACAAGAAAGCTCACATTCATCAAGTAATTAATTATTCGTCTTTCTTCCAGTCCACTGACCACTCCTGTCAGTGTTACTGTTTTACCACGCACGTTCAAAGTTTTTGATGCCAAATCTAGAAAATGCACCTACTTTAAACAGTAGCCTTATGAGAATTTCTACTGTATTATTTAATATAATGTTTAATGGTTATTATCAAAAAAAAATGTTTAATGGTTAAAAAATATATAAATGTTACTGTATTATTTTAGTGAGAAGCAGAGTTCGAATTTCCTGTCATGCATGTGTTTATACAAATAATAGCTCAACCATTAGCTTAAAATAGGACTATTTAATGAACAAAATGCTCGCATTGCTCAAGTTCCATTTTTGTTTGGTTTGACTTTGTTAGTTAATTTTAATTAAACAGGATGAGCTTTAAAACATAATTGGATTCATTTACTTAACAAACATGTGAAAAAACTCAAAAACAACTGCAGATAAACGTTGAGCGATTACGATGCTCAAATCAACAATTTATCAATCAGAAAACATACAATTCACCAATTGGTGGTGATGAAGAAGACGGTGAAGCCAAGCAGACGGGAGAGAAAAAAACGGTTACAAGAGGAAAAACCAGAAGAAAGGGGGAAAGGCTCAGCTTAACCGCCAACTGCCTACCCCGCGCTATTTATCATTCAAATGTCGGGATGAAATTATAATCATGTCCCTAACTAATCACAGCAACAATAGAGTCATTAAGGGAAAATTAGTCTATTCTAATATATTCCTTCAGCCTTCTTCCTCAACGGATAAACTGCACTTCCATCAAACACTTTGCACCTTCCATCGAACACTGCACCAACCGCTACAAAGTGACTGCATCAACTGATCAAACATAACAACAAGCTGGGCAACCTTCCCTTGTGCATTTAATCTTCTCAACCGCACCGTGACAATGTAATTTCAGTTTTGATCCTCCACTTGCACTCAAAGACTGCATTAAACACGCCAACACCTTCACTTGCTGGCATCTTCAACACCCCCCTCAAGCTTCGCTTGGCATACAGATTTTGTAAACCTAATGCTGCAGACAATTGATTAAGTCTACGTGTGTCCAACGCCTTAGTGAATAGATCTGCCAATTGATAATCCGTCCGAATTGGCATGAACTTCAACACTCCTTCCTGAACCTTGTCACGTATAACACGACAATCAATCTCAATATGTTTTGTCCTTTCATGAAAGACAAGATTTTCAGCAATATACATCGCACTCTTTCAATCACAGAATAATTCAACTGGTTTTTGATCATCTATCCCCAAGTCCTTCAACAAGAATAACAACCACTGAACTTCGCATGTCACCAACGCCATTGCTCTATACTCAGCCTCAGCTGAGGACCGCGATACGGTGGTCTGTTTTTTCGCCTTCCAGGACACCAGTGCATCACCTAAAAACACAGTGTACCCCGTGATAGATCTTCTAGTATCCACACATCTACCCCAGTCTGCATCCACAAAGGCCTTCAGCCTACGATGATTACTGCTGGGAAACATCAGACCCTGACCAATAGTGCCCTTTACATACCTCAGCACTCTATGAGCTGTCTTTAAGTGATTCTCCGTTGGGCAATCTAAGAATTGACTCAATTGCTAGACTGCAAAAAATATATCTGGTCTTGTAATGGTGAGATAGATGAGCTTACCTATCGGACTCCTATACTGAGTGATGTATGGCAATAAAGCTGAGTCATCCTTGCTGAGCTTCGTATGGGACTGCATAGGACTCTTTGAAGGCTTGGCATCCATGAACCCTGTTTGTTCCAATAACTCAACTGTGTACTTCCTCTGATTGATGTAAATCCCTCCTTTTGACTGGGCTACTTCAATCCCAAGAAAGAATCTGAGCCTACCCAAATCCTTTATCCTGAACTCTTGATGAAGTGCATCCTTTACATCCTGAATGTCCCCCTCATTGGCACAAGTGACAATGATGTCATCAACATAAACCAACAAACACATCAATGAGGATGCAGTTAGTTTCGAAAACAGGGTATAATAAGATTTAGACTGCCTAAATCCTTGACAGAGTAAAAATTTAGTGAGAGTTGAGTTACATTCCCTACTTGCTTGCTTAAGCCCATAAAGAGACTTTTGTAGTTTGCAGACCAGACCTAGCTGAGGCAACATAATCCCTGGGGGTGGTGTCATATATATTTCTTCATGCAAATCACCGTGTAAAAATACGTTATTCACTTCCAACTGATGTATGTGCCAAGCATTTTTGGCTGCCAGTGCTAAAATCACCCTCACTGTGGTCATCTTGGCCACAGGTGAAAAAGTATCCTGATAGTCCACCTTATATTGTTGTGTATAACCCCTTGCCACTAGCCTCGCCTTATATCTCTCCACACTGCCATCTGGCTTTAACTTCACCTTGTACACCCATTTGCATCCAATGGGTGTCTTACCTTGTGGCAAGGGTACAATCCTCCAAGTGTTGTTGGCATCCAGAGCTGCCAACTCACTGCTCATAGCCTCCTGCTAGGCAGGAGAACTGACTGCCTCTGCATAACTAGTAGGCTCCCTATGCGCAATCAAACTTAATGCATATGATTTATATTGCGGAGCAAATGCATCATATGACACGTAGTTATGCAACGCATGAGGTGAAGTAAGAGTCTGATTACAGTAATAATTTTTGAGATAATAAGGGGCACGTTTTACGAGACACAGTCAACTGGCTGATTGTTTGGAACATGATCAGATGACTGGATAGGCAATTTAATGACTATGTTACCATGAGGAAGATCAACTTAGTTCTGAGGCAATATTCTAGGAGATAGGGTGTTTGTATCTAGCTGTATAGTAGGTTCTGAGGAAGAGTTACATGGAATATCTTCCATATTATAATCTGAGGCAGTGTCGGGGATTGAATCTGAAGCTTCACATCTTTCTCTTGTCATAACAGGTAAGAATGAAGAATGGCTCGGAATTGGCTGTCAATGTAAATCATCAGGGGATTGAGAAACAGACGATGAAGAGCTGGCATAGGGAAAGATTGACTCATAAAAAGATACATCTCTAGACACATAGACATCCTTTGTTTCAAGATCCTGTAATACATATCCTTTCGTTGTATGTGACAAACCCAAAAACAGAATTTTCCTTGCTCTTAGTGCAAACTTTTCTTTATGCTGTTGGGTGTTGCACGCAAAAGCAAGGCAACCAAAGACTCTCAAATTGGAATATGAAGGTTCAGATTAATACAGAAGATGATAAGGTGTAAGATTGTTTAAGACTGGAGTAGGAGTAATGTTGATAAGATATGCAAAGTGTTGCACACAAAAGCCCCAGTAGATAAGAGGCAAACTTGATTCAAACCTGAGGGCCCTGGCCACATTAAGGAGGTGTTGGTGTTTTCTTTCCACCAACCCATTTTGTTGAGGAGTATTGATACAACTGGTTTGATGGATGACTCCATGAGAGGCATAGAATTCAGTGTCATTAAAATCTTGCCCATTATCAGTTCTGATGATTTTGATAATAGCATTAAACTGAACTGACACAAATTGATAAAAACTGTGCAAAACTGGCCTTGCCTCTGATGTGGTTTTTAAAAGATAAAGCCAACAAAACCTGCTATAGTCATCAACAATGGTCAAGAACTATCTCTGTTTATACATTGTAGGGTACTTGTAAGGTCTCCAAATGTCTACATGTATAAGGAAAAAGGGAGAACAAGATACAGACAATGAAGTCTGAAATGGAAGACGTTTTTGTTTAGCCAACGGGCATATTGTACATTTATGAGAGTCATCTGGTGCTATCACCATGGGATTGATCTTTTGAATCTCCTTCATTTTAGGTAAGGATGGGTGACCCAGTCTTGAATGCCACAGCAAGGGATTGGACGTGGCTGTAGCATTATGTATGGCTGGAGTATGGGGTTGAATGTAAAAGTCTGGGCTCTTGAATGTTCCATGAAGATGATAGAGCCCTTGATTGGTCTCAGCTAAACCAATCATCTTTCTGCTCTTTAATTCCTGAATGAGACAGAATTTAGACTGAAACATGACTGCAATCTCTTTGGATTTAGTGAGTTTGCTTAGAGACATTAAGTTGAAGAGAACATCATGTAGTGTTAGATGAGGAGTTACTGTGACAGTTCCAATATGAGTGGCAACAGCAAAGGTTTGATCAGGATGCTTTATATTTAAGGAATCAATCGAATTGTATGAATCAAACAGGTTAAGAAATGAACACACATGATCACTTGCTCTAGAATCTAAAATACATATGTTTATGTTTGATTTGCATACTTTACCTGAGAGTTTATGATCAACAGCAGCCTTCTGCACAGACATTACAGCATATTGAGAAGCGTTTTGAACAGCTCCTTCAGCCCTAGATCCGCTTCCTCCTTCGTCTCTTTCCTGCAACATTTTCCCCAACTGTGCAAACTGCTTCTGCGTAAGTCCTTGACTTAATTCCTGTGGCTGTACATCATCAGCTTTGCCACTGCCTGTCTCACTACAATTTGAATACCTTCCTAACTGTTGTCCCCCAGTCTCATTGCTCACCATGTTTACCTGACTTTTAGGCTTAAATCCAGGGGGATATCCATGTTTCTTATAACATCTGTCTATTGTGTGCATAATCATGTTGCAATAGGTGCAAACGGCAGTTTTATTACCCCCAGATCCATTCCTTCCATTTCCCTTCCTGAAACCTCTTCCAGCCTGTTTCTGATTTCCATACCCGTTACTCTTTGGCATATATGTGTTATTCTTAGATGATGCATCAATATTCATCACAGCACTAGGATTATTTGTAAACTGCCCTCCTCCATCAGAGTAACTAAGTTTCCTCTCAAGCTTTATAGCCATGACAAATGCAACCTTCAATTCAGGCAATGGGGTGGACAACAGTATTTGTGATTTAACCGCCTCAAATTCATCATTAAGACCTTTTAAGAACTTAATAACACATTCATTCTCCAGAAACTTGTTAAATTGGCTAGTAAGATTACATGTACATTTCTTGCAAGTACAATTGGGAACTGACCTTAAAACAGAGAGCTCTTCCCAAATGCCTTTCATCTTGGTGTAATATTCCGTCACTGTACTGGTTCCTTGCTTCACAGCACAGAATTCTTCCTGCAAGTCTGAAATTCTAAAGGAATCACTGCTTCCATACCTAAACTTTAAATCACTCCATATATCAGCAGCCACATCAATCCAGATTACACTCTGCGCGATACTCGGAATTAACGAATTTACCAACCAAGATGCCACCATATTATTGGCCTTTATCCACGCATTGTACTTCCGTCCACCATCAACTGACCTCGCTATCATTCCATCAATGAATCCTACTTTGTTCTTCACCTCCAACGCTCTTTTCGCCGCTCTACACCAACTATGATAATTGTTACTATCCAATGGAGGTTGAACAAGCACTGTCGCAGGATTGTCACTCGGATGGATGTAATATGGATCATCCGAAGGATGAATCACAGGAGATGAGGAATTTGTATAAGATGGAGATGGAGAATTGTTTGCAACCATGAATGATCCAAAATTCATTCATATAGAAGCTCTGGTACCATACGAAAAAACTCAAAAACAACTGCGGATAAATGTTGAGCGATTACGATGCTCAAATCAACATTTTAGCAATCAGAAAACATACAATTCACCAATTGGTGGTGATGAAGAAGACGGTGAAGCCAAGCTGGCGGGAGAGAAAAAAACGGTTACAAGAGAAAAAACCAGAAGAAAGGGGGAAAGGCTCAGCTTAACCGCCAACTGCCTACCCCGTGCTATTTATCATTCAAATGTCGGGATGAAATTACAATCATGTCCCTAACTAATCACAGCAACAATAGAGTCATTAAGGGCAAATTAGTCTATTCTAATATATTCCTTCAGCCTTCTTCCTCAACGGATAAACTGCAATTCCATCAAACACTTTGTACCTTCCATCGAACACTTTGCACCAACCGCTTTAAAGTGACTGCATCAACTGATCAAACATAACAACAAGCTGGGCAACCTTTCCTTGTGCATTTAATCTTCTCAACCGCACCTTGACAATGTAATTTCAGTCTTGATCCTCCACTTGCACTCAAAGACTGCATTAAACACGCCAACACCTTCACTTGCTGGCATCTTCAACAAAACAGAGAGAAACTGGGTCGAGTTTAGCTCATTTAAAGATGTATAACAATATCGAATCAAAACTTAAACAAATATTTATATTTGACATTTTAAACGAGTCAAGCTAAGTCAGCACGTTTACTTTATCAAACCAAGTTTAAAAACTCACTATTTGACTTGGCTCGAATCATTAACCGCTCTAATTCTAATTTCTTCTTACGCACGTGTGTATAAACTTAATAGTGTAAGCATTGCTTTTAACAGAATTTTTATAGTAGAATAACTTTTAATTTTTAATACGAAGACAATATTTAGAATACCTGTCAAAAGCTGTGCTGAAGATAATGATTAATAAAGAAATGGATCTGAGTAGGTGATTAGTAGATTTTGCAATGAAGCACCATCAATGGCGGGGAGTCGCAAACCAACGGCAGCTGGCGTACTTTAATTCTTGCAAGAAATGTATTTTTTCTTTATTTTATTGTATTGATATGTGTCACGTGTCAACCAAGAAAGTATTCTTAAGTCCATTTTTTGCAAATATTTTTTAGCCTTGTTCCGCTTTGCGTGTCCCGATCTAGTCTCCACTTGGGAAGTAAGGAGAATTTCTCTCTGATGGTGAATAATGGAATCTTTCTAGAAACAGCTCCTATTAATCTTAGTTTTTAAATTATACCATAACAACATTATACTATTACCTTATGGACGCCAGTCTATGGTAAGGTATAAGGATCGAATGTGCATAACCGTATCCATGTGTTAGAAACACATAGATGTTGTTTACCGATGACCCATAATAAAAATTGAGCCAAACTGTGTCGATTAACTGCGACTTTACACTGTAGGAAGCGCAACTAATTTAGTGAGTTATTTTATTTTATTCTATTCTATTCTAAATTCAAAGAAGAATGTGTTTTTAACTCCATTGGAAATGGAAACATTAGTTTTTAAATTATAATAACGTTAATTTACAACATTCTTTGTCCTCTATATTGCATGTATAGTACATTCTGCGATTCTCATGCTTTATATTTCCTAGTATTCTTTTTTCCGAATATTTACTACGGGGAATGTGCTATAGAACTTTCTAAAAAGACAGGGCTCCTTTTGTACAAATTTGTCTAAAGTGTAAAGGGGTTTCTATATTTTCTTTGTGTTTGTGGTGGGGTGGGGTTGAGGGCAGAGAGAGCCCGGGAGGTGGGGGTGGAATAACTAAAAGGCCAATATTCAAATAATCGAATTAATGGAACAAAGGAATATACCTATCTGTTACATGCTTAATTGATTTATGCAAATTCTCGACTTGTTTGCATATATTCTATGTGTTCGATTTTGTGCAATTAGCCGAAGTAAATGAGCACATACAGCCATATTTGAGATTGGCTTGTTTGTTTTACTTCAAATCTAGATATTGAAAATAGTAAAAAAAAAAAAAAAAGAACAAATAATGCTCTCAATAAGAAAACATGGTCTATCTAAGCAATCATTTTCGTCTCATGCACATGCGTACCTACTATAGTTTTATACTTAACATTATATGTCCATACATGTGACCTCTGACTTCCCTACACTTTTGACTTACTTTACATAACCATAACTTCCTACATTTTACTTTGCTTTCTTCATTAATTTTGTATCTGCCTTCTTTCTTTAAAATTCTTTTCCGCTTTCACATGTTAGCTGTCTTTATTGCTTGCTTTCCTTATCTCTTAGTCGAACTACTGCGTACATCTAAGTTTAGCTACTGGGCAGATGTGGCTCTAAAATTTTTTTCTATAGAGAAAGGGCCTATTACAGCTACTTACAATGTTTAGTTCCCGTTATTATTTCTCACATGCGGAGAGTCTATACCACCTCTTATACTGTCAAGGTCCCTGTCTACCTAGACTATCAACAGGTGTTTGGGAGATCTAACCACTCCAACTCATGGAAGGGATCATCGGCATATCTTGTCCTAGGCAGCCCATTTCCTACGGATATATTTACAGCCCCATCTTTTAATCCTTTAAATTTAGTTTTGGCATCACCCGACATTTTGTACAACCGTTGAAGGGACTCCGTCGTCCTTCAAGTATGTACTACACACCACGGTCGACTATACATTATCTTGTTTTAGCCCTAACTTATGTTTTAGCAGGTGCCTTTACATTTGACTCATATAGTTATCTATAAATCAGCAAACTACACATATAACAAATAATTCAAAGAAATTGAAAACCATGACTGATAGGGCATACTGTGGATCAAAAATTTTACCGCTAATCGTTAAGAAATGAAGGAAAATCCTAGATTTGGTATCTTCTTAACCGCTATCCTCTTTTCCTCTCTACGTTTGCTCTCTCTCTCTCTCTTTTCATGTAACGACTGATGTTTGTCATAGGATAACCATAGTTTAGGTAGAACCTCAACCCCGTTAGGATGTCATTGACTAATACTATTTTAATTTTTTTAATCATAATCTGATTTTATCATCTGAATATCCGCTATTATCTATTTTCCTCTTTAATCAATTAATTATCAAAAGACCGAACTACCCCTGTAATTAAGTGAGAATTTTTGGGTACTCACAATATACTTTATTGTTTTTTGTTTCATTGAACAGTCTAAATTCATGTTAGCCTTTTTATTTCATTACCATGAATACCATTAGTGATAAGACCAGAAATGCTCACCGGGTGGATCCGAGATGACCCGAGTTGTATGCCGTTAACTCTCTGTCTAAATCCGTCTATGGAACCTGAGAAGGAAGAGAAAACGTTAGAAGTCCCAGGGCGCTGTCCCGGAAAAACCCTCCAACACTTAAGTCAGTTATGAGTGTTTTGGTAGGCAATTTATGCTGAAATAAAGGTTTAGATGAAACCTGTAGTAATATCTCAATGAGTGTTAGGCTCTTTAAGTGTTGGCCGAGACAAAGTTCATAGAAGAGAGCTTCAGAAGTTGTTCCAAAAATTAGATTCTTTTCTCCGTCTGGATAGGGGTGTATTTATGCACAAAATGGAGGAGGTCTGACCCTCTGACCGATGATAGGATTGTGACCTGTCTGAGATAGCTGTCTTGTCTGTTTCAGAACCGCAGTATGATAGGACAAGGGCTTGTGATTGCAACCGTGTCAGTGGCTGACTCTATGATACGTAGGTCGGCCTGCTATGATGACCTTGTACTAATATAGTCGATGCTTGACACCTGGAAAGTATTCTGCAGAAATGACTTGGTGGGTCCCAGATGCCAGCAAATAATATCTTCTTCTGATCTTATCCGAGAGATTCTAAGTGTTTATGAGAGCAAGGCAGAGATTAGAACTCGGTGCTAATCATAAAGCCGAGGCCGAAGTTAATCCGAGGCCGAGCTGAAGATATTTCCTTTAGAAGTGCCCTGTTGACTCCTTTTATTTGCTGAGGTTGACCAGGGTGGATGCTTTGACTAAAGCATAACTGAGCTGAGGTGCAATATACCAAACTGCCCTTGTAGGACTTCATTTCTAACCATTCCTGGTCATGTTTGAACAAGTGCCGACCTGACTCAGGCATGCGGCGGAGCTGACCAAGGGTTATAAATGAATTTGCCTTAGCCACTTTAATAGGCTTGTCTTAGCTAGAGTATAAGATGACCGAGCAGAAGTGCATCCCTGCCGAGCTGCAGGAGTTGTCTCAGACCTTAATTTGTCGTTGACTGTTTGTTGACTAACTGACGACTTTGTCTTTTTTGAGCAGGTCAGATTTTGGTTCATCAATTAGCATATGTAATTTTTGCTTGAAACGAACTTTGACAGTAATTTTAATAAAAAAGATTCGAAAGGCGATTATAATCTCAATTGGATTGTTGTTTGAGTTACTCCGATTGAAATTAAAATTGGTATGAATCACGATTTGGACATTTCGTTGGTTTGTAATGATTCATTATGTTGACTCTGTTAATATCGATGTCAAAGAACATATTGAATAAGGTACGTGCTTAAAAAATCTTTCGAATATTTTCTTTAACATTGAATAATCGGGAAAGTTTTGGAGGAAAATATGTTTAAATTTGAGTTAACGTCACTCTTATTTTCTTACGGGGAGGTTGATAACTGAATTTCTTAGTTTACCTTTAAAATTCCTAAGAGAAAAGATTACCCGTAAAAGGTTGGCAATAGATGCGTAATCTTTAATGAAACTGATGAAACATAGACAAAAATTTAAAATGCTTATTCAAAACACATTATCGACACAGCTTGATACATTTTTCATCATAAGTCATTGAAAAACAATTTATGTGTGTTTCTACTACATAGATGTAGTTTCGTACATACAACCTTCTCATACCTCGCCATTAACAAGAGTCTTTAAGGTAATAGAGTAATGTGATGGTTGTTGTTGTATTTATAAGGAAAATAACGAAATAACTACGTGTATAAGATAATCGGGATGTGGAAGATACGGACTTTATTTCATTAAATCTTTGTTTTCGTTTTAAGGAGTAATTTGTTTCGATATTTAAGAGAAGCAAAGGACGGTACATTTTAAAAAAAAGAAAAAGGAAATGATTGTTGTGCACGCGTTATGGTTAATATGCAAAAAAACACTCTCAAGTGAAATCATAAGGTGATGAGAACATGACAACCCAACCACAAACACAAACATAAACATAAACATAATATTCATATTCCTCCGACCACCATTTTACTTTTATTCCGACCGGTTGTGTCAAACATGTACCATAAAAGTATGTCTATTATTTCAGCGTATGCACTTCCTGCGACACACATTATTTTTCTGGCCGTCGATCTTCACGTGATCCCATGCACTTCTACTTGCACATTGTTTTTTTTTTCTCCTGTAGTTTATTCTTAGCGCACGAAATATCATGAAAAACTATAGAAACGGGAACACAAAGAATAATTGGTGTCACCTAACCTCCGCTGTATCTGTTAGGTCTGTGACAAACACTCTAGAATGGTGAATAGATTGTTGGGCGATTTTGCGGAATTTTCATTTTTTGGCTATCTCCAACTTAAATAGAACTCAATATCAAAACAAAGAATGGGAGATGAGAGACAATGAATGAGTAAACCCGATATAGAGTGGTTCGAATCGTAAATGATTCTCCCCCACCATCACTTTGTTTCCAAAGTGGATTTTCAACAACTACACTTTTTGTTATTAATAATAAGAACAATCACAACAATACTTACACTAGCAACTTAGTGTAAGCAACCACAACAACAACTTCTTGCACAAAACAACTTTATGCAACTACAACAACTTCAACTCTTAGAAGAACAAATTATTTTTACCTCACAACTTCAACAAAGTTATCTCAAAGAACTTTCGCACAGTGGGTTTTAGGAAGTATTGGAGTTTACGCTTTCTGACTAGTTTAAACACAAGCAAGACGTCAAATATTTATGGTTCTTCTTGTGTTAGACTTCCAATCTCTCAATTTACAACAATGAAGAAAAAATAAGAGCTTAACTAGCTGTAAACACTTCTACACAAATGAGAGAAATTTACAACAATAAAGAATGAAGCTTGAAGACGGTGAAAGTGTATGAATGCCTCATCTGAGCTTTTTCTATTTATAGGAGGTGTAACCCATGTTTTTGGACCCTCCCCATGTCTTCAAGTCAATCTCAGGTCTTGACAATTTTGAAAATAGCCTTTAGCCACTATATGGATTAATTTGATCTACCAAAACCACTCTAGAGAATCTTAGACATGGATATAATAGTCAAGAAAGCATGTTTAATGTTAGAGAAAAGTCCACAAGAAATTTGAGCAAGATTGGAAAGAGAAAACACTATGAATCTTCCTTGGATTTTATTCCAACTGTCATAAGAATTTGAATTCCGGATGACATCAATCGATCGATGTGTCTGCATTGAGAGGTCGATGTCCTCCAGTGAAGTTCTGATGAGGTCCATTACCCTCATCCATGTCAAGATAATGAGAATGCACATAATGTTACAAAAATACCAGATCAAGGACTCTTGACAAGAAGTAAAACTAAGAAACTAATGCATGAAGTGGGGGCCTTCCTATTTAAACATGTGCAAGATGAACCAAATGAATTTACATATTGGGTTCACCTTATTGAACCTATAACAAGATTTATAAGAATTTTTAGAACCATTGTAAAATATCATTAAGATAGAATGTGTTTTTTATTTTGCTTTTTAAATGTTTATGTTGTATTAGTTTAGGACCATCTCGGATTGTGAGTTTTTGCAAAACCAGTTTTGGTAGAATTGACATATCTCTCCAACCACAAGGCCAAATTATGAGTTGCAAGATGTGTTGGAGAGATAAGACAAATATCTATAACTTTTAGGCTTTCTACTTTTCCAGAATCGGTTGTCTTGATAGCCAACAGGAGCATGCAAGTCGAAGTTGTGTTTCTACCAAATTCTATGACATACCTTCAGTAATTTGGATTTATATCCTCAATGGTTGGGCCAAATGCAAAGAACTTTATTCGGTTATTTTCTACACTCAATGGGATACAATTCTCTAAGAAAGAGCAAGGCCTAGTTTGGATTGGAAGCTGTCCAAAAATCAGTCACAATCCAGAAAAGATTTCAAGTTGAAGACATATCCTTAAAGTCTTCCATGAATATTACTTGATGGACCTATTTTGATAATCATCATTCAAGACTTGCAAGACTAGTTTGTATGGAGCCTACATGAATAGTTTTTAGAAGCGTGTAGTCTTTTTCAATCATCATTTCAATTCGTAAGATAGTTTGTTGTCTAGTGATATTTTTGCCTATAAAAGGCACATAAGAGAAGCCTTGTAATCGCAAACCTTCAATGAAAATTTCTTCTTCTTCAAGAGTAATTCTTGTGTGTTTTCTTGGTTCATATTCAAAATCAATGATAGAATCTTTTAAGGCTTGAACATCCTTGTGAGAGTTGTCCAATTCAGGGGAGGGAAACATCCAAGAGGGAGGTATCTTGCTTGGGTTATGCAGAACTCATTGGAGGACTTATGTTCAAAAGGTTTTCTTCAACTTATTTGGAAGCAAGGTGAAGCCATCTTCATTGTGCCTAAACCATATTTAGAGGAGAAGCTTTAGAGTTAAAGAAATGTCCATTATTGCACGTATCAAAGTGGTATCAGAGCGAATGTTTTTCTTTAACTCAACTTATCATTTACTTTGTGTCAATTTTTCTTATCTTTCGTTCTTCTCTTCATCTACCATTCAATCATCTTCTTAGAAGGTTGAATTCTATTTGGATTAGTGTCTACTTCTTGTTTGGAATTGTATAATTCGGAAACAAAAAGAAACCAAAGCAAAAAACAGTTTATCCGTGTGTTTTCTAGTTCATTTTTTTGTCTATCCAAAAAAAAGTGTCTCCCTGTTGTTTATCAAGTTTTCTTGTTTCTTCCTGTTCAACAAGCAAAAAACAAAAACTAAACTCAAAGAAATTGATGTAAAAGCTTACCGTATCATTTAGTGATATAAGGTTGGATTGGACTTTAGAAAATTACCGTAACATATGACCTATATGAAATTGGAAATGTTGGATTGGACTCTAGAAAATTACCGTAACGATGGACCTATATGAAATTGGAAAGGTTGGATTGGATTTTAGAAAATTACCATAACGCTGGACCTATATGAAATTGAAAAGGACTATGGACAAACATTTCATAAAACACTTAAAGATTATTTCTTTGTGATGATTTATGGTTTGTTTATTTCATTCAGTTGTATTTCAATTTCTTTGTGTTTGGACACTTTCTTGGACTTTAAGTTCTTCGTTTAGAATCTATTCTACATTGCTTATATTCAGTCTATTGCTTATATATCTACCTTGGTCTTTCTTTATTCTTGTTGTTATCGAAGCTCTAAACTTGTCTTAGACTTTGTGTTTTTTTTGGTTGTATTATATGGTGAATTTAGTTGCATTTTCCTGTGTTCAATATCTAATTTGGCAGCCTCGGCAAGAAAGAAAATCAATGTGTTTATCTAGAACAACTTGACAGCCTACTACACACAAAAACGTCAACATATCCATCCAAAACAAACACACAAAGATTTACCACTCAATTTTACCAAGGTATATACACCTTGTTTAGCTTTGAACAAGGAAAAAGAAGAAAGAAAGAGAGAAGCTATTTTCAAATAAAAGTTTCCACAAAACAATTGAAAGTGCAAAGAGCAAAAGAACTGGTCTTATTTCCTTCATAAATACGAAGTACCCATTTGTTTTCACTTTTGAACACTTGGGTGCTTCTTGTTCATTCATACTTGCACCTAGCTTGCATAAAGCCTAAGATTAAGTTAAGGATTGCCCAGGGCAACCCCGTAGCATATCTTTGGCTCAGCCTATTACATCAAATTTGGTTTCGATTCTCTTTGAATCTTAGTACATTCCAAGTTTGTTGTTTATAACATCGGAATTGTGAGTGAATTTGTGGGAGACTTGTGTAGAAAGTTTACTTTACGTGATTGACGTTATTGGAATTAATACTCACTTGGAAAGTTTGCTTGGAATTGTTCTAGCCTCAAAGTCTTCAAGGAGACACAAGATTGTGTGAACGACAAAAAGAGAGATAGGAACAAATACTTTTTTTGTTTTCCACTAACATAATCAAGTTTCTTTTGTCTGTGTGTTAGTTTTCCTTTTCTTTTGTTTTTCTTGTTCAATTTCAGGTAATTGTACCATGGATAAGACACCTAAGAGTAATATGAGCCTTAACAAAGAAGGAGAAAGATTGCCTACAAACATAGACGATTTAGCACAACTGATGCAAAAGATGTTGTGGGAAATGAAATTAATGAGTAGTCGTGTAGAGGGTCTAGAAAAACAGTCACAATCTCATCTAGAAAATCATTTACATGAAGGACAAACATCACATATACCAAAACATAAGCTTGAAAGTCATGGGTCTTTTGCTTCGAAAAGAGGAGGAGGCAAAGGCAGAGGTAGAGAACTTAATAGGGCTTTCATACCTATGAGGACCTTAGATGAAAGAGAAGAAGAATCAAACCAAAGTTTTGATTATTATAACATTGAGGAAGAATGCAACCAGTCCCAAAACCATGGGAATCAAAAGAATAACCCACAAGAAGATGAATTCATCAGAGCAAAAGTGAACATCCCCACATTCCATGGAAAGAGTGATGCTGAGGCATATTTTGAATGGGAGAAAAATGTAGATCTCATATACTCTTGTACAAATTATACTGATTTGACTAAAGTGCGATATGCAACTATAGAGTTTGCAGATTATGCCTTAATTTGGTGGGATCAACTACACAACATAAGTAGAAGAACCAGACAAGCACCAATCTCTACTTGGGAAGAAATGAAAATTGAGATGAAAAAAAATTCATTCCTTCCAACTATGAAAGAACTATCAACCAAAACTTGCAAAAACTTACTCAAGGAAGTCGTAGTGTAGATGAGTATTTCAAAGAGTTAGAGATCTTACTGATAAGAGCTAACATTGAAAAACCAGAGGAAGGTACAATGGCTACATTCCTAGCTGGATTGAACAAGTAAATTGCAAACAGAGTTGAACTTACCACATATTTTGATATGACTTCCATGGTTAATAAAGATGAAAAGATTGAGAGACAACTCAAGGTAAAACCTTTTACATCTAGTTTATCTTTTTGAGCTAATTCTTCATCCTATCCAAGAATGTCGCCTAGGACAAATCAAGGCACAAGTTTCAGGCTAACTGCACCTCAAGGACGTGGGTTCCAAGGCAAGACTCAGCCAAATCAAATACCACCTCAAAAAAATGTTGACAAAGGGAAATACAAGGTTGAAGGTAACATTTCTAATTCCACAGTTGAAAAATATGTTTGGATAATTTTCAAAGTCATGATTTTAAGTGTTAAGTGCATAAAATGTCACACATGATGTTATCTGTGATTAAAAGTTGAAAAAGTTGACATCGATCTCTTAGGTAGGTGCACATCGATCGATCTATGTAAGGCAGCGAAAGTTCAAGACCTTACGGTGAGACATCGATCTCTAAACATGAGACACATCGATCGATCGATATACATCAAACCCTCACTTCCATCGATCGATGTAGGTCAGAGACAAAACCAGAACCTTTCTGTGAGACATCGATCTCTGAAGCTGAGGCACTTCGATCGATCGATGTCTAGGGTTTTTAAAAGTATTTTTCTAAAATGTGTTTAAATGATTGTTTTCATTTGTATATAATTTATACATGTTTATTATATGATTATCATGTGTTTTTAGTTATTATAATTGTCTTGTGAGTAACGTGTCTTAGAAGTTTCTACAACTTACCCATAAGAGCAAAATTGGTATTTTAAGTTTTGTAGGAACATGATATGGTAAATATATATCAAGGACTTATTCTTATACCATTTATCAATGCAAAGGTGTTATAATATTCATTTCTGACCATCGGGGTCATTTCTGGAGTTTTCATATACCAGGGGCATTTTGGTCATTTTACTCCCGAGGGTATTTTTGGTATTTTCACTCAAGGAATCTCTTGAGCTTATTATTATCTTTATTCTGTTGCTGATTTATTATTAATTTGAGGATAATATGGTGATTCTCTATTTTATTCTCTCACATGATGATATTATTGACTATAGCTGGATATGTGACGATTTGAGATGTCACATTCTATTTTTTCTTGAAGACCTTCTTATATATGTTATAAGAGCATATTTATCGTCATTATTCAGAGGTGTCAAAGGTGTTAAAGGTGTGGAAATGATCACGACATATAAGAAGAAATATTAGAAATTTCGGTGTTACACATTGACGTAATCTTGTCAACTATTATCTATTTATTTCTTCTTCAAAAATTTGAGATGCTACACATATTTGTATGCTGAAAACATGTATGAGCAGGTGGAGGTGTTACATTATTCATTTTATGAGTTGGAGACAAGTGGACCAACAAAAAAGGAGCTCGTTGGCAAAAGTTGCCAACTTGGAAACATTTGAATTATAGCCAACGGTCATGGCTATTCTTGGCAGATTTTTTGAGTCAAAATGGAGCTCTCACATGTCCTATTATATTGCTTGGAATTGAAGATATTTTGGTGGTATTATCCTTTCTAATTTTCCTCATTTTACAAAGGACAATCTAAAGTTAAATTTTGGAAAATCCAAGATGATAACCAACGGCTACTATGATGTCTTGGAGCTGATTTTTTAATTTCAATTTGTCAAATGCACACATGCCTATTATCTTGCCAAAGAGTTGAGAAGATGGTGGAGTTGTTATGGCCATATTATCTTCACATTTTCAAGATAATTCCAAGACTATTTTTAGCTGAAAAAATCGGCCAAATGAAGTTGCCAAGGTGGACCAATTATGTTGTCTTATTTTGCCAAGTGTACAAGGCCAACCAATGATGAGAAGACATTTGGACTTGATGATGAAGATGGTGACACATTGGAAGTCTTATCTCCAAGTCTCAATTCACACTATAAATAGAGGCAATGGTGAAGAAGACGATACACACTTGAAGCTCATAAGCATTTGTTGAATTGTCTAGCTATCATCTTCTTCTTGTTGTTGTTCTTGTTCTATTCTTTGTAACAAAGGTGTTCTTGTTGTTTTTGTTGAGCTAGAAGCCTCTTGAGCTTCGTTTGTAATATTGATTAGCCATTTCTATAAGGCTCTATCAATAGATTGTAGAGGTGTTGCAACTAGGTGTTGCAACTAAGTGTTGATTAGAAGGTGATTATCCAAGTCTTGAGTAGGGTTGGTGTATAACCCAAGGATCAAGCTTGGTTCTTGTTGTAAGATGATTCATTTGATAGTAAAATCCAAGAAAAGGTGTTCCTTGGGACTGGAGTAGGTCACATTGACTGAGATAAATTCTCGGTGTTCTTGTCTTGTTTCGTCATTTCTGTTTTCTGCCCGTTTTTACTGCAGTTTTCACACAATTTTTCACAATTTGAAAAAATAGCTAAACACTTTCAAAATTCGTGATTTTTGGTGGCGTTATACTTCAGACTGTTAGCTTTCATTTGCAATAAGAATCACTTGATTTGAGAAAAGAAAAGTTAGATCTTTCAGTCTTTGCAAGATAACTGCTCCAATCTGGCTGCAATCTGACTAGTTTTGAGAAAACTTAAATTCTGCATTTATCAAGAATTTTAAGGTTAGGGCCTTTTGGAAACATCATCTACACATTATAAGGAGTGTTTTGATATAAAGATCAACCTTTTTGGTTTAATATTCAAAGAGAAACACATTTTGCAAAATCCGCAACATTCTGTCCAATTCTGGTCAGATTGACCATCTGACTTTTTTTATTTGTTTCAAGGGTCAAAAGATCTTATTTTTGTCTGATTTTTGGATAGAGTCTTGTTAACACATTGAAGTTAAATTCTGGAAAGTTTCATAATTTTTGGAGTTATGTACAATTATTTTTGAATTTTTCAAAAACGGGTTCTGAATCTGAGATGGTCTCAGATTCTGTTTTCAAAAGGGATTTTTACAAAGAGTTGTAGTGTAATTTCCGCTAACCACTATTCAACCCCCTCTAGTGGTGTTTATTGCAGGTGCATGGTCCAACATCCACTACTAGAATTAGAGACATTCAATGCTTTAAATGTTTAGGCAAAGGTCATTTTGCAAATCAATGTCCAAACCCTAAACGTATCATGTTCAGTCTAATGAATATTATTCTGATGAGAAATAGGAAATTGTTAATGTTGAGGAAAATCATGATAAAAATGAGAAAAGTGTGAGTGAGGATGAAGAACTTGCTTCAAAAGAGTTCTTGGTTGTTAGAAGAGCTCTTAATGCACATGTTAAGATTGATGAACGAGATCAACACAGAGACAACATTTTTATATCCATTGCATGGTTAAAGGAAAAGTTTGCACTTTGATTATTGACTCTGGATCATGTACTAATGTGGCAAGTGTTGAACTCGTTAGAAAACTTGATTTGCCATTACTTAACAACCCACACCCTTATAAACTATCTTGGTTGAATGATTGTAGAGAAGTGAGTGTTAGCAAACAAATTTTGATCTCATTGTCTATTGGTGGATATAAAGATGATATCTTATGTGATATAGCTCCTATGCATGCAAGCCATATCCTTCTAGGTATACCATGGCAATCTGATAAGAAAGTTACATATGATGGATACTTGAATAAGTATTCCTTCAGGTTTAACGATAAGTTGTTTAAGCTACATGCATTACCCCAACAAGTTATTTGAAGATCAAAAGAAAATGTGTAAGAACATGAATGATTCTAAGGAGAAAGAGGCAGAAAAGAAATTTCTAGAGTGTATTAAGAGTGAAAGAAAGAAAAATGAGTATAAAGGCAAAAAGATAGTAAACATTGATGAAGGAAAATCTAAAAAAAATGCTTTCTTTGCCAAACCAAGTGAAGTGTCACATGCCCTAAACTCAAAGAAAACTGTCTATGTTTTGATGTTTAAGGAATCTTTATTTTCTATGAGTGACTTACCCTCCACTTTGTCCAGTGGAGTTGTACCTTTACTTAATGAGTTTTCAGGGTTGTTTCCTGAAGAAGAACCTTCTAGTTTGCCGCCTTTAAGAGGAATTGAGCATCAAATAGACTTCATACCTGATGTTATCCTGCCTAATAGGCCAGCCTACAGAGAAAACCCTTCTGAAACAAAAAAAAATCAACACCAAGTAGAATAACTCTTGGCCAAAGGAAAGGTGAAGGAAAGCATGAGTCCTTGTGTTGTTTCTGTGATCGTTGTACCAAATAAAGATGGTACATGGAGAATGTGTTCTGATTTTAGAGCCATCAACAAGATGCCTATACAATACATGTACCATTATGATTTGCACGGTGCTAAGCATTTTACCAAGATTGATCTTAAAAGCGGTTACTTTCAAGTACGCATTCGAGAAGGTGATGAATGGAAAACAGCATTTAAGAGTAAGTTTGGATTGTATGAGTGGTTAGTTATGCCATTTGTCTTAACTAATGCACTTAGTACTTTCATGACATTAATGAATGAAGTCTTATGTGCATTCATTGGAAAATTTGTTGTTGTGTACTTTGATGATATCTTGATTTACTCTAAGACTTTGCATGAACACATAGGTCACCTAAGAAGCGTTTTTGAAACATTGGAGAAAGAACAATTATATGCAAATTTCAAGAAATGTTCTTTTTGTATGGAAAAAGTTGTGTTTCTAGGATTTGTAGTTAGTGCAAATGGAATTGAAATGGACCAAGATAAAGTGAACTCAATTTTAGAATGGCTGATTCCTACAACTGTTGGAGAGGTGAGAAGCTTTCATGGGTTGGCTAGTTTCTTCAGAAGATTTGTTAAGGACTTTTCCACTATTGCTGCACCTTTGAATGAGATTGTTAAAAAAAGCATGTGATTTTAGTGGGGAGAGTCATAACAGAATTCTTTTGATGAACTTAAAGCAAGGTTAACTTCTGCACCTATTCTAAGACTACCTAGATTTGATAAAACATTTGAAATTGAATGTGACGCTAGTGGTGTATGTATAAGAGCTGTACTATCTCAGTCTAAACAACCGATTGCTTATTTTAGTGAAAAGCTTAAGGGAGAGCAATTGAATTATTCAACATATGACGAAGAGTTGTATGCATTGGTTAGATCACTACAGACTTGGCAACATTATTTGTAACATAAGGAGTTTGTGGTTCATACTGATCACGAAAGTCTTAAGTTCCTTAAAAGACAAGGAAAGTTAAACAAGGGGCATGCAAAATGGGCTGAATTCATTGAACAATTTCCTTATGTGATACAATATAAGCAAGGAAAAGATAACATTGTAGCTGATGCATTATCTAGGAGATATTATTTGATTACTACATTGTTATCTCATTTGCTTGGATTTGAGTGCATCAAGGAATTGTATACATCTGATCCTGACTTTCAGTCAATATTTGATGCATGTGCTGATTCTCCATTTGGTAAGTATTATTTACATGGATATTTGTTTAAAGAAAGAAAATTATGCATACCTAAGTATTCTGTCATAGAGATACTTGTCAAAGAAGCATATGGTAGAGGTTTAATGGGCCACTTTGGCATCTTTAAGACATTAGAGATGTTAAAGGAACGGTTCTTTTGGCCTCATATGAGAGTTGATGTAGAGAAGGTTTGTGGAAGTTGTATAACTTGCAAGAAAGCTAAATCTACATCACATCAACATGGTATGTGCACTCCATTACGTGTCCCTATTTCATCTTGGATTGATATATCTATGGACTTTGTCTTGGGATTATCTAGATCAAAAAATGAAAGTGATAGTGTGTTTGTTGTCTTTGACAGATTTTCTAAAATGGCACAGTTCTTAGCTTGTAAAAAGGCTGATGATGTATTTCACATTGCAAACTTGTTCATTCACGAAGTTGTACGTCTACATGGCATGTCTAGAACCATTATTAGTGATAGAGATACTAAGTTCTTAAGTCACTTTTGACGTGTGTTGTGGGGCAAACTTGGAACAAAACTCTTATTTTCTACTACTGCTCACCCCCAAACAGATGGTCAAACTGAAGTTAAGAATAGAACTTTGTCTTAATTATTGCATGTTATAATTCAAGAGAACCTAAAGAATTAGGAAGATTGCTTGCCATATATTGAATTTTTCTTATAATAGAAGTGTTCATAGTGGCACCACACATTCACCGTTTGAAGTTGTATATGGTTTCAATCCTTTGTCTCCACTTGATCTTGTGCCTATTCCTGTTCATGAACGTGCAAGTATTGATGGTATGAATAAGGCTGAACTGATTAAGAAATTGCATGCTAAGGTTAAACTACAACTTGAAAAGAAAAACAAACAGTATGCAAAACAAGCTAACAAAGGACGCAAGGAAGTTTTGTTTGAACCAGCTGATCTTGTTTGCCTGCATTTAAAGAAAGAAAGGTTTCCTAGAGAAAGGAAATCTAAGCTCATGCAAAGAGGAGATGACCCTTTCAAAGTATTTCAAAAGGTTGGAGATAATGCTTACATTCTTGACCTTCCGGAGAGTAAGTATGGTTCAATTTCTCATACTTTTAACGTTACTGATCTTACCCCTTTTGGTTATGATTTAGATTCTAGGTAGAATCATTTTGAAGAAGGGGGAAATGATGAGGTCCATAACCATCATCCATATCAAAATAATGAGAATGCACATAATGTCACAAAAATACAAGATCAAGGACCCTTAACAAGAAGTAAAACTAAGAAACTAATGCATGAAGTGGGGGCCTTCCTATTTAAACATGTGCAAGATGAACCAAGGGAATTTACATATTGGGTTCACCTTATTAAACCTATAACATGATTTATAAGAATTTTTTGAACAATTGTAAAATATCATTAAGATAGAATGTGTTATTTATTTTACTCTTTAAATGTTTATGTTGTATTAGTTTAGGCCCATCTCAGATTGTGAGTTTTTGCAGAACTAGTTTTGGTAGAATTGACGTATCTCTCCAACCACAAGGAAAAATTATGAGTTGCAAGATGTGTTGGAAAGATAAGAGAAATATATACAACTTTCAGGACTTCTACTTTTCCAGAATCGGTTGTCTTGATAGCCAAAAGGATCATGCAAGTGGAAGTACTGTTTCTACCAAATTCTGTGACATACCTTCAGTAATTTGGATTTATCTCCTCAATGGTTGAGCCAAATGCAAAGAACTTTATACGGTTATTTTGTACGCTCAATGGGATACAATTCTCTAAGAAAGAGCAAGGCCTAGTTTGGATTGGAAGATTTCCAAAAATCAGTCACAATCCAGAAAAGATTTCAAGTTGAAGACATATCCTTAAAGTCTTCCATGAATATTACTTGATGGACCTATTTTGATAATCATCATTCAAGACTTGCAAGACTAGTTTGTATGGAGCCTACATGAATAGTTTTTAGAAGTGTGTAGTCTTTTTCAATCATCATTTCAATTTGTAAGATAGTTTGTTGTCTAGTGATATTTTTGCCTATAAAAGGCACATAAGAGAAGCCTTGTAATCGCACACCTTCAATGAAAATTTCTTCTTCTTCAAGAGTAATTCTTGTGTGTTTTCTTGGTTCATATTCAAAATCAATGATAGAATCTTTTAAGGCTTGAACATCCTTGTGAGAGTTGTCCAATTCCGGGGAGGGAAACATCCAAGAGGGAGGTATCTTTCTTGGGTTATGCAGAACTCATTGGAGGACTTATGTTCAAAAGGTTTTCTTCAACTTATTTGGAAGCAAGGTGAAGCCATCTTCATTGTGCCTAAACCATATTAGGAGGAGAAGCTTTAGAGTTAAAGAAATGTCCATTCTTGCATGTATCAAGTTCCAGTTTTGAACCTACCATACATCGATCGATCGATGTCTCTCCTTGAGAGACTGATGTGACATCGATTGATCGATGTCCCAAAGCTGGGAGATCGATGTCCTCAAGAGAGGTTCCAGTTTTGAACCTTCATTACATTGATCGATCAATGTCTCTATCCTTAGGGACTGATGTCACATCGATCGATCGATGTCCCCCAGTTTAAGAGATCGATGTTGGACGGAAAGGTTCCAACCTTGGACATTTCAAACATGGATCGATCAATGTCTCTCCTTGAGAGACTTATGCATACATCAATCGATCCTATGAGAGCTTGATGTCTCACAGTGTCTTTTTATCATTTTGCTTCGAATTCCAAGTTTAAATTTCCTTTTCAACTCTTTCAAACCATCTTTTTAGTTCATCAAAACATGTCATATTCCAACAATCTCCCCCCTTTTTGATGGTTCCAAAACCAAGGCTTTTAAAAGATGTTTTTGCTTGAAAAATCTACATTTGAGCTATCTAAGAATTTCAAAACATGAAATTTGAAATCTTCCCCTTAGTCCATGCATCTATGCTCCCTCTAAAGCATGAAATATGTTAACATATCAAAAACTCCCTCTCCATAAGTATTCCTTCCAAAACCAATAGATATGATATAAAATTTTCAAAACTCCCTATCAACCAAAACATGCATCAAATGCATGCATCATGACATATTTTTCCATTTACACTAATCACTTAACACATGCACCAAATATACCAAAATTGTCATTTTTACCTCAAGCAAGCAAACATATCATATTTATCATATGTATATCCATCATGCAATCAATCAAGTATATCCATCAAGCAAGTAAACAATTCAAACACCAATATAAACATATTCCCAAATGTAAGCACAAATGAACCAACTAATGAACCAACTTCTCTCCCTTTTTGAAAAAATCAAAACCAACAATTAAATATAATCACAACATTTCATTAATCACCATAACAGGACACAACAAAGTTCAGCAAATGCATAATATCATAATATGTTGTAAGCTAGAATCTAAAGCTAAAATGGGAAATGGGAATGGATGGGGAATATTAGGCCTAGTCTTCATCCGAGGAGAAGTTAATCCAGGAATACACGCCTTCATCTTCTCTTTGAGCTAAGAAAATCTTGATTCGTGCACTGTCACTTTGCTCCGTAGCTCACCCACCTCTTGTTGAAGGGAAATGACTTGAGCTTGAAGTTCTGAAACATTTGAGCTCAAGCCATTAGTTCCTTCTTCGATTCTTCCGGAGCTCTCGCCTCTTCAACTGCTTCTTCTTCATGTGCCCTTCATTTCATAGCTTTTTTTCTAACCTTGAGCACTTGTTGGATATTGACCATATCATAATAATCCTTATGAGCAATTTGGTCAAGATTCGTATCATCTATATATAATCCCGATTTTAATAGCACTTGATAAATTAGATTGTTGTACGGGAGTTCTTTATTTTGCTCGGTTGCTGCCTCAATCACATTGGTCATGAAAAGCTCCTCGAAATTAGTTTTCTCTCGGTTTGCTACATGGAAGGCGATGTAGAAGTCTAAGTTTCTAGGCCCTTTTGTGGATTTTCCATTTATACAAAAAGTAACTATTGCAAGTAGAGTTCTGATACGTGCAAAAATGGACTTTCTTTAACTCTAAATCTTCTCCTAAAAATATGGTTTAGGCACAATGAAGATAGATTCACCTTGCTTCTAAATAAGTTGAAGAAAATCTTTAGAACATAAGTCCTCCAATGAGTTTTACATAACTCAAGCAAGATACCTCCCTCTTGGATGTTTTCCTCCCTGGAATTGGACAACTCTCACAAGGGTGTTCAAGCCTTGAAAGATTCTAGTTTTGATTTTGAATACGAACCAAGAAAACACATAATAATTACTCTTGAAGAAGAAGAAATTTTCATTGAAGGTGTGTGTTTACAAGGCTTCTCTTTTGTGCCTTTTATAGGCAAAAAAATAACACAAGACAAGAAACTATCTTACAAATGGAAATGATGATTGAAAAGACTACACACTTCTAAAAACTATTCGTGTATACTCCATAAAAACTACTCTTGCAAGTCTTAGATGATGATTGAAAAGACTACACATTTTCAAATACTATTCATGTATGCTCTATAAAAACTAGTCTTGCAAGTTTTGAATGATGACTTTAAAAGTAGGTCCCTCAAGTACTATTCATGGAAGACTTTAAGGATTTGTCTTCAACTTGAACTCTTTTCTGGTTTGTGACTGGTTTTTGGTTTCCTTCCAATTCAAACTAGGCCTTTCCTTTTTAGAGAATTATACGCCATTGACGGTAGAAAATAACCATATAAAGTTCTTTGCATTTGGCCCAACCATTGAGGAGATACATCCAAATTACTAAAGGTATGTCATAGAATTTGGTAAAAACAGTACTTCAACTTGCTGTTTTTGGCTCTCAAGACGATCGATTTTGGAAAGAGTAAAAGAAATGAAAGTTGTAGATATTTGGCCTATCTTTCCAACGTATCTTGAAACTCCTAATTTGGCCTTGTGGTTGGAGAGATACGTCAATTCTACCAAAACTGGTCCTGCAGAAACTCACAATCCGAATGGGCCTACACTAATACAACATAAATATTTAAAAAGCAAAATAAAGAACATATTATAACTTAATGATATTTTACAATAGTTCTTAAAACTCTTATAAATCATGTTATAGGTTCAATAAGGTGAACATAACGTATATATTCCTTTGGTTTGTCTTGCACATGTTTTAATAGGAAGGCGCCTACTTCATGCATTAGTTTCTTAGCTTTACTTCTTGTTATGGGTCCTTGATCTTACATCTTTGTAACATTATCTGCATTCTCATTATCTTGACATGGACGTGGGTTATGGGCCTTATCAAATTCGCTACACTAAGGGCATTTCATTTGTATTCTTGGTTGGGTGAAAATCGAAGAATGTTTTTACTTCATCCTCAGTGACCTTCCATTGGGTTGTCTCCCACTTCCAAATATCAACCTCATAATAACCCTCGTTTGGTACCCTAATTACGTCAAAATTTGTTCCAACATCCCATTCAACGTGAGTATTATCTATCACTGTGTAAAGAGTTAATGAGAGATTATTGATATATTGTACCCAAAGATTAGAATAAAAAAGCCTTGTGTACCTAGTGGACATTTTGTCCATCTCCCTCTCTAGGCAAATATTTCTCCATTGTTTTACATCCAACCAGTCAAGAATTGGCCTCAATTCATTATTGTTAATGATATCATTGATCCTAAGCAATTTAAGGGTAATGGTGGCCCGTTCATTTCTTTTCTATTTATCGTAGAAGCTTTGCACAACATGAAGCGGCCGATACGTATTCGGATTCTGCTGTTGAAAGTGGCACACTATTTTGTTTCTTGGAAAACTAAGAAACTAAGCAATCTCTAAGGAATTGGCATGTCTTGGAGGTGCTTTTTCTATCGAGTAGGTTTTAGCACAGTCAAAGTTACTATACCCTCTTAGGTCAAAACACCAATTTTTGGGATAAAATAGCCTAAAGTTCAAAGTACCTTTCAAATTCCTAAAATATGTTTTATGGAAACTAGATACGATTCCTTAGGCATACTTTGAATTATAGTACATAAACATACAACATGTAAAATATCTGGTCTACTAGTGGTTAAATAAAGTAGACTACTAATCATACCCCTATATTTGGTTACCTCAACCTGCTTTCCTTTTTCATCTTTATCGAGCTTTGTGCTTGTGCTCATTAGTGTGTTCACACTCCTTCCATCCTCAAACTTGTATTTCTTGAGGAGATCCTTGGTGCGCTTTATTTGGGATATGTATACTCCATCTTGAGTTTGCTTGATTTGAAGTCTAAGGAAGTAATTGAGTTTACCCATTATGCTCATCTCAAATTCTCCTTCCATCAACTTAGCAAAATGCTCATAAAGAGAATCATTAGTGGTACCAAATATAATATCATCAACATAAATTTGAACAAGTAATTGATTATTTCCTTGTTCTTTAATAAAAAGAGTAGTGTCAACTTTGCCTCTTGAAAAACCATTTTCGAGGAGAAAGTTTCTTAGTCTCTCATACCATGCCCTAGGAGCTTGTTTAAGTCCATAAAGGGTCTTTTTGAGTTTCAATACGTAATTATAATAATCATGATTTTCAAACCCCGGTAGTTGAGGTACATACACTTCTTGAATTATTCCATTCAAAAAGTCGGATTTCACATGCATTTGGTATAGCTTGAATCCTTATAGCTAGCATCATTCTAATAGCTTCTAATGTAGGTACGGGGGAAAGGTTTCATCATAGTCTATACCTTCTTCTTCTCTATATCCTTGAGCTACTAACCAAGTTTTGTTTCTAGTTATGTTTCCGTTATCATACATTTTATTTCTAAATATCTATTTAGTGCTAATTATAGGGTGATCACTAGGTTTAGCCACTAATTCCCAAACATCATTTCTTTCAAATTGATTTAGTTCTTCTTGCATGGCTAATACCCAATCTTCACCATTTATGGCCTCTTTTATATTCTTAGTCTCAACTTGTGAAATAAAAACATTTTAATTAAATTTTCTCTTAGTTAATATGCGTTGATTTGTTTCTCCTAATATTAATTCTTTTAGGTGGTCTTTCTTATATTTATATAAATCTGGTAAATTTGAAGTGTCTCCTCTCACTTCTTCTTCTTCTACCTTATGTCAATTTTCAAGTGAATCAATTCTAAGGTCAATAACAATATTTCATTTTGGATTCTCAAACTTTTCTATATGACTTTCTCCGATTCTTTCTTCTTCATCATCATCATTTATGCATGGTTCATGATCAAGGAGTTCACTAAACTTAACATCAATTGATTCTTCAACTTTCATACTCCTTTTATTATATATCCTAAATGACTTGCTATTTTGAGGATAACCCATAAAGATTTCTTCATGTTCTTTGAAATCGAGTTTATCCATGTTATTTTTGGTGTTAAGTATAAAACACTTACAACCAAATACCTTGAAATAACCAATGTTAGGTACTCTTCCTTTCCAAAGCTCATAAGGAGTCTTTTTGAGAGCTAGTCTCAAATAAACTCTATTTATTACATGATAAACGGTATTTACCGCTTCAGCCATAATACTTATGCAGCTCAAACTCATTTAGCATGGTTCTAATAATTTCTTGAAGTGTTCTATTTTTTCTTTTCGCAACACCATTTTGTTGAGGAGTTCTAGGAGCCAAGAAATTGTGTCCATAACCCTTGGATACACAAAATTCTTAGTACTCACCATCAAACTCACCACCTCTATTACTTTTAATTTCTTTAATGGTGTCTTCTTTTTAAATTCTAATCTCCTACAAAGTTTTATAAACTCTTGGCATGCATCATTCTTTTTGGCTAAGAACATGACCAAGTGTACCGACAGAAAGCATCTACCATTACAAAAGTGTAATGTTTTCCACCTAAGCTTGCCGTATCAATGTCCCTATACAAATCCATATGAAGAAATTGTAGAGGTTTGGTAGTGGAGATTTCACTTTTGGGTTTGAAGCTTGCTTTAACAAGCTTTGCCTTTTGACAAGTGTCATGTAAGCCATGGTTTTCGAAATTTAATTTTGGAAGACCTTGGACCTTTTTATTTTTACAAATCTCTTTGAAATTCTTGAAACTAATATGCCCAAGTCGTCTATGCCATAATTGTGTCAAATCATTTTTGGAAACTAGACATGAAACCTTTTGTGATATCAAATCATGTGTACTAAAATCATGAACATCATTTTTCTGTATTGCCTCAAAAACATTTTGATCATCATTTTTCACAATGCATTTTCTTTTCACAAATTCAACTTGAAAATTAGTATCACATAGTTGTCTAAAACTTATCAATTTATACTCAAGCCCTTCTACATATAATACATTATTAATAGTTAAAGAAGACTTACCAATTTCTGCATATCTAAGGATTTTGACTCTCCCATTTTCAAAATACACCATTCCACCATCTTAGAGCGTGAGCTTGGTGAACAAGGTCTTGTCTCAGTAATGTGCATGGAACATCCGCTGTCTATAAGCCATTTGGTTCCTTCTTCTTTGGCTACTCCATTTATCTTGAGAGCCTACAAAACAAAGAGATTTATACATTGGTACCCTTTGATGCTTGGATCCTTTTGGGTTAGCTTGTCGACCCTTATTCTTCCAAACATACATGTTACTAAATCTAGCTCTACATGCACTTTTTATATGTCCTATCTTGGTACAATAAAAAAAAGTGGGTACATGCCTTAGTTGTGTGTTTTTGTGTCTATGAGATGATGAGCCATTTTGTGTTTTTCTCTTATTTGTCTTTTTCTTTAGTAACTTGGGCTCAATAGAAGAATATGATGAGTTAAATCCTAAACCGGATTTATCATTTTATATCTTTTGGTTTCCAAGCAATTTGTCTGAATTACTTTTACCATCCTTTAGTTTTTATAAGTTGATTCTTAATTTATCGTATTCTTTCCTAATCTCCATATTTTCTAAAGCTACAATTTTGTGCATGGTAAGTATGATGTCATGCTCTTGGTAGATCCAAATGTTCTTATCATGCAAGCTCTTATTTTCTAATATGCACTTTTTAAATTCTCTCTTCAAGTGTTTATATTTTAAATTCATTTTTTCAAAATCATCTTGCAAATATCCTATTTCATCTTGTAAATTAGAAGAGTTAGAGTTTACCTCAAGGTCATTTTCAATTTCAATGAGACAAGTATGTTGAGCCTTTTGATTTTCAACTATTGCAATGAGTCCAAAATCCTTGTCTTTACTTTCTTCTCCTTCCTATTCGGAAAGAAGATCATCCCACGTATCACCTCCGCATTTAAAGATTCCTTCTTTCGAGGAAAAGCTTTCTTTTCTTTTTTTTGCGGCTCCTTGACATGACAATCTGTAATGAAGTGATCGAGTCGACCGCACCTATAGTAATTTTGACTTGCTTCTTTATCCTTGGGTGGTATTTTGAAAAATTTCATGCTTAAGCCTT
Organism: Eustoma russellianum; assembly: GCA_036186865.1. Classification (NCBI taxonomy): domain Eukaryota; kingdom Viridiplantae; phylum Streptophyta; class Magnoliopsida; order Gentianales; family Gentianaceae; genus Eustoma; species Eustoma russellianum. The sequence goes on along the minus strand of AP025046.1, from coordinate 12,834,001 downwards.
ATTTCTTGTTGTCATTCTTCTAAATTTCCTAACTTGAAGGGCAACTTCCTCATTCGATTCATTGGACTCTACCACCAATCCTTTGTGTGATGTATGGGTGGGCTTGATAGGGCTCATCATATTTTGTTCATCAATAAGAATTTCATGAGTAAGAAAATTACCACATAGCTCATCAAGGGTAAGAGTCTTGAGATTCTTAGATTCGGTGATGGCGGTGACTTTGTGTAACCATTCTCTTGGCAATGAGTTGAGGAGTTTTGAGACAAGATATTCGTTTGAGATTTTTTTGTCAACCATAGTTGATTCACGATTCGTGAATTGATCGATTGTCTCCTCAATCTTTTCACCGTCCTTCATCTCAAACATTTCATATTCCTTCATGAGCATAAGTCTTTTGGCTATTCTTACTTGCTCAGTCCCTTCATGTATCATTTCTAGCCTTTTCCATGCTTCATGGTTTATTTCAAGACCTTGAAGTCTTATGAGCTCAGTGGTGGTTAGAGCACTTGAGAGAATATCGAATGGTTTTCCTTTTATGGCAAACGTTATCTTTTATTCGTCAATGTATTCATCCTCATCTTTGAACATTGACTCTCCTTTTGAATTGGTGATCATAGGAACTTCAATTTCTTTGACAACAGCTCGCTATATATCAAATCCACAACTTTTCAAATGATTTATCATTTGGAACTTCCACATAGAATAATTTTGGGCATCAAACATAGGTGCTTTAGTGTTTGAGGTTGAGAATAGTGCAGTTGGCTTGGAAGTTCAGGTGTAGGATGAAGAGGTTTTCATTGCCATGATCTTTAACCTTTGCTACTTGCAATTGGCCAAGCATCAAGGTTAGGCTCTGATACCAATTGTTAGGTCCCTGACAAACGCTCTAGGGAGGAGGGGTGAATAGAGTGTGGGACAATTTTGCAGAATTTTCTTGTTCTTGGCTATCTCCAACTCAAATGGAATTCAAAATCAAAGCAAAGAATGGGAGATGAGAGACAATGAATGAGTACACTCGATATAGAGTGGTTCGAATCGTAAATGAATTTACTCCACTATCACTTTGTTTCCAAAGTGGATTTTCAACAACTACTTTTATTATTATTATTATTATTATTATTATTATTATTATTATTATTATTATTATTATTATTATTATTATTATTATTATTATTATTATTATTATTATTATTATTATTATTTAATAAAAACAACCACAATAATACTTAAACTAACAACTTATTGTAAGCAACCACAACAACAACCTCTTGCACATAACGACTTTGTGCAACTACAACAACTTTAGCTCTAAGCAAGAACAAATTCCTACAACCTCACAACTTCAACAAAGTTCTCTCAAAGAACTTCCACACAGTGAGTTTTAGGAAGTATTGGGGTTTACACTTTCTCACCAGTCTAAACACAAGCACGATGGTTCCTTTTGTGTTAGACTTAGAATCTCTCAATTTACAATAATGAAGAAAAAATAAGAGCTTAACTAGCTTTAAGCACTTTAACACAAATGAGAGAAATTTACAACAATGAAGCGTGAAGATGGTGAAAGTATATGAATGCTCATCTGAGCTTCTTCTATTTATAGAAGGTGTAATCCATGTTATTGGAGCCTCTCTTATGTCTTCAAGGCAATCTCACATCTTAACAATTTCGAAAATAGCCTTTATCCACTCTATGGATTGATTTGATCCTTTAAAGCCACCCTAGAGAATCTTAGACATGCATATAATAGTCAAGGAAGCATGTTTAATATTAGTGAAAAGTCCAAAAGAAATTTGAGCAAGATTGGAAAGAGAAAACACTATGAATCTCCTTTGGATTTTGTTCCAACTGTCATAAGAATTTGAATTCTAGATGACCTCGATCGATCCATGTGTCTGGATTGAGAGATCGATGTCCTCCAGTGAAGTTCTAGTTTTGCACCTGCCATGCATCGATCGATCGATCGATGTCTCTCCGTGAGAGAGTGATGTGACATTGATCGATCGATGTCCTAAAGCTGAGAGATCGATGTCCTCCAGAGAGGTTTCAGTTTTGAACCTGCCATACATCAATCGATCGATGTCTCTCCTTGAGATACATATGTGACATCGATCGATTGATGTCCTAAATCTAGGAGATCGATGTCCTCCAGAGAGGTTCCAGTTTTCACTACACCCGATTGATGTCTTTATCCTTAGAGACTTGTGTCAGATAGATCGATTGATGTCCTACAGTTTGAGATATCGATGTTGGAGAGAAAGGTTCCAACCTTAGACATTTCCAACATGGATCGATCCATGTCTCTCCTTGAGAGACTGATATATACATCAATCAATCCATGTGATTGATGTCTCACAGTGTTTTTTCTCATTTTGCTTCAAATCCCAAGTTTAAAATTCCTTTTTAACTCTTTCAAAACATCTTTTAACTTCATCAAAACATGTCATATTCCAACAATACCTTTATTTAATTGCTAGAAAACTATAACATTCAAAGTTTGTCAAAAGAAGCATTCAGCTGCAACAAGACTCAAAGGATCATGGGAAAGCATTTCAGCGGGACTAAGATTTTCTAAGGAGTGTTAGTGTAGCAGCAGAAGGGCTGTGAACCACAGATCAATTAAGGGCAACTATCTAGTGTGGAGTTTGCATAAGTAAAGGTGCATTTCAGGCAATCAAATAAAGCCCAACTACCATGCCATGGTAGATCAAGTTGGAAGATAACAGTTGCAAGGAAGGTGTCAAACGGTTGCAGCTAACTGAAGCGTACCTGAGGAAAAATTGATTCTAGGTGATTATATTGCTTGTATAAATAGTGAAATCAGTTGTACAATACTTACACTAACAACTTAGTGCAAGCAACCACAACAACAACCTATTGCACAAAACAACTTTGTGCAACTACAACAACTTTAGCTCTAAGCAAGAACAAATCCTTGATACCTCACAACTTCAACAAAGTTCTCTCAAAGAACTTCAGCAAAGTGGGTTCTAGGAAGTAGTGGGGTTTACACTTTCTCATTATACTAAACACAAACAAGATGGTTCTTCTTGTGCTAGACTTAGAATCTCTCAATTTACAACAATAAAGAACAAATAAGAGCTTGACTAGCTTTAAGCACTTTAACACAAATGAGAGAAATTTACAACGATGAACAATGAAGCTTGAAGATGGTGAAAGTATATGAATCCTCATCTGAGCTTCTTCTATTTATAGGTGTAATCCACGTTATTGGAGCCTCCCCCATGTCTTTAAGTCAATCTCACGTCTTAACAATTTTGAAAATAGCCTTTATCCACTCTACGGATTGATTTAATCCTCCAAAGCCACCCTAGAAATTCTTAAACATGCATATAATAGTCCAGAAAGAATGTTTAATGTTAGAGAAAAGTCCAAAAGAAATTTGAGCAAGATTGGAAAGATAAAACACCATGAATCTCCTTTGGATTTCGTTCCAACTGTTATAAGAATTTGAATTCTGGATGACACCGATTGATCGATGTGTTTGCATTGAGAGATCGATGTCCTCAAGTGAAGTTCTAGTTTTGAAATTTACATCGATTGTTCGATGTCTCTCCTTGAGAGACTGATGTGACATCGATCGATCGATGTCCCAAAGCTGAGAGATCGATGTCCTCCAAAGAGGTTTTCAGCTTTGAACCTGCCATACATCGATCGATCGAGGTCTCTCCTTGAGAGACTTATGTGACATCCATCGATTGATGTCTGAAAGCTAGGAGATCGATGTCCTCTAGAGAGGTTCTAGTTTTGAACCTTCACTACATCGATCGATCGATGTCTTTATCCTCAGAGACTGGTGTCACATCGATCGATCAATATCCCCCAGTTTGAGATACCGATGTTGGATAGAAAGTTTCCAACGTTGGACATTTCCAGCATGGATTGATCCATGTCTCTCCTTGAGAGACTGATATATACATCAATCGATCCATGTGATTGATGTCTCACAATGTGTTTTTCTCATTTTGCTTCAAATCCCAAGTTTAAAATTCCTTTTTAACACTTTCAAAACATCTTTTAATTTCATCAAAACATATCATATTCCAACAGTACCGTTACTTAATTGCTAGAAAATATAACAATCAAAGTTTGTCAAAAGAAGCACTCAGCTGCAACAGGATACAAAGGATCATGGGAAATCATTGCACCGGGACTAAGACTTGGTAAGGAATGCTGGTGCAGCAGCAGAAGAACTGTGAACCACATAAGGAATGCTGGTGCAGCAGCAGAAGAACTGTAAACCACAGATCTATTAAGGGCAGCTATCTAGTGTGGAGTTTGCATAAGTGAAGGTGCATTTCAGGCAATCAATTAAAGCTCAACTACCATGCCATGGTAGATCAAGTTGGAAGATAACAGTTACAAGGAAGGTGTCAAGCGGTTGCATCTAACTGAAGCATACCTGTGGAAAAATTGATTCTAGGTGATTCCATTGATTGTATAAATAGTCAAATCAATTATACATTGAATCATATAACAGAATAACATCTCACTTTCTTCCATTTCTTCCTCTGTTCTCTCTGTTCATATTTTGGCACATAAGTTAGTTTTTCAAACTTTGTTACAACGATTTGTCAATCCTTTAGTTTGATCATTTGCTGTGTGTATAAGCGTTCATTTGTGTTTTTCATTTGTTGATTGATTTAACTTTAACATGGTATCAAAGAGATTTCTTGCTTTTATTTAGTTCTAGAGTTCTTGTTATCAATTTCAATGGCCTCGTCTTCTACTGCTCCTCCTCTTGGTTTCAGGAATAATCAAGCAGGTGTTAATGAAATCCAGCAAATAATCCATATTAATTCATCCTAATGATAGTCTAGCTATTGTTTTGGTTCAACCACCACTTACTCCACACAATTTTCATTTGTGGAGTCGTGCTTTTCAGATAATATTGTTAGTCAAGAGCAAATCCTGTTTCATAGACGATACAGTACCTAAAACTGGTCCAATGGATCCTCCATTTCATGTCTAGAGGTAGGTAAACATTATGATTCTGTCATGGATTATGAATTTGGTGTCACCTTCGATTGCTCAAAGCATAATGTGGTATCATAGTGCCTTAGAAGTTTGGGAAGATCTGACAATGAGGTATGGCAGTGGAGATCCCTTTAGATTGTCAGATTTACTTAAATATTTTTATACTGCTAAGCAAGAAAACATAATTGTGAATATTATTTTACAAATCTTAAAGTATTGTGGGAAGAGCTGATGGCTTTAAGGCCTGTACCCAAATGTACTTGTTTTACATATAACTGTGATGTGAGTAAAAAGATGCATGAGTATGTGGATAATGACTATGTTATTAAATTTGTCAAAGGTTTAAATGAGGATTTCAATCCTGTAAAGTCTAAAGTGTTTGTCATAACTCCTTTACCTGACATTAAAACTACTTTTGCTATGGCTTTAAAATTTGAGAGAAAACTACTTGGTTCAGGTTTTCAGACTACATTTGGTAATGCACGTACTGCACTAATGTCTGACTATGGAACATAAGAGAGTTTTGTAGCAAATAGTTATGCAAACAGAAGTCAAGGTTGTATTATAAAAGGATAATGGTAGATTTTATCCAGAAAATAGGAAGTGTATTCAGTGTACTCATTGTGGATTGATTGGGCACACAGTTGATAGGTGCAATAGGAAGCATGGTTTTCCTCCAGGTTTTACATTTAAAGGCCAAGTTTACATGACAGAAGTTATGGATGATCAGTTTGTCAACGGTTATAATGAACAAGCCTCCCAGCAGCCTTATTAGACAGTAAGTTTCTATACTGACAACTGAACAATGTCAAAAACTAATGAGTCTATTGAATGTTGATGATGATAACACAAGTTCAGGTGTAGGGAAGGTTGTTCAAGGTGCTTTAATGTCTGCTCAAGTTGGCGTGGCTCCAGGTAAGTGTTCTAGCCCTTTTAATTGTGTTTGGATTATAGACTCAGGTGTTATAGACTATGTGGCTTGGTCTTTGACCCTTCTTATTTCTTGTAAACCTATTACAGATGCTCCTGTCAAGCTACCTAACAATGTAACTGTCTTTGTCACTCACATGGGTACAACAAAGATCAACAATGAGTTGTTGTTAGACAATGTGCTTTATGTACCTTCTGTTTCATTTAACCTGATTTCCTTGAGTATACTTACTGCCTCTCTTCAACTGTTTATTGTGTTTCATGATTCCTTTTTTTGATCCAAGATCAGTTGTCCATGAGGACGATTAGTGCATCTAAGAAACACAATGGACTTTACTATATCCGTGGAACACATGTCTTCATCAACCAAACCAGCTTCCTCACTTCCTTCTATCAACCATTTTGCCTCTGGGTCCTGTTTGTGGCATGCTAGACTTTGGCATGCCTCTGCTGCAAGAATGCAAGAAACACAAATAGAATGCCCAAAGGTTGTGGTTTATAAGTCAGAAGATGCTTGTATAATCTGTCCCCTAGCAAAGTTAAAAAGGTCCCCATTTCCCATTTCAGTGTCTGTTTCCCAATCACCTTTTCAAATAAATACATGTAGATATATGGGGACCAAACAAACATCCTACAATATAAGGTCAAAGATATTTCTTACTATAGTGGATGATTGTACCTGTTACACTTGGTTGTATCTGCTCAAAAGCAAACGTGAAGTAAGAAGAATATTCCAAAGCTTCATTCATTATGTTATTACTCAATTCAACTGTCACATTAAAATTTTTAGAATTGACAATGGTCTTACGTTCAGGATGAAAGACTTTTACCTGACACATGGTGCCATTCATCAAACTACTTGCATTTATGCCCCACAACAAAATAGAGTGGTTGAGAGAAAAAAATCAACATATACTCATCGTGGGTAGATCTTTAAGGTTTCATGCTAGTATACCTCACTCCTATTGGGGATTTTGTGTTCAACATACCATTTATCTCATCAACCATTTGCCTTCACCTATCTTACATGAACTGTTGTATCACACCAAGCATGTTTACACCAACCTTAAAACCTTTGATTGTCTTGCTTTTGCTTATAATACTTCTCCCACCAGGTCAAAGTTTGATGACAGAACAATACCTTTTATTTTTTTTGGACATTCGTGGACCACCAAAGGGTATATTTTACAAAGATCAAACACTAAAGAGGTCATCATTTCTAGAGATGTCATATTTGATGAAATGGTCTTTCCTTTAAGTGACAATGCTCCACAAGTTCAAAGGCATTTAGATTCTTCACCTTGTCTAGTTGATCCTATTTCAGTTCCACTCCCACCTACTCTATAACCTTCATTGTCTCAAGTCACATTATCTTCTCTATTACAACATTTACCTATTCCTCATCATATAGACTCCTCTACTCCCTATTCTACTTCGTCTCCCGCAGATCCTCAGTCTGCATCTATTCCAATTTCCAACCTACATATTATCTTGCGTTTGCTTCTATCACCTTCTAACTCTAATACTCCTCCACACTTTCAACTTCTGATTCACCCTCTCTCACACAACCTTTGAGGGTACCAAGAACTAAACATCCACCATCCTACCTTTAAGACTACTGTTGCAATTTGCTTCTCTTTTCTCCTTCCTCACTGCCTCCTGCTTGCATTCCTTATCCTATACAATCTTATCTATCCTTTGATGGTCTATCACCTAAGTACAAGTCCTACATACTTAACATGAGTATAGAACAGGAGCCTGTGACATATCAACAAGCAGCCACTTTGGCACTCTTGGCAGCATGCCATGCAGCTTGAACTAGCAACACTTGAGGCTAATAAAACTTAGTCTATTGTTCCCTTGCCACCAGGTAAACACCAATTGGAGGCAAATAGGTGTACAAGATAAAGAGAAAAACAGATGGCGCAATGAAGAGGTATAAAGCCCGACTTGTGGCCAAGGGCTATACTCAACAACAAGGGATTGATTATGGTGACACTTTTTCTCTTGTTTCCAAAATGAAACTTGCTCTAGCCTCAGTTAAGCATTGGTTTGTACATTAATCAGGCATCAACAATGTTTCCTCTACAGTGACCTTCCATAAGATATATATATATATATGTGTGTGTGTGTGTGTGTGTGGAATTGCCATATGGGGTTCCTCCTTCTAAACCTAGTCAAGTCTGCAAACTTCATAAGTCTCTCTATGGACTTAGTACAATAAAAGAATCAAGAAAGAAGATGTTGTGGTATTGGTAAACATAGTATAATCATGTGTACACTAAATATTCCCCTGAGAAAGTAGAGAAGTTGTGAGTTTTTCATTCCATTGACGACTGGATGTAAAGTTTGCAAACTTCACTAGGTTTAGAAGGAGGAACCCCATGTTAAAACTCCATATATATATATATATATATATATATATATATATCTTATTGAAGGTCACCATAGTGGAAACATTGTTGATGCCTAACTGATGTACACACCAATACTTAACTGAGGCTAGAGCAAGTAGTAACCTGACTGTTGTCATTTTGGAAACAAAAGAAAAAGTGTCACCATATTCAATCCCTTGTTATTGAGTATTTCCCTTAGCCACAAATCTGCCTTTATACCTCTCCACTGTGCCATATGTTTTTATCTTTATCTTGTACACCTATTTGCATTTAATTGATGTTTACCTAGCAGCAAGGGAACAATAGACCAAGTTTATTAGCCTTAAGTGCTGCCAGTTCAAGCTGCATGGCATTCTGTCAAGAGTGTCGAAGTGCCTACTTGTTGATATGTCACAGATTCCTATTCTATACTCATGTTAAGTATGCAAGACTTGTACTCAGGTGACATACCATTAAATGATAGATAGGATTGTATAGGATAAGGAATGCAAGTAAGAGGAATTGAGGAATGAGAAGAGAGAAGCAAATTGCAGTGGTAGTCTTAGAGGTAGGAGGGTGGACGTTTAGTTCTTGATACCCTCAGAGGTTGTGTGGGATAGGTGAATTAGAAGTTAAAGGTGGAAGAGTATTAGAGTCAGAAGGGGAAAGAAACAAAGGCAAGTCATTATGCATGTTGGAAATGGGAATTGCTGCAGGCTGAGGATCTGGAGAGAAGAAGTAGAATAGGGAGTAGAGGAGTCTGTGTGATGAGGAATAGGTCAATGCTGTGATGGATAAGATAATGAGACTAGATACAATGAAGGTTGTGGAGTAAGTGGGAGTGGAATTGAAATATGATCAACTAGACAAGGTGAAGAATCTGAATTCCTTTGAACCTGTGGAGCATTCTAACTTAAAGGAAACACCATTTCATCAAATATGACATCTCTAAAAATGATGACCTCTTTAGTGTTTGATCTTTGTAAAATATACCCTTTGGCAGTCCGTGAATGTCCAAAAGATACAAGGTATTGCCCTATAATCAAACTTTGACCTGGTGGGAGAAGTATTATAAGCAAAATCATGACAACCAAAGGTTTTGAGGTTGGTGTAAACATGCTTGGTGTGATACAGCAGTTCACGAGGAGTTTTCTGATGTAAGATAGGTGAAGGCAAAAGGTTGATGAGATAAATGGCATGTTGAACACAAGATCCCTGATAGGAGTGAGGTAGACTAGCATAAAACCTTAAAGATCTATGCACGGTGAGTATATGCTGATGTTTTCTCTCAACCACTCCTTTTTGCTATGGAGCATAAGTGGAAGTGGTTTGATGAATGGCACCATGTGTTAAGTAAAATTTTTTCATCTTGAACTCAAGACCATTGTCAATTCTAATAATTTTAATGTGAGAGTTGAATTGAGTATTGACTTAATGAAAGAAGCTTTGCAATATTCTTCTTACTTTACTTTTGCTTTTGAGTAGATTCAACAAGTGTAACTGGTACAATCATCCACTATAGTAAGAAAATATCTTTGGTCATACATTGAAAGATGTCCGTTTGGTCCCCATATATGCGCATGTATTATTTGAAAATGTGAGTAGGAAACAGAAACCGAAATGTTAAATTGGGACCTTTTTGACTTTGCTAGGGGACAGATTGTACAAGCATCTTCTAGCTTATAAACTACAACCTTTGGGCATTCTTTTTGTATTTCTTACATCCTTGCAGGAGAGGCATGCCCAAGTATAGCATGCCACAGATAGGACTCAGAGGCAAAATGGTTGACAGAAGGAAGTGAAGAAGCTGATTTGGTTGATGAAGACATGAGTGTTCCAAGGAGATAGCAGAGTCTGTTGTGTTTTTTAGCTGAACCAATCGTCTTCATGGACAATCGATCCTAGATCAAACAAAAGGAATCATGAAACAGAATAAGCAGTTAAGGAGAGGCAGTATGTTTGCTCAAGGAAATTCGGTTAAATGAAAAAGAGGTATATAAAGAATATTGTCTAAAACCAACTCATTGTTGATCTTTGTCGTGCTCATGTGAGTGGCAAAGGCATTTACATTGTTAGATAGCTTGATAGGAGCATGTGTAATAGGTTTACAAGAAATAAAGAGGGTCAAGGACCAAGCCACATGGTCTATAGCACCTGAGTCTACAATCCAAACACAATTAAAAGGGCTAGAACACTTACGTGGAGCCACACCAACTTGAGCAGACATTACATCACCTTGAGCAACCTTCTCGACACTTGAACCTGTCTTATCATCATCAACATTCAATAGACTCATTAGTTTTTGACATTGTTCAGTTGTCAGTATAGAAACTTATTGTATCTGGTTAGATGGATAAGGCTGCCGGCAGCCTTGTTCGTTATAACCATTAACAAACTGATCATCCATAACTTCTGTCATGTAAACTTGGCCTTTAAACGTAAAACCTGGAGGAAAGCCATGCTTCTTATATCACCTATCAACTGTGTGCCCAATCAATCCACAATGAGTACAGTGAATACACTTCCCATTTTCTGGATAAAATCTACCATTTTCCTTTCTATACATACCACCTTGACCCATGTTTGCATGAGTATTGGCTACAAGACTCTCCTGTGTGCCATACTCAGCCATTAGTGTAATAAGTGCATTACCAAATGTAGTCTGAGGACAGTTTTCTCTCAAACTTTGAAGCTATAACAAAAGCAGTTTTAATGTCAAGTAGAGGAGTCATGACTAACACCTGAGACCTTAAAGATCAAATACTCATTTAAACCTTTGACAAATTTAATAACATAGCCATTATCCACATACTTATGCATCTTCTTACTCACATCCCAGTTACATCTAAATAAGTACATTTGGGTATGTTGAGAAATATGTTTCGATAATTTTCAAAGTCCTGATTTTAAGTGGTGAATTCTTAAAAATGTCTCGTATGGTATTATAAGTGATTAAAGTTGAAATAGAGTTGAAACAAATAAAATAGTGACATCGATCTCTACATAGATCTATCAGCTAGAGATCGATGTATACGTAGATCTCTACATAGATCTCTCAGTCAGAGGTCGATGTACATAGGTCTCTAAATCGATCAATCGATGTCACACAGAAGCAAAAGCTGAAACTCACTGTGAGACATAGGTGTCTCAACTAGAGGTACATCGATCAATCGATGTATACATCAGTCTCTAAAATTGAGATACAGATCGATCGATGTCTAGAATTTTTGGTGAAATTTTTCAAAAAGTGATAAAATGATTGTTTTCATTTATATATGTTTCATATATGTATGTTGTGATTGTATTACTTGTTTTTGATGATAATGATAATGTCTTGTGATTAATGTGCCTCGGAAGTTTCTACAACTTACCAAAAAGGGCAAAATTGGTATTTTGAGTTTTGTAGGAACATGACATTGTGAAAATGTTTCAAGGACACATTCATATTATATTTATCATCACAAAGGTGTCATTATATCTATTTCTGACCATCAGGGTCATTTTTCGAGTTTTCTCTCACCAGGGGCATTTTGGTCATTTTAACCCTGAGGGCATTATTGGTATTTTCACTCAAGGAATTTCTTGAGTATATTATTATCTTCATTCTGAAGCTTGTGTATGATCATTTTGAAGATTATTTGGTGGTTCTTTATCTTATTCTCTCAATTGATGATGTTATCAGCAGTAGCAGGATATGTGACAAGTTGTGATGTCACATTCTATTTCTCTTTGGAAGACTCTCTTGTATATGTTATTGGAGGATATTAATCATCATATTTCAGAGACTTTAAAGGTGCTAAAGTTGTGGAAATGATCACAACATACAAGAAGAAATATTGAGAATTTTGGTGTTACATGTTGACATAATCTTGTCAGCTATTATTTGTTGATTTCTTCTTCAAAAATATGAGTTGATATACATATATATGTGTTGAAAGACGTGTATATTCAGTTGTACATGAAGTGTTATTCATTTTATAGCTTGGTGACAAGTGGACCAACCAAAAAGAAGCTAGTTGGCAAAATTGCCAACTTGGAAATTCTAGTTTCAAACCCAACGGCTATAAGGGTTTTTGGAGATTATTTTGTTGGCCAAATGGCAGCTCTCACATGTCCTATTATGTTGCGAAGGAGTTGAGGTATTTTTGGAGGAATATGTCATTCTATCTTCTCCTACTATCTTCATTTTTCAACACATTCCAAGGTGGAATTTTCGGCCAAGATAAGGATGCCAAGGTGGACCAATTATGTTGCTTCATTTTGCCATGTGTAAAAGGTGATTAGGTGGCCAACCAATGATGTGAAGACACTTAAGCATTGATGATGAAGATAGTGACATATTGGAGTTCTTATCTACAAGACTCAACTCTCACTATAAATAGGAGGCAAAGGTGAAGAAGAAGAACACACTTGAAGCACACTTGAAAGCAATAGTTGATTTGTCTAGCTATCTTCTTCTTCTACTCATTCTTGATTCATTCTTTGTAGCTCAGGTCTTCTTGTGATATATGTTGTAGAGCTACAAGCCTCTTGTGTCTCATTTGTAAGATTGATTAGCCAAATTTATAAGGCTACATCAATAGGTAATAGAGGTGTTGCAACCAAGAGTTGCATAGAAGGTGTTCATCCAAGTCTTGAATAGGGTTGGTGTTTAACCCAAGGATCAAGCTTGGATCTTGTTGTAATTTGGTTCATACTATAGTGAAATCTAAGGAAAGGTGTTTCTTGGGACTGGAGTAGGTCACATTGACCGAACAAAGATAATTTCTAGGTGTTCTTGTGTTGTTTCTACCTTTCTGTTTTCTACCCTTTTTCACTACAGATTTCATACAACTTCTCACGTTTTAAAAAAATATCTAAAAACTTTTAAACTTCGAGATTTTTGGTGGAGTTATACTTCAGACTGTTAGCTTTCATTTTCAATAAGAATCACTTGATTTGAGTAAGGAAAAGTTAGTCTTTCAGTCATTGCAATATAACTGCTCCAGTCTGGCTGTAATCTGGCCAGTTTTTAGAAAACTTGAATTCTGTTTTAACCAAGAATTGTTTAAGTTCAATACCTTTTAAAAACATAAACTATACATCCTAAGGAGTGTTTTGACATAAATATCAATCTTTTTGGTTGAATATTCAAAGGGAAACAAGTTTTCTAAAATCAGCAACATTATGTCTAATTCTGTCCAGATTGATCATCTGAAGCTTTTTATTTGTTTGAAGGGCCAAACTATCTTTTTTTATCTAATTTTTGGACAGAGTCTTATCAAGACGTTGAAGTTGAGTTCTGAAAAGTTTCATAATTTTTGGGGTTGTTTACACTGACTTATTAAATTTTTCAAAAACGGGTTCTGAATCTGAGGTGGTTTAGATTTTGTTTTCAAAGGAGATTTTAATCAAGTGTAGTAGTGTAATTTCTACTAACCACTATTCACCGCCCCCTCTAGTAGTGTTTATTTCAGGTGCACGGTCCAACAATTGGTATTAGAGCGAGGTCGACTCAAAAAAGCAAGATTCAACACCATACAAACAAGAAAAGGCCAAGAAACAACATTACAAAGTAGCCTGCTAATCCCAAATCAAAGGTTTGGAGCATTTGAACACTTCAAGAAGGTTTGGATCATGTGTATTCACTTGGTTAAAGATTCAAGGTATTCATCTAAAATAATACATCATGTTATCAATCTTTCATAAAGGATTATACTCAAAGTCTACGAAAGAGATAACATCTACTCCCGATTTCGATTATGATAACGAGATGACTTTTAATGAAATGTATGATAAATTTATGAAAATGCATGCTCATTGTAAAAGGTTGTCAAAAGAGAAGAAGAAACTAATTGAATAAAATGACAAGCTGAAAACAAAATAAACTGCAACCAACTCATTATAATGCATATAGACCTAATTATAAGCAACCTTCTTATAAGGCTTATAGAAATGCATATGAACACACATACATAGCAACATATAAGAAACAAAATCATATGCCTTACTTTTGCTATCAAAATCAGCCACAACATAGTACATATAAACCTAGGTACAACATGTATAACAATGCATCATCTTTTAAATGGAATGGTCAAATACATGTTAATCCTTTATATTCAACTAATGTCAAACATATGCCTAGAAGGTACATCCAAGTTTGGATACCTAAGGGATATCTAAACAAGGGTGGTGCCCCTAACATTCAAGGACCCAAGTAAAGGGTACCTAAAACTTTGTCTCTATTGTAGAAAAATCGCAAGGAATGCAAGAAGGAGGCAAAGTCAAAGAAACTAAAAACTATATGGTTTTAGATATTAGATGTTCAAGGCATATGCGGGCAACCCTAAACTATTAACCGAGTTGGAACATATCGAGAATGGAGGAAAGGTGACATTTGGTGACAACAACAAAGGACAAGATGTTCGAAAAGGAACAATTGGGGACCCTAACACAGTTCAGATACGAAATGTGTTGTTAGTAAATAATCTTTCTTATAGTTTATTAAGTATTTCTCAGCTTATAGATTGTGGATATATTGTTTCTTTTCTTCCCAATTCCTATGATATAATAAATGAAAAAGGAGAAATTGTATTAAAAGGAAATAGAGATGGTAACATTAACACACTATCACTAAATAAAATGTTAGATTCTAAAGTTAAGTGTTTGATATCGCATGACTTAGATGTGAACTTATGGCATAGACGACTAGGCCGTATAGGAATTTCAACTATTGAAAAGTAATCTAAAAAGAATTTAATTAGAGGCATGCTTAAGTTAGACTTAGATAATTTTCAAATGTGTGAAATTTGTATTAAAGGAAAACATATTAAAGAAACATTAAAACCAAATCATGAAGTGAGTACTAGTCATGTACTAGAATTGCTTCACTTAGACTTATTTGGTCCAAGTAGGACAAGAAGTCTAGGTGGACACTACTATGTGTGTGTCATAGTAGATGATTACTCACGCTACACATGGACATTGTTCTTAACACACAAAGACAATGCTACATTGACAATCGAAACTCTTATAAGCAACTTGAAAATCTTTATGAAGAAAATGTTAAAAGAATTAGGAGTGATAGAGGTGGAGAATTAAAAAAACAAAGATGTAGTCAAGTTTTGTGAATTGCATGGAATTAAACATGAATTCTCACCACCTAGAACACCACAACTCAATGGACTTGTTGAACGTAAAAATATAACTATACAAGAAATAACAAGGACAATATTGTATGAAAACAAAGTACCTAAAATTTATGGGCTAAAGCTGTTTGTTGTGTATGTTATATTATAAATAGACTTTCTATTAGAAAGAAATTAAATAAAACACCTAACGAATTGTTAAATAATAGACAACTTAAGGTAGATTATCTTAGAGTTTTTGGTTGTAAGTGTTTTGTGTTGAACACAAAGGATAATCTGTAGGACCTCAGGCGCTACCATCTCTCCCAAAACCAATTGGTGACAGGAGATGCGCATACCATAGCCTTATAGTGCATTCGGCACACAAGCGCCCACGGTATTCTACTGTGACTTGGCCCACACGGCCTACGCCCACCGGCCTACGCCACGGGACAATTGCTGCACCTAACAATCTCCCCCTCAGCAATTGCTCCTGCTGGAAATCGAACCCGTGACCTCGCTCTGATACCACTTGTAGGACCTCAGGCGCTACCATCTCTCCCAAAACCAATTGGTGACAGGAGATGCGCATACCCTAGCCTTATAGTGCATTCAGCACACAAGCGCCCACGGCATTCTACTGTGACTTGGCCCACACGACCTACGTCCACCGGCCTACGCCACGGGACAATTGCTGCACCTAACATAATCTAGACAAGTTTGAACAAAAGTTTATTGAATGCATATTTGTTGGTTATTCAACTAATTCAAGAGCATATAGGTGTTATAATCATGTATCTAGAAAGATAATTGAATCAATACATGTGAAATTCAATGAAAATGCATGTTTTGAAGTTGGTGATAAAACTCAACATAAACAAGAACATAATGTTGAAAATATGTTTGATGATGGTGATATATTACTTGAGCCTGTACTTGATCATCTAGAACTAACTTCCCCTGAACAAGACATGCATGAACCCTTAGATGAAATAAATAAATAGATTTGGCAATGGGAAGATAATACATCTAACTTACAAGATGATCTAATTGTATACGACAATGTTCACACTAATGAAACATTTGAACAAGATGAGGGTGAACCTGTTCAACCTAGGAATTGGTGGCACCTTAAAGAATTAATGATTGGGGATCCAAGTGTTGGGGTTAGAACACGTAGAAATATAAGTCAACCTGAAGGACATAGCTTAATCTCACATTTAGAACCTAAGAATGTCAAAGAAGCCTTAATTGATATATCATGGATAGATGTCATGCATGAGGAATTGAACCAATTTACAAGGAACAACGTGTGGGACTTAATACCTAAACCTGAAAACAAGTCTATAATAGGAACCAAATGGGTCTTTAGGAATAAAATGGATGAACAAGGAAACATCACACGAAATAAGGCTAGGCTAGTCGCACAAGGTTATAATCAATAAGAAGGAATAGATTATAAAGAAACCTTTGCACCCGTTGCACGACTAGAAGCAATTAGATTGTTACTTGCTAATGCAAGTCTAAGCAACATCAAACTCTTCCAAATGGATGTCAAGAGTGCGTTCTTGAATGGATACATCCAAGAAGAGGTGTTTGTGAAACAACCCTTCGGATTCGAAGATCCAAAGAATCCTAACCATGTTTACAAGCTTAAGAAAGCTCTATATGATTTGAAACAAGCTCCAAGAGCTTGGTATAATAGATTTGCAAATTTTCTTATTGAAAATAATTATCAAAAAGGGACCATAGACAACACATTATTCCTAAGAAGAAAAGGTAATGACATATTAATAGTTCAAATATATGTAGACGATATAATCTTTGGTTCAACCAACCCTACCTTAGTAAAAGACTTCGAAGAGCGTATGAAGTCAGAATTCGAAATATCAATGATAGGAGAATTGAATTACGTCTTAGGGCTTCAAATAAAACAAACCCCTCAAGGAATCCATATTAGCCAACTTAAGTATATCAATGATATGATTAAGAAGTTTGGCTTTGAAGAGTTGAACCAACACTTACACCTATGAGTGTTAGCACCAAACTAGATAAGGATGAAAATGGTAAATCTTTTGATGACACACTATATGGGTCTATGATGGACTCATTCTTATATTTAACCGCATCAATACCTGACATCCTGTTTAGCGTGTGTATGTGTGCTAGGTTTTAATCTTGTCCTAAGGTATATCATTATAATGCAGTGAAAACGATCTTCAGATATCTTAAACACACACCTCACTTAGGACTTTGATATGATAGAAACGCTAAGTTGGAACTGTATGCTTATAGTGGTACTGATTATGATGATTGCAAATTACATAGAAAATCTACTAGCGGTACATTTCAATTCATAGGAACCAACTTGATCTCTTGGTTTTCTAAAAAGCAAGTTAGTGTAGCTCTTTCTACCATTGAAGCCGAGTATATAGCCTTGAGTTTATGCACTACCCAAATACTTTTGCTTAAACAACAACTTAGTGATTTTGACATTAAAATGAATAAGATTCCAATTTTCTGCGATAGCATAAGTGCGATCAATCTTTCTCATAATCCGGTACTTCATTCTAAGGCCCAACACATTGAGGTACGATACCATTTCCTTCGAGATCATGTTCAAAATGAGGATATAGTTACAAACCATATAAGAACTGATCACCAAATAGCTGATATCTTCACCAAACCCCTTAATCAAGCCAATTTTGAAAACTTACGAGCCAAGTTAGGTAAGATGACTTATGATACCCTTGCATAGTTCTATCTTTTGCATGATTTTCAAAATAAAAGGGGAGATAGAATAAGAACATGATTTTAGTTGGTAAGTCATGATTTGGTTGGTTGAATAATATGCTAAGTTTCAATTGGTATAAGTTTTGGAGCATAGGCTAAGGGGGAGAGTATAATCTGAGGGAGAGCACATGAACACATATGTTAAAAACATGAGGATTGAGAGTTTGAAAACAATTGGTACAGAATTGGTGAAACAATTGGTAATTGGTGAGGTTTTCAACACAATTCAATTGGTATAAAATTGGTAGATATGTGATAAATAGTTGTTAAAGAGTTGTGACATTAGAATCATGTAGAGTTATTTTGAAAATCATCCAAAAGGGGGAGAATGTTGAGAAATATATTTGGATAATTTTCAAAGTCATGATTTTAAGTGGTGGATTCTTAAAAATGTCATGTATGATGTTATAAGTGATTAAAAGTTGAAATAGAGTTTAAACAAATAAAAAAGTGACATCGATCTCTATATAGATCTCTCAGTCAGAGATCGATGTACATAGATCTCTACATCGATCGATCGATGTCACACAGAAGCAAAAGCTAAAACTCACTGTGAGACATAGATCTCTTAACCAGAGGTACATCAATCGATCGATGCATACATCAGTCTCTAAAATTGAGACACAGATCGATCGATGTCCAACGTTTTTGGTGAAATTTTTCTAAAAAGTGATAAAAGGATTGTTTTCATTTATATATGTTTCATATATGTATATTGTGATTTTATTACTTGTTTGTATGATAATAATAATGTCTTATGACTAATATACCTCGGATGTTTCTACAACTTACCAAAAAAGGCAAAATTGGTATTTTGAGTTTTTTAGGAACATGACATTGTGAAAATGTTTCAAGGACACATTCACATGATAATTATCATCACAAAGGTGTCATTATATTTATTTCTGACCATCAGGGTCATTTTTTGGAGTTTTCTCCCACAAGGGGCATTTAGGTCATTTTAACCCTGATGGTATTTTTGGTATTTTCACTCAAAGAATTCCTTAATTATATTATTATCTTCATTCTGAAGCTTGTGTATGATCATTTTGAAGATTATTTGGTGGTTCTTCATCTTATTCTCTCAATTGATGATGTTATCGACGGTAGCGGGATATGTGACAAGTTGTGATGTCACATTCTATTTATCTTTGAAAGACTCTTTTCTATATGTTATTGAAGGGTATTAATCATCATATTCCAGAGACTTTAAAGGTTCTAAAGGTGTGAAATGATCACAACATACAAGAAGAAATATTGGGAATTTTTGTGTCACATGTTGACATAATCTTGTCATCTATTATTTGTTGATTTCTTCGTCAAAAATCTGAGTCGATATACATATATATGTTTTGAAAGACGTGTATTCAGTTGTAGATGAAGTGTTATTCATTTTGTAGCTTTGTGACAAGTGGACCAACCAAAAAAAAGCTAGTTGACAAAATTGCCAACTTGGAAATTCTAGTTTCAAACCTAACGGCTATAAGGGTTTTTGGAGCTGATGTTTTTAGTCAAATGGCAGCTCTCACATGTCCTATTATGTTGCAAAGGATTTGAGGTACTTTTGGAGGAATATGCCATTCTATCTTCTCCATACTATCTTCATTTTTCAACACATTCCAAGGTGGAATTTTCGGCCAAGATAAGGATGCCAAGGTGGACCAATTATGTTGCTTCATTTTGCCATGTGTACAAGGTGATTAGGTGGCCAACCAATGATGTGAAGACACTTAAGCATTGATGATGAAGATAGTGACATATTGGAGTTCTTATCTACAAGGCTCAACTCACATTAATTAATAGGAGGCAAAGGTGAAGAAGGAGAACACACTTGAAGCATACTTGAAAGCAATAGTTGATTTGTCCAGCTATCTTCTTCTTCTACTCATTCTTTGTAGCTAAGATGTTCTTGTGATATTTGTTGTAGAGCTACAAGCCTCTTGTGTCTCATTTGTAAGATTGATTAGCCAAATTTATAAGGCTACATCAATAGGTTATAGAGGTGTTGCGACCAAGAGTTGCATAGAAGGTGTTCATCCAAGTCGTGAATAGGATTGGTGTTTAACCCAAGAATCAAGCTTGGCTCTTGTTGTAATTTGGTCCATACCATAGTGAATTCCAAGGAAAGGTGTTCCTTGGGACTGGAGTAGGTCACATTGATCGAACCAGGATAAATTCTCGGTGTTTTTGTATTGTTTCTACCTTTCTGTTTTCTGCCCGTTTTTCACTACAGATTTCGCACAACTTCTCACGTTTTAAAACAAATAGCTAACCACTTTCAAAATTCGTGATTTTTGATGGAGTTATACTTCAGATTGTTAGCTTTCATTTGCAACAAGAATCACTTGATTTGAGCAAGGGAAAGTTAGTCTTTCAGTCATTGCAAGATAGCTGCTCCAATCTGGCTGCAATCTGACCAGTTTTGAGAAAACATGAATTCTATTTTAACCAAGAATTGTTTAAGGTCAAGACATTTTAAAAACATAAACTAGACATCTTAAGGAGTGTTTTGACATAAAGATCAATCTTTTTTGTGGAATATTCAAAGAGAAACACATTTTCTAAAATCAGCAACATTCTGTCCAATTCTGTCCTGATTGACTATCTGAATCTTTTTATTTGTTTGAAGGGTCAAACAATCTTGTTTTTATCTTATTTTTGGACAGAGTCCTTTCAAGATGTTGGATTTGAGTTCTAAAAATTTTCATAATTTTTGAAGTTGTTTACACTGACTTTTGATTTTTCAAAAACAGGTTCTGAATCTAAGGTGGTCTCTGATTCTGTTTTCAAAGGGGATTTTAATCAAGGATAGTCGTGTAATTTCCGCTAATCACTATTCACCCTCCTAGGGGTGTTTATTGCAGGTGCATGGTCCAACAGGGTACAAGCATTAAAGCCATCAGCTCTTCCCACAATACTTTCAGCTTTGTAAAATAATCATTCACAATTATGTTTTTTTACTTAACACCATTGAAATCTTCCAGTGAATCTGAAAATCTAAAAGGATCTCCACTGCCAACCTCATTGTCAGATCTTGCTAAACTTTTAAGGCACTATATAACACCTTATGCTTTGAGCAATCAAAGGCGACACACAATTCATAATCTATGACTAAATCATAGTGTTTACCTGCCTCCAGACTTGATATTAAGGATCCATAGGACCAGGTTTAGGCACTGTATCGTCTATGAAACATGATTTGTTCTTGACTCACAACGCCATCTGAAAAGCACGGCTCTGCAAATGAAAATTATGTGGCATAAGTGGTGGAACCAAAACAATAGCAAGAGTGTCATCAAGATTAATGTAATATAGATTATTTTCTAGACTTTCACTAACACCAGTTTGATTATTCCTGAAACCAGGAGGAGGAGCAGTCAAAGATGAGGCCATTGAAATTGATGACAAGAACTCTGGAAACCAAATAGAAGCAAGAAGTCTCTCTGATACCATGTCAAAATTGAATCAATTAATAAATTAAAAACACAAATGAAGGCTTGTACACAAAACACATGATCAAACTAAAAGATTGACAAATCGTCGAACACAAAGTTTGAAAAACTAACTTGTGCGCCATAATATGAACAGAGAGAGCAGAGGAAGAAATGGAAGAAATTGAGCTATTATTCTGTTATATGATTTGATGTACAACTGATTTAACTATTTACACAAGCAATGGAATCTCCTAGAATCAATTTATCCACGTGTACACTTCAGTTAGCTGCAACCGTTAGACAACTTCTTGCAACTATCATCTCCCAATTTGATCCACCGTGGCATGGTAGTTTAGCTCCATTTGATTTCCTGCAATGTACCTTAACTTATGTAAACTCCACAGTAGATAGCTGCCCTTAATTGATCCATGGTTCGAAGTTCTGCTTCTGCACCTGCACTCCTTGCCAAGTCTTACTCCCACTATAATGCTTTGTCATGATCCTTTGCATCCTGTTGCAGCTGAGTGCTTCCTTTGATAGTTTGAGAAAAAAATGAAATAAACCCATTATGAGTCATCTTATGAAAAGAAGTACATCATAGTCCACAGTCAAAAAAACACGTCATTTGGCTTATGTTTAGCGCATTGTTGCTTCCTTTACATTGCATTGGAAAAGTAAGAAAAGCGGCACATGTCGTATTGCATCATTATTTTCTCAAAAAAATTCAAAAATGTTATAGTTTTAATTTAAAAAAGTAATAAATATAGTACGTTTTAGTTATAGTCATTGTGAATGCCCCTTAGATGTTCTAATGCACTATTTTGAATGACGCCTTAGAACCACCTGCATTATAGATGAAACCAGATTTCATAACACCTGAAAATCGGCGTGAGAGCCTTGAAAACCGTCACACATTAATAACTATTTTGAATGACGTCTCAGACACCTAGCGCATTAGGAAGTACACCTTATTTAACCGCGGTATTGCAGTTGTGAAGATACCATCATATTTCTACTCATTTACATTCTATAACAGCGATATTACATTCCTTCCGTGCAATCTTTACACAGTAACAATGCTAGCAAAAAATTAAAAAGAAAAGTAAATTTTTTTTGCATTACGCAGTCAAATGATAAATTCACACAATGAATTTTAGTATGATCGTTGTTCCACGAAAATGATGAGGATGTCAAATAATATCGCATATACAGAGTTTAAAGAGCGAGTTAAATTCAGATTAGAGCTGGATCTTGATGTTAGAGTAATTAAGTTGGTCTGTCGCTACCTATTCAAGCCTAATGGGTTTGGTTACATTTATAGCTTGGCTAACATTTCTGACGAGGAAGGCTTGGAATGAGCTTTGAAAGTGTCAATTCATTGTTGAACCTTTCCATATGCGGTTATATATGTAAGGATGAATGATGTTCAACCATCTGCCGCAAATGTTACTGGTGGTACGATGAACAGAAACATTGTGGTTAGATCTTCAAATCCTGTTGTTTAAAACTGCTCGTGACATGCAAACATAGAACATCAACGAACAAAAATCATAGAAAAAATGACGATGACGAAAATGATAATGAATACTTTGAGGATGATAATGAGGACGATAAAGATGGAGAAGATGATTTGGAAGACCTAATGGATGAAGAGGACAACAAAGAGGTGCCTCGGCTAATGGTACCTCACTTTGATGAAAATGTTGTATTTCTAGAAAACTATGAATGTCCAAAAGACACTCTCGTTCATGGTCACAATAGACTTAGACATTGTCTTTGGAGGAGAGCCAACCTGATCACATATAAAAGGCGATGTCGTTCAAACATAAAGAATGCATGCAACATGCTGTAGAATTATGGTCTGTTAAGCATAACATGTTTTTCAAGCTTGTAGGATAAATGAACGCTAGGTGTGCACATTGGAAGACTCAAAATTGTTAGTGGCGTCTTAGATCAAGCCTATGGCAAACGCATAACAGTAGGAGATTGGCATTTTCTATGAGCGCCATAGTTGTACAAATATTCATATCATATCAGATCATAGAAATGTCAATTCAAGAATGGTTGGTAGAATGATTAGAGAATATATTAACCAAAAGATATTTTTTGGAACTCAATAATGTATGAAATACAAATGGCGTGGCTTTGGAAAAAGTCCGTAACAAAAATGGTGTATAGTGATTGGCATCAATCTTTCCATGATTTGCCTCATCACATGGCTGCAATAGATGCATCAAACCAGGGGACCATAGTCCGTTGGAGGCAAGATCCATAGTTGAGCAGTGCCGGTAAGAAGGTGTTTGGAGCAGTTTTTTGGGCATTATGACCATCCATTTTGGGGTTTCAACACTGGCGTCCGATTATATTAGTAGACGACATTTATATATTAAGTATAATGAAAAGCTATTGATTGCGGTTGGTGTTGATGCTGCTGATCATATATTTTCAGTAGTTTATGCTATTATTGACGAGGAGAGCAAACATAATTGGAGATGATTTCTTCAAAATATCTGACAGCATATACTTGGCGACATGCTAGGCATATGTCTGATTTTAGATCGATATAAGGGACTAGAGACTACAATTCGATGAGATCCTATTTTACAACCACCTTATGGCTATCATAGTTATTGTTTTGTTCATATACAAGCCAATTTTGTAGGTATATATTACTAAAAATATATATTTACGCATATTGTAGGTATTATATTCATAATAATTAATTCAAGATGTTTAAAATTTGTGTTTCACAGGAACATTTATGGGTAATATTTTAAGCAATATTCTCTGAGGAGCTGGAATGGAGCACAAGGTGCATATATTCAATGAACGTATAGAGAAGTTGAATCCCTGAATAAAGACGCATAACATTATCTTATGTAGATACCCTTTGACACATAGACGTTATCCCACGATAGGGGTAGAAGATATTATGTGATGATAAGAGACTTCTCTAAGTCGTTAGTAATTTTTTTTTATCTGTTTATCAACGACTAACTTGGGCTGATATGAAATTCGAGGATGAAAATAAGTCGTTGATGTTGTTGAGTTCCCTGCCATATTCTTCTGCGTATGAAAATATGGTAACTCCAACAAGTGTCGAAGGAGGAGAAGGAATTCATCTGATGAGTTCACCTGGCATTTAGTCGAACATGTTTGATCAAAGCACAAACACTGACTTGCAAGCTGATTGGAGGAAACATGAAGTTGCTGAATGATGTAAGGCAGTTAGGAGTGCCGTGTGGAATTGAAATTGATGGGTTAATATTGGTCTGCAATGTGGGAATCAGTTACCTTGGCTTGAGCGTGCCTAGGCACGGAAGGTACACTGCGCAGGGAAGAAGAAGGAGTGCAGCAGAGTGGTGGGAACGTTTAAATTAAGAAAATGACTGATATAAACTTATTTAATGATTTGATCAGCAGTAGTAGTTTTGTACATTCTTGTAATTTCATTCTTTCTTCTTTTTTGCTATAAGATACCCGCTGTAACTGCTACCAAGTAATTGAACAAGAATTCCTTTCTTCTCCCGGTTGTTTTCCAATTCTGGAATTCAATTTTACCTCTCATCTTTGCTTCTCCTAATTTCGTTGTTCCTTGTTCATTGTTATATGAATTCGTTGTGATTAGTTGTGTATGAAAAAATTGACATGGTATCAGAGTGATCTTCTTTTGATTCTTGAATTTTTGAGTATTTGAGTTGCTGCGTGAAATTCAAGGCTTCGACTTCGATTGATTTTGGTACCATAGATCCTATGGAGGATCCTGTTTACATTCATCCAAGTGACAGTCCGTCACTAGTCCTTGTATAATCGCTCTTGACATCTCAGAACTACCATGGCTGGAGCAGATTAATTCGAAGATCTTTAGAGGCTAAGAACAAGGCAGGTTTCATTGATGGTACAGTGCCAAAACCTCCTGAATGTGAGGGTAAGCACAATGCCTGGATCAAAGACAACAATATGGTGGCATCTTGGATTACAAATTTGGTTAGTCCATTAATTGCCCAAAGTATAATGTGGATTGATAATGCTGCGGAGATCTGGAAGGATTTGAAACTCAGATATGGTAATGCGGATGCCTTTAGACTTTCTGATATACAGGAGGAATTTTATTCAATCAAACAAGAAACATCAACTGTTACTGATTATTATACAAAGCTTAAGACTGTTTGGGAGGAATTGAGTGTCTTAAAATCGTTACCTTCTTGCACATGTAATATCACTGCTCAAATTAGCAGATATGTGGAGGATGATTTTGTGATAGAGTTTTTGAAAGGACTGTCGGATGAATATGAACCTGTGAAGTCGCAAGTCCTACTGGCAAGTCCCTTGCTAGACATTAATTCTGCCTTTGCTATGGCATTTAAATTTGAAAGGAAAATTGTATATTCAAATGGATAAGTATCATTTGTAAACAATCCTTCACCTGTGCTGAACATGGGAGATAATCAGTCATTGTTTGTAGGATAGATGTCTGGATTTCCAAGATCCCAGGAAACAAGACAGAATGTACTTAGAAATACACCATCAGGGAATTTTAGAGGAGATGGTGGCCAAATACAGAAGTTTGGGAGTAGCAAACGTCCTGTATGTACTTACTGTGGTTTCACAGGACATACGGTGTATAAATGCTATAAGAAGCATGGCTATCCACCAGGCTACAAGCCAAAGAGAAGGATAAATTGTGTAGGGTATGATGAGCCTTAATGCTAGGATGGAGATCAGATTGAAGAAATCAGAGGAAACCAGCAAGTGATGTCACAACAAGTCATGGCATCACAGATGCCAGCAGTCTTCACACATGATCAATATGTACAGTTGATGAATATGCTCAAAGACCATAAACAAAGAGGTTGTAATGAGAAAGGAGTTTAGGGAGAAGGAGAGGAGGCCTTGCATGTAAGATCTACAAGGTACCACTAGAAGGAGGGGCTGAATAGTGGATGCGGAAAATGTGGATTTTAAAATTGTTTTAAACCAAAAACTCAACTTCTGGAAACAGTTTCTGTTTTCAAGACCTGTTTTGAAAAGTTTTGAAAACTAGGTTAAAGATCTTCAAAAATTCTGCAAATGGGAGGGATCTTACTCTCAGATGTTTTGAGTATCTCCTAAAAATTTCAGAATAAAATTCAACCTCTAACCCCTTTAAAAATCGTTGCTGGTCAGATTGTGCAAATCTGCCAGAAACGGTAGTCTGACTTGAAAAAATAATTCCTATTAAACCGTGACTCCAAATGCTTTGAAAATTTAATGACCAACCCCTTATTATACGTATTTAATTGGGTTGAAACAGTTTTAAAAACTTCTATTGGAAAGTTAGTCAAATACGTTCAAAGTCTCAACCTTTGCAAGCAAGAAAATCAGACTGCACTAGTCTCAGAACTTTTGGACGTTTGAATGACTTATACTTGTCCAAAAGGGTTGAAACTTGCGCCAAATTAACCTTAAGATGTGTGGCTATGATTCTGGAAAGTTTCGGGATTTTTGAAATTTGTTTACTATTTTTACGAACGTGATTAAAAACGATGCACAGTGCTGAAATTGAAAGTAAGTGCTGAATGTAAATAACACCAGGAATTTTATACTAGTTCGGTTAAAACAACCTACTTCAATATTCGAGGACACCTTCCTCGGTTAGCACTAATCACAAAACACAACTAACACCTTACAATAGGGTTGATGGAGTTACACACCAACTCCAACCCTTTACAAACCTTGTATGTGAATACAATGATCACGAACACCACCACCTTGCAAGTGCAAGATTGATCACACCTTGATCAATCTCTTACAACAATAAAGATTACATGGTGGTATGTAAGAAGCCTATTCAAGATGTATGAATATGAATACAATAGGCTTTTACAGAGAAGAAAGAAAGAAGTGTAGAAGAAGAAAGTCTAGAAAATGTTTTTCGATTTTGCACTTGTGAGACTTGTCTTGTTTTTGTATGCTCTTCTTATCTCCCTTTTAATCCACATTGGCTGCCCCCCTATGCCATGTATTCCTCTTGAAAATTATCTTCTAAGTCCTTGGAAGAGTATATTGCATCATTGTGACATTTCCTTTCTTACTTGGCAACTCCTCATTGGATGATCATTAAGCTCTTGCTTACTTGGCACTCTTTGATTGGATGGAAGTTGTCATCATTTGATGACTAAACAAATCTGAAAATAAACCTTAAAAGCATGTGCCAATTAGCCATAAAATTATTTCCATAAAGCATATAATCATCCCACATAATTAGCAAGACAAATTTCTCTAACTTGCCATGATGGATTCGGCCATTAACTTCCTCCACATGCTGAAATTTCAGCATGTGTAACATTTGCATTTTATTCAAAATATTGCCAAGTTTGTATTTGATTTATTCCTTGAAAATAAGGAAGAAATCAATCATCATTTAGTACATAGCATTCTTATCAATTTTAGAATAAAAATTAATCACCAATAATTAACCTTAAGATGTGTGGCTATGATTCTGGAAAGTTTCGGGATTTTTGAAATTTGTTTACTATTTTTACGAACGTGATTAAAAACGATGCACAATGCTGAAATTGAAAGTAAGTGCTGAATGTAAATAACACCAGGAATTTTATACTAGTTCGGTTAAAACAACCTACTTCAATATTCGAGGACACCTTCCTCGGTTAGCACTAATCACAAAACACAACTAACACCTTACAATAGGGTTGATGGAGTTACACACCAACTCCAACCCTTTACAAACCTTGTATGTGAATACAATGATCACGAACACCACCACCTTGCAAGTGCAAGATTGATCACACCTTGATCAATCTCTTACAACAATAAAGATTACATGGTGGTATGTAAGAAGCCTATTCAAGATGTATGAATATGAATACAATAGGCTTTTACAGAGAAGAAAGAAAGAAGTGTAGAAGAAGAAAGTCTAGAAAATGTTTTTCGATTTTGCACTTGTGAGACTTGTCTTGTTTTTGTATGCTCTTCTTATCTCCCTTTTAATCCACATTGGCTGCCCCCCTATGCCATGTATTCCTCTTGAAAATTATCTTCTAAGTCCTTGGAAGAGTATATTGCATCATTGTGACATTTCCTTTCTTACTTGGCAACTCCTCATTGGATGATCATTAAGCTCTTGCTTACTTGGCACTCTTTGATTGGATGGAAGTTGTCATCATTTGATGACTAAACAAATCTGAAAATAAACCTTAAAAGCATGTGCCAATTAGCCATAAAATTATTTCCATAAAGCATATAATCATCCCACATAATTAGCAAGACAAATTTCTCCAACATGCCATGATGAATTCGACCATTAACTTCCTCCACATGCTGAAATTTCACCATGTGTAACATTTGCATTTTATTCAAAATGTTGCCAAGTTTGTATTTGATTTATTCCTTTAAAATAAAGAATAAATCAATAATCATTTAGTACATAACATTCTTATCAATTTTGGAATAAAAATTAATCACCAATAGGGCCATGAATTCGGCCAACATGCATTCCCACACATACTAAAATTTTCAGCATGCGTGATATTCAAAGATATCACCATATTAATTCCATAATATATTCAAAACATTGTCATAACATCTCTCAATTAATCCACATAATTCAAGATAGTAAATATGCCATTATTTCGTGAAACAATCGGCCAGCTCAAGACAACACATGCTGAATTTTCAGCATGTGTCACAAATGTGACAGAGTTTGAAATCTTACCTTTTGTAGTTCCTTTCTTTATGTCACCAACATTGCATGCTTCATTCTTGACCAATCAAGATGCCAACAAAGCTCCACATATTCTCCAATAATGCTGAGCTAGGCGTGTATGATAGTTGTACATGTGATGAATTTTATTTTTGCAAACTTTGTAAAATAGTGCACATATAATTATACACACATGGTATATTCCAATCAGCCCTTAATTGATTTTTCTAGAACACTTTAGAATGTATGAAGTACGTAAAAAGTGTCTAGATACATGTTATATGCCATGCCAAAAATGTTCCATGTGCCGTGTATGTAGAAAACCGATTTTTCGACGTTTATCGATTACCCGATTTTTCTCTAATTAAATTCCAACGTTTTGCACATGTTATTTATATTATGTTACACATAATATACATAAATTAAAATTTAATATTCAGCACTTAGGCTGATCTAAAGTGGCGCCCAACATGTGACAAAATTGAATTTGGAATCTCCACAATTTGGCCTTAATTGAGGGTGATTTGTGTGTGCCAACATGGAATGATTTTATGGCTGCACATACCATGTAAGCCATGAAATTTGTGGCCATTTTTGAAGTGTAGGGTCTGGCCATCTATTTATTGCAAGGACGTGACACGTTGGTGAAGTTCCGGTATTCACCCGATACGACAATTTTTGGTTTAGAACCTTTTAACGTGACGTAATAAATTTGTCATCACCATGACTTATATCATATGATATAGGACCTGATGATACTCATAAATATGAGTTAAGTATAGTGGTGTGATGTTAACGTACATACATAAAATATATAACGTTTCGGTAGTACGTTGGAATATATGTGTATGTGCCTTTTTTATAAACAATCTGAATATATATATATATATTTATATATGTATATATATATATATGTATATATATATATGTATAGTTAGGGACTCTCCCACCAGGGAAAATCCCATGCGGGATTTTTCCCCCCACAGACGCAACGCCTGGGACTTATTCCCCCAAACAACCCAGCGCGATTCCCAAGACCCTTTCCTGCCATCATCATTATCAAAGATCCATCATTATCAAAGAAAGAGAAAGAGTAGGAAAATATTTTGCAAAATCAAAGGCTTCACGTGAAGAAGCCAGGAGGCGCGATTTCAAGTCTGCACAGTAATATGGATACAATGGGTAGCATAGAATGCCCCCGCGGACAGTTATGGTTTGGAGATTCGAGTGGAGAAAATTCGCCCATTCAAAGAGATGAGACAAACTTGATGCATTTGCATGATACAAATGATTTGGAACATGTCCATACGAAGATGGATGAACAGATAGTCCCAAATATGGGATTGGAGTTTGATAATGGAAATGATGTATTGCAGTTTTATCCAGCTTATGCCAAGGCAGTTGGATTTTCAGTGAGAAAGAGAAGCAGTCACTCTGATAAAGCTTCCCCAAAAAAACTCATTGACATGGACTTGGTTTGTCATGCCGTAGGCAAACGTAAGGAGGGGACAAGGGAGGGGAAAACCAATCGCCTGGAAACTAGAATCGGATATGAGGCGCATATGAGAGTTGTACGTACTAAGGGTGGTAAGTTGTGGGTGACTACCTTCAAGCTTGAGCACAACCATGGACTTGCAAGCCCTGATAAAGTTCATATGCTTAGATCTCATAGAAAAATATCATCTACCCAAGCTTATGAGATTGAAACTGCCAATAGTGTGGGAATTGCACCAAGGGATGCACATGCCCTCATGGCAAAGCAAGCAGATGGGAGAGATGTTTTAGGATTTATTCCGGTTGATTATAGAAACTATTTAAGAAAAAAACAACAGAAAGAAATTCAGGTCGGAGACACCTGTGGTGTGCTTGAATACTTACAAAGAATGCAGTCCAATGACCCTAACTTTCATTAAAAAAAAATATATGTATAGATATATATATCTATACATATATATATATACATATATATATATATATATGTATAGATATATGTATATATCTATACATATATATATATACATATATATATATATATATAAATATATATATATATATATATATATATATATATATATATATATATATATTCAAGGAACTATTATGGTCAAGGAGCTGCACAATCAGGAGCCTCATACTCACTCAATGGCGGACAAGTCATCTTGGATCACATCAACTTGAATCCCTTCTCATGCAACAAGACATTGAAGTGTTGTTTACAAATGTTTTACTTTTCGTCTTTTATTATAGATATACACTCCTTTCATATAAATATGCACGCTTTTTCCTTCGCCAAGGTTTTATCCACAAGGGTGGTTTTACTTGGCAAGGTTTTAATGCGACATATCATATATGATTGGAGAACACAAATTATCACAGCGTTATATTCACACTTTGCATATGATGACGAGTAATATGTAAAAAGGTATTCCTCCGCCACAAGTGAGGGTTATATAAATAAAACACACCTCTTGTGATTAATATATATATATATATATATATATATATATATATATTGAAAATGGCGTGTAGGAGGGTGGAGAAACTTTCCTTTCTTCAACTTGTTGTCTTTGTGCCTTTTCCAAATATAGCTTCCTTTAATGAACTACTTAGTTTAATTAACTAAGTACTTCACTTAATGAACTAGTTTAGTTCATTAATGATGGCACCTGAAAATAGTTCAAACACAACAAATGCTTGCCATTTGATGTAAGCTTTAAAGCTTCATGGCTCGTTAGTACGGCAACATTATATATGAACTATATAAGGCAAGTTTTATGAAACAATGTCTCATGTCATGAAATATGTCATGCATTTCTTTAATACACGTTTATTAAATCATGCATTTTGTAATCACTCAAACCCCTTTTTCTCTACAATCTCCCCCTTTTGATGATTTACAAAATAACCTACATACATGATTTAAATCTTGTCGCTCCCCTCCAATTGTGCATAAATTTTGAATTTCAAATTTCAAATTCGCTCCCCCTTGATTTATGCAATCAGTTTCTCTCTCCCCTTAAATCATGCATTCTCTCCCTCTTTATTTTGGAAAGACAATCAAAAGCACATGTAGAAATGAAGATAGCAAAAAAAAATCATGCATTTCAAATAACATCAAGAGTGCGTTCTTAAGGGTTATTTATTCAACCCTTTGAGAGTGTCCCTTTTGGTACCCCAATTTGGGTAACCTTTCTAGGTCTTCCAAAAGGTGAGAAAGGAGATGAAAACGCAACATAATATACGTTAGGGACAAATGCGTTTGGCCTTTGGCCGAAAATCCCATCATGCATATAATATGGTTTTCGTTTTTGGTTTGCATGCACAGGGAGTGATCTAGATGCATTTTTATGATATGAATGTCGCATATGCATCAGTGGCTTTCTATATGGCACATGATTACACTTGGTATGATATGAAGAATAAGAAGCACGATGAGATAATATGAGTGGTGTACTAGTCTTCTTCTTATATTTATACGGCACATAATTATACTTCGTATGATATGAAGAAGAGATATGACGAGATGAGGGGAGAAGGGGTCTTTGCGTTACTTTAGGCGCTACGTATGCCTTTGATGTGTCTACTTTCTTGGACATAACAAACTTGGATGGTTTAGATGATGCTTCATTTGTCTCAATGTATCCTAATATAGTTTTATCACTGTCGTGTTTTTGTGATAAAATAATTCTATCTAGCATGCTAGATCCCGTATCGAATTGTTTTCTAGTCTTTTCTAGATCTTCGTTTCTTGATTTCAACTTTGAAATCTCAGCTTTCAGTTCAGTGTTCTCGGATGTCAATGATGAAATTTCAGACTTTAATGAATTTATGATGCATGACGACTCTTCTTTTGAATCATTTATTGAGACACAAGATTTGTGTAAGAAGATTCTAACAATTTCTTGACTTCAATTAATCGCTTCTTTTCTTTTGCAAGAGGCTTTGAAAACTTATGCAACACTAAACATTGACTAAATAAATCATCATAAGAGCATTCGGAATCAGAATCAGAGTCGGAAGATACCTCATTTGATGCCTTAGATGTAAAGCATACTTGTGCCTTTTGTTCTTCCGTATCGTCAGTCTCAGAGTCGGATGTGCCACTCCAAGTAGAGGCTTTGAAGGCTCTTCTCCTATGTTTAGATTCTGAGACAAGTCTAGTTTTGGTCCGATCCTTATCAAGGTATTTGTCGTCTGTTTGTCATTGTTCGGACAATCATATGACAAGTGTCCAGGTTGTCCACATTCATAACACTTTATTTCCTTATTTTTATTTATATGATCCTTAGATGAATTAGACTTATGTTTATTTTTAACCGATTTTCTCAATATTTTTCTTAATCTCTTAGCCATCGTGATTAAATCCTCATCATCGGAATCTGTGTCACTATCATCTACGACATATTCATTTGATTTAAATGCTATAGCCTTATCATTTTTAGAAACAGACTCGGAATTTCTTAAAGTGAGTTTGTTTTCATATACCTTAAGTGATCCAGTCAGTTCCTCCATTTTAATTGATTTGGTTTCTTTGCTCTCCTCTATAGCCGTCACTTTAGGGTCCTATTCGGATGGAAGGCATCGTAATACTTTTTGGACCTTTTCCTGCATAGAGAAGGCTTTGCCAAGAGACTCAAGAGAATTGTAAATGTTAGTCAAGCGTAGATCCATATCAACGATAGACTCATTTGGCAACAATTTAAATGACTCGAGTGTGGACATAAGCATGTTGATTTTGGACTCCTTTACTTGACTAGTGCCTTCGTGTTTCATTTCAAGAATTCTCCACATTTCTTAAGAACTAGAATAGTTTGAAACATAGCTAGATTCACTTTTACTTAGTCCATTTAGAAGCAATTGCATGGCTCTAGCGTTCATGCTTAGTCTTTTCTTATCATCACTAGTATACTGTTGTTTAGGCTTAACGACCTCTAGTGTGACTCCATCTATAGTGGATAACTTTGATGGAACAAATGGACCATCTTCTATAATGGACCAAAGATCAATATTGGTTGCCATAAGAAAAAGTTTCATTCTTAACTTCCATTGAATGAAAGACTCACCGTCAAAGAGAGGAGGCCTTTGACTAGACATAACTTCTTGCTCGGTTTTGAAGTTTGTGGTTGTCATCTCACTTAGACCGTTGGATCTTTTTTATGTGAGTGTTCCTGCGCTCTGATACCACTTGTAGGATCTGCAAGGCATCACTAGAAGGGGGGGTTGAATAGTGCATGCGGAAAATGTAGTTTTTCACATTGTTTTAAACTAAAAACTCAACTTCTAAAAACAGTTTCTGTTTTCAGGACCTGTTTTGAAATGTTTTGAAAACTAGGTTAAAGATCTTCAAAAATTCTGCAATTGGGAGGGATCTTACTCTCAGATGTTTTGAGTATCTCTTAAAAATTTCAGAATAAAATTCAACCTCTAACCCCTTTAAAAATCGTTGCTGGTCAGATTGCGCAAATTTGCCAGAAACGGTAGTCTGATTTGAAAAATTAATTCCTATTAAACCGTGACTCCAAATGCTTTGAAAATTTAATGACCAACCCCTTATTATACGTATTTAATTGGGTTGAAACAGTTTTAAAAACTTCTCTTGGGAAGTTAGTCAAATACGTTCAAAGTCTCAACCTTTGCAAGTATGAAAATCAGACTGCACTAGTCTCAGAACTTTTGGACGTTTGAATGACTTATACTTGTCCAAAAGGGTTGAAACTTGCGCCAAATTAACCTTAAGACGTGTGTCTATGATTCTGGAAAGTTTTGGGATTTTTGAAATTCGTTTACTATTTTTACGAACGTGATTAAAAACAATGCACAGTGCTGAAATTGAAAGTAAGTGCTGAATGTAAATAACACCAGGAATTTTATACTAGTTCGGTCAAAACAACCTACTTCAATATTCGAGGACACCTTCCTCGGTTAGCACTAATCACAAAACACAACTAACACCTTACAACAGGGTTGATGGAGTTACACACCAACTCCAACCCTTTACAAACCTTATATGTGAATACAATAATCACGAACACCACCACCTTGCAAGTGCAAGATTGATCACACCTTGATAAATCTCTTACAACAATAAAGATTATATGGTGGTATGTAAGAAGCCTATTCAAGATGTATGAATATGAATACAATAGCTTTTAGAGAGAAGAAAGAAAGAAGTGTAGAAGAAGAAAGTCTAGAAAACATTTTTCGCTTTTGCACTTGTGAGACTTGTCTTGTTTTTTTTTTGCTTTTCTTCTCTCCCTTTTAATCCACATTGGCCGCCCCCTATGCCATGTCTTCCTCTTGAAAATTATCTTCTAAGTCATTGGAAGAGTATATTGCATCATTGTGACATTCTTTGCTTATTTGGCAACTCCTCATTGGATGATCATTAAGCTCTTGCTTACTTGGCACTCTTTGATTGGATGGAAGTTGTCATTATTTGATGACTAGAAAAATCTGAAAATAAACCTTAAAATCATGAGCCAATTAACCATAAAATTATTTCCATAAAGCATATAATCATCCCACATAATTAGCAAGACAAATTTCTCCAACATGCCATGATGAATTCGACTATTAACTTCCTCCACATGCTGAAATTTCACCATGTGTAACATTTGCATTTTATTCAAAATGTTGCCAAGTTTGTATTTGATTTATTCCTTGAAAATAAAGAAGAAATCAATCATCATTTAGTACATAACATTCTTATCAATTTTGGAATAAAAATTAATCACCAATAGGGCCATGAATTCGGCCAACATGCATTCCTACACATGCTGAAATTTTCAGCATGTGTGATATTCAAAGATATCACCATATTAGTTCCATAATATATTCAAAACAATTCCATAACATCCCTCAATTAATCCACATAATTCAAGATAGTAAATATGCCATTATTTAGTGAAAAAATCGGCCAGCTCAAGACAACACATGCTGAATTTTCAGCATGTGTCACAAATGTGACAAAGTTTGAAATGTTACCTTTTGTAGTTCCTTTCTTTATGTCACCAAAATTGCATGCTTCATTCTTGACCAATAAATATTCCAAAAAAGCTCCACATATGCTCCAATAAGGCTGAGCTAGGCGTGTATGATAGTTGTACATGTGATGAATTTTATTTTTACAAACTTTGTAAAATAGTGCACATATAATTATACACACATGGTATATTCCAATCAACCCTTAATTGATTTTTATAGAACACTTTAGAATGTATGAAGTATGTAAAAACTGTCTAGATACATGTTATATGCCATGCCAAAAATGTTCAATGTGTCGTGTACGTAGAAAACTGAATTTTCGACGTTTATCGATTACCCAATTTTTCTCTAATTAAATTCCAACTTTTTGCACATGTTATATATATTATGTTACACGTAATATACATAAATTAAATTTTAATATTCAGCACTTAGGTTGATCTAAAGTGGCGCCCAACATGTGACAAAATTGAATTTAGAATCTCCACAATTTGGCCTTAATTAAGGGTGATTTGTGTGTGCCAACATGGAATGATTTTATGGCTGCACATACCATGTAAGCCACGAAATTTGTGGCCATTTTTGAAGTGTAGGGGCTGGCCATCTATTTATGGCAAGTACGTGACACGTTGGCGAAGTTTCGGTATTCACCCGATACGACAATTTTTGGTTTAGAATCTTTTAACGTGTCATAATAAATTTGTCATCACCGTGAATTATATCATATGATATAAGACCTGAATATACTCATAAATATGAGTTAAATATAGTGGTGTGACGTTAACGTACGTACGTAAAATATATAACATGTCGGTAGTACGTTGGAATATATTTATATGTGCCTTTTTCAAAAAAAAATCTGAATATGTATATATATGTTGAAAATGACGTGTAGGAGGGTGGAAAAACTTTCCTTTCTTCAACTTGTTGCCTTTGTGCCTTTTCCAAATATAGATTCCTTTAATGAACTACTTATTTTAATTAACTAAGTACTTCATTTAATGAACAAGTTTAGTTCATTAATGATGGCACCTGAAAATAGTTCAAACACAACAAATGCTTGCCATTTGATGTAAGCTTTAAAGCTTCATGACTCGTTAGTACGACAACATTATATATGAACTATATAAGGCAAGTTTTATGCAACAATGTGTCATGTCATGAAATATGTCATGCATTTCTTTAATATACATTTATTTAAATCATGCATTTTGTAAT
This sequence comes from Eustoma russellianum, assembly GCA_036186865.1. Classification (NCBI taxonomy): domain Eukaryota; kingdom Viridiplantae; phylum Streptophyta; class Magnoliopsida; order Gentianales; family Gentianaceae; genus Eustoma; species Eustoma russellianum. Next base: position 12,796,461 of record AP025046.1, on the reverse strand, counting down.
CACTCAGACCCCTTTTTCTCTACATTGCATACTGTAATGTCAGCCCAGAAACTGCCTGCCTCTGGTAAGACAACAGGTAATGTAGTAGACGGAAACTTAAACATATGGACATTAGACTCAGGTGCAAGTGACCATGTATGTTCTTCTCTCAACCTCTTTGATTCCTTTCGGCCTATTAATTCATTACAAGTTAAATTACCTAATGATATTCTTGTTGATCTGCTGCATGTTCGTACAGTAACAATTAACCCATATCTTCATCTAAACAATGCATTCCACATCCCTTCGTTTCATTTCAATTTGATTTCACTCAACAGATTTGCAAAATAAAGGGAAATTTGATCCCAAGTCCAAAAGATGTTTGTACTATGTCCAATCTCATACATCAAAAATGGTATATCTTTGAGGACTTAGTCACTAAAGATGTGATAATTTCCAGAAATGTAGAGTTTGATGAACAATCTTTCCCTTTTTCATCTCATCACATTGAACAACATCAATACCTTCACATCATCCACTGAGGGATGACTCTAACACATCCATATCATCTCATAATATTCCCATTTTTTCTGAACCCAATATCTCTACACCACCTACGGATTTGAACCAGCCTATCATCATTCATGACATATCCATGTCATCCTCTTCTCCTGACATTACTCTTGTGCCAAACAGTCATTCACCTTCACCTTCTTCATCTACATCTGCCCCTATATCACCTCAAAACTAGATACTCATTACTGCCATTGACATTGCATTGCCTATTCATTCCAGTGGTAGACCCACCAGGCAGAAAAAGACTCCATCATATCTACAGGAATATTACTGCAATCAAACACTAGCCTCTCCCAGTCATAATTCACATCTCCACCTTAGCACTCGTCATTCTCCGAGCCATTGTTTTTCTTTACAGTCACTAACACCTAAGTATAAAGCATATGTTTTGGCTTCTAGTATACATACAGAACCTGCAAATTACACAGAGGCAGCCAGTTCTTCAGTTTGGTAGGAGGCTATGCAGGCTGAGATAGCAGCACTTGAGGCTAATCATGCATGGAAACTGGTACACCTACCCCCTGGAAAGCAGGCTATTGGATGCAAATGGTCTATAAAATAAAATACCAAGCAGATGGCACTGTGGAGAGATACAAAGCTAGGTTTGTAGGCAAGGGCTATACACAACAATATGGAATTGATTACCAAGAGACATTCTCACCAGTAGCTAAAATGACAACAGTTAGAATGGTTTTAGCACTTGCATCCAGTAAAGGTTGGTATCTCCATCAACTTGACGTCAATAATGCTTTCTTGCATGGAGATTTACATGAGGATATATATATGGTGGCTCCACCAGATCTGGTTTTAGATGACTCTAACCTTGTATGTAAACTGGAGAAGTCCCTCTATGGACTTAAGCAAGCCAGCAGTGAATGGAATGCCAAATTAACCACTTTCCTCTTGTCTAAAAGATTCACACAATCCAAGAATGACTACACATTTTTCCTACGCACAACTTAAACTCACTTTCTCCTGGCATTGGTCTATATAGATGACATTATTCTGGCATCATCCCATTTATCAGACATTCAGAAACTAAAATTTGAACTCAATTCTGAGTTCAAAATTAAAGATCTTAGTGACCTTATGTACTTCGTAGGTATTGAAGTAGCCAGGTCACAGGGGGGCTGGTGATCAATCAAAGAAAATATGCTTTGGAGTTGTTAGAGAAAACTGGTTTCTTGGGGTCTAAGCCAAGAGACCTATGGAAACTAATGCCAAGCTTTCACATGATGACTCTCCACTGATCTCAGTTGTGTATGTATATAGGAGACTAATTAGTAAACTTATCTATCTTACCATTACCAGGTCGGATATTGCATTCCCAGTTCAGCAACTTAGTCAATTCTTAGATTGTCCTATGCATAATCACTTAAAGGCAGCACACAGACTCTTGAGATTCATCAATGGAACAGCAGGACAAGGACATGTATTTCCTTCCTATATGGAACTTAAGATGAGAGCATTTGTGGATTCTGATTGGGCTGGATGCACAGAGACCAGAAGGAGTGTCACTAGCTTTTGCATTTTCCTATGAGATTCATTGATTTCATGTAAAGCAAAGAAACAGACAACAGTATCGAAGTCTTCTGCGGAGGTTGAGTATAGAGCTTTGGCATCCTTAGTGTGTGAAGTGCAATAGTTGGTGCACCTAGCTAAGGATTTACAGATAAAGAATCAGGAACCTGTTGAAGTATTTTGTGATAGCAAAAGTACAATGCACATAGCAGAAAATCCAGTGTTCGATGAAAGAATGGAACACATAGAAATTGATTGACATATCGTTAAAGAAAAGATTCAAAGAGGGGTGATCAAATTGATGCCTGTCAGAACAGAATTACAGGTAGCGGATGTTTTCGTAAAAGCATTGGATTTAAGAAGGCTAGGAAGCTTGATTAAGACTTTCGGGATCTGTAATATATATGGCAAACCTAGCTTGAGGGGAGGTGTCGAAGGAGGAGAAGGAATGCAACTGATGAGTTCAGCTGACATTTAGTCGAACATGTTTGATCTAAGCACAAACACTGACTTGCAAGCTGATTAGAGGAAACATGAAGTTGCTGAATGATGTAAGGCAGTTAGGAGTGCTGTGTGGAATTGAAATTGACTGATTAAGATTGTTCTGGCACGTGGGAATCAGTTACCTTGGCTTGAGCGTGCCTAAGCACGAAAGGTACACTACGCAAGGAAGAAGAAGGAGTGCAGCGGAGTAGTAGTTTTGTACATTCTTGTAATTTCAGTCTTTCTTCTTCTTTGCTATAAGATACCCGCTGTAACTGCTACCAAGCAAATAGAACAAGAATTCCTTTCTTCTCCCGATTGTTGTTTAATTCTGGAATTCCATTTTAGCTCTGATCTTTGCTTCTCCCAATTTCGTTGTTCCTTGTTCATTATTTTATGAATTTGTTGTGATTAGTTGTGTATGAGAAAATTGACAACATGGGCTAAACATACCTTAGAGTTAGAGCTTGTTACAGAAGGTGCATTCATGTGTTATCAAAAGAATAAATGTTGTGATGAATGTCAAGGAGAATGGTTGGTTATGGAAAGCAGTTAGAAACACTGCAAACTTCAAATCAGTGATGATCAACTAGGAAAGAATTCCCGTTCAAAAACTATAAAAGACAACGTGAATCTCTACAAATGCAGAAAGAAGAGCACAAGAGGAGGGACTGTCCTTGTTATATTCCTTTTTTTAGAACAAGGGTAAAAAGGGAAATTATGGTTATTTAATTCGTAAACCTAATTTGATTAGGAAATTTTCCTTAAACCCTAATTAAATTTCTATTTAAACAACGCTTGGACTTCTCCCTCCGCACATTAGACGTACGTCCGCCGATGGCAGGAGAGGAAAAGAGAACGACTATAATCTTCTTGCTTCAAGCTTCAAGCCACCGGTTTCGAGAGAGCATCACCGGTTCAATCAACCCTTCTACGCGTAGTAATCTCCTTTAACTACCATGTAGGTGCCATCTTCACATCCTTTGAATGTAAAACTATAATCTTTAATTTCCATAAGAAACCAAGATTGTGCATAAGTATTTGTGTTCGTATAGATGTTTGATTAGTGGAGTATATGTGTATGTGATGAATTGTATATCCGTATATATGATCGCATATGTATATATATGTATGATGTTATTTTTGTATGAATAGTATGAAAAGGTTGTACTTTTTGATGTATATTTGAATAACGAAAATGGTTTAGAGGTGTTGGTGGTGGCGGCGCGTGGCCGGTGGCGGTGGGTTACGGCCACGGGCTGCCGTGCTAATGGCGGTTGAGGGAGTGGGGGTGAGGGGGTGCGGCTGGAGGAGGTGTGGCTAAGGGGGTGTGGATGAGGGAGTGCTGAAGGGGGAGGGTGCGGCTGGAGGGGGAATGTGCCGAGGGAGGGGGAGAGGGTAGGGAGACGGCTGAAGTTGGAATCGCAGGGATTTAGAAACTGAGGGCAAAGTTCGAAAGGAAAAGAAAAAGAATTGAAGGGAATTGGAAAATACTGAGGCGCAGGAAAAATGGGAAAGAAAAGGAAAGAAAAAGGAAAAGGAAAAGGAAAGGAAAAGGAAAAAAGAAAAGAAAAAGAAAAGAAAAGAAAAGGAAAAAATGAAAAAGAAGGGAAATAAGGAAGGATTTTGTATGTGATTTCTGTGCATTCATGCATCACGATATTACGTTAGGGTATGCGAGACCTAAGTCGCATGTCTGTTCTGTTCTGTTTCGTTCCGTTCTGTTAGGTCCCGGGGTCATGCATTGTACGATAGGATGTATGTTTCCGAGAACGTAGGCTTATCATGCATCATATATGTGACATTGCATTTCATGCTCATTTCGCATGATTATCTGTTTTGATTGTTTTAAGAAGTTATGACCGTCATGCGAATTTGTGAAAGCGTAGACAGTATATTTTCGTATTATTGTACTTATATGTATTTCACTACTGTCCTAGCATGTATGATCTCATAGGGATGATGCAGGCAGGGTACCTACTGAGTGACGTTTTTGTCGCTCACACCGTTCGTTATGTTTTCTTGCAGATGAATCAGGGTACGATTATGTATGGGTTGGAGAAGACTCTGAGTGGGTTCATTGGGAATCATAGAGGCTGATGGGAGATTGATGACCAAGGATTGGAGGAATGTTATTTTATTTATTATTTCATTTGAGGACTTAGCTTAAGGATCTGATTCTACACACTTTACGATATCGTTTAGGGGATTTTGACTTGATGTTGACTATTTATGGGTTATGGATTTTACTTTCGATTTAGGGTTTTGAGTTGATTTATTTTGCTTTCGCCATCGAATACTCTGTTGTTTTGGTAAGTGCAGGGATTCGTACAGACGCCTTATATATCCCTTAGCGAAATACGGCAGGCATACCGATTTTGACCCTAGGGTTCGGGACGGGGCGCTACAGGTGGTATTATAGCCCATGCTCTAGATCTACTATGGATATCGTAGAATTAAGAAATGATCTTAGACATAAGAGATGACTATAGACTTAAGTTTTGATCACAGATGTAAGTTTGATCCTAGACTAAGTTTGATTCTAGATGTAAGCTGTGATCTAAGACTATGATTGACCTTATAATAAGTTTGATTTAGACTAAGTGATGATCGGACTGGGGCACGGTTGGGTTCTATTTTTGTTTTATTTATCTGTATTTGACTGTTTTCTATTTCTTAAGTTTATATATTTCCTGACATGCCCTTGACCAAAACTGAAAATTTCCTTGTCGTAGCAAAATGCCGCGAAGAAGAGAAAACGGTGGGAACGTCAGAGGAAATCACTTTGATGACAGGACTCCACTGCAGGCCGTGCTTCCCCAAGCCATGACCGATGCACTGCTGGTCATGCGTCAAGCTGTAGCCCAGCAGCATCAGCAGCCACAGGCTCCACCTCCTCTGCCACAACCAGAGCATGGGATCCGATTCTATTATGACGAGATGAAGAAGGTACATGCTCCGACTTTTGCAGGTAGTTCTGACCTGCAGGATGCGGAGCATTAATTAGCAGAGATGGAGAAATGCTTCAGGTTGACTCAGGTGCCTGAAGAGATTCGTGTTGATGTGGCCAGACCACTTCATAGTGGCAAGGCCAGTGAGTGATGGGATGGCATGGTTCCTCGTATGCAGCCACCTATCACCTGGGCTCAGTTCCTAGATGCTTTCAGAAAGTACTATATGCCCGAGACTGCAGTGTTAGAAAAGATTAGGGCCTTCAGCAGGTTACATCAGGGGAAGATGACAGTGAAGGAGTATGCGGACACTATTCATGCCTTGGGGAAGTTTGCGCCTTCGATTATGTTACATAACCGTCTAAAGATGCTCAAGTTTGAGGAAGGCCTAGATTCTCGTATCCAGTCTGCGATTGTAAATACGGGCATGAGAACTTTTGAGGAGATGCTCGACGCATGCTACAGGGTTGAGTGCGACTTCAGGAGAGTCGCAGCATAGGACAGGAACAAGAGACCTTGAGAGGAGGTCATTGATTACTTTCCTAATTAGAACAACTAAAGCTTGCCCAAAGCAACTCCTTAGTTTTCTTTGGCTCAACCTTATTATATCATTTTCAGTTTCTATTTTTATTTGAGTCTTCGTGTTGGTTGAGTTTTGTTGGAGTTTGAAAACTGCCTATCTTGCTTCAACATGTACTAACCTCCTTGAAGAAGTGAAGCTTGTTAGGTCCCTTAGAACACACTAGAAGGAGGAGTTGAATAGTGTGTTCACCAAGTATGGATATTTTCTGGATATTTTTTGTTTTTGAGTGCAGCCAATACTTGGGTGTGTTCTTTAAGAAGAATAAAAACTTGCAAAGAGTAAAGAACACAAAGATGTATAGAGGTTCAAGTCAAATGACTCTACTCCTCTACCTTCTTGATTTTTCACAAGAAGGATTTTGAAAAGGGGATTGTTATTTCTATGGGGGAAATTACAATCAAAAACAAAATCCAACAAGTTGGAAAACTAGGACACACGCCTAGACCACAACCGAGAGTTCTAACCCTTTGAAGTCTAGCCTCCAAAGATCTTCTTTGCCCTCAAAGAAATCTTGTAGGGAGTATAGTGCACCAAAACACTATCAACTAACCCTTCAAAGTCTAGAAAACTCAAGCAAGAAGCACCCTTGCTCCTTGACCAACAATCTACTTCACCTCTCACAATCTTTACTCACCAAGAAGAAGACTCTTCTTCTTCTTACAATAATCACTCTCAACAATAAAGTAAAAATATACAAAGTTTACAACTATCTTGAGAGCTTGAGCTTTGAGAGAGAAAACTTGAGAGCTTGAAATTGTAGAAAGTTGTTGAAGAAGAGAAGAAAACCCTTCTTTTATCACTCTTGAAATTTCTTCCCGTTTGAAACCCTCTGTAGAGCCAATAATGGGTTTTGGCATCTTATGTTGGTGTGTCCTCATCATTGGAGATCTCCCCTTGGCATGTAGCAATATTTTTGGAGAGATTTCAAAAAGAAAGCCAAGAAAGGAAACCTGGCATCTTCAGGCTTGAGGGAGGAAATGTGAAAATAACACGAAAAGAGGAGGGTACAAAGAGTCAACTGATGTTAGAAAGTGAAGCATAACGTTGGTCACATGAAGTTCCTAATGTGTTTAAAGAACAGGCGTTCGAAATGACTTGGAGCACTTAATGTGAAAATGAACGCGCGTTTGAAGTCACATAAAGCGCCTTATGTGAGCAACTAAAGGCGTTCGAAGTCACATGAAGCGCCTAATGTCTGCCTTCATGCTTGTTCGAACTATTTCTGACATTTCTCACAAAGTACTTGGTATACGTGCCCATTTTGGCGGGAAAAGTATTTTTGTCTTAGTGGTACACATGAAGCGCCTAATGTAGGCGTTCAGAGTGTACTGCCTTTTTCCCAGAACACATGAGGCACCTAATATAGGCATTCGAAGTATTTGGGCTTCCATACACTTCACATGAAGCGCCTAATGTAGGCGTTCGAAGTGTACTGGAATTCACCAAGGCACATGAAGCGCCTAATGTAAGCGTTCGAAGTGTACTGACTTCCAACACATCACATAAGGCGCCTAATCCATCGTTCGAAGTACCAAATTGTGCAAATCATCAAAACTTAAACTTGTTCTAACATTTTCCCTCTTTTTGATGATTTCACAAATTTCATAACTTTTAAAGTTAACTCCCCCTTAACATATGCTCCCCACACTTAATGCAAGAAAAATAACTTGGAATAGAAAAACTAAAAACGATGATGCAAGTAACTAGACAACATCATTTGAAGAACGGCAAAATACCAAGTCAATTAAAATTGCAAATCTAAAATTTTCACACAACACAAAAAATTGCAGATGTTCATCAGCAGCACCTCCACTTGGAGGTGTGTGTTGAGAAAACGGGGTTTGAGTGATTTCAAAATGCATGATTTAAATAACGTGTTACAAAGAAATGCATGACATATTTTATGACATGGCACGTTGTTGCATAAAAGTTGCCTTATATAGTTCATATATAATGTTGTCATACTAACGAGCCATGAAGCGTTAAAGCTTACATCAAATGGCAAACATTTGTTGTGTTTGAACTATTTTCAGGTGCCACCATTAATGAACTAAACTAGTTCATTAAGTGAAGTACTTAGTTAATTAAACTAAGTAGTTTATTAAAGGAAGCAATATTTGGATAAGGCACAAAGGTAACAAGATTAAGAAAGGAAAGTCTCCTCCTCCTCCTTTCACCACATATATATAAGCCTACATATATATAAATATATATATTTGAAAATGAGGTAAATTCTGATTCTGACTCGGATTCAGAACTATCTTATGATGATTTATATGTTGAATATCTTGAATTACATAAGTTTGCTAGAACTCTGGCAAAACAAAAGAAACAGTTAATTGAAGACAAGAAACTGTTAGAATCTTCTAACACAAATCTTGTGTCTCAATTAAACGATTCAAAAGAAGAGTCATCTTGCATCATAAATTCATTAAGGTCTGAAATTTCATCATTGACATCCGAGAACATTGAAATGAAATTCGAGATTTTGAACTTGAAATCAAGGAATACGGATTTAGAGAAAATGATGAAACAATTTGATACGGGATCTAACATTCTAGATCGCATTATTTTATCACAAAAACATGATAGTGATAAAACTGGATTAGGATACATTGAGACAAACGAAGCATCATCTAAACCATCCAAGTTTGCTTTGTCTAAGAAAGTAGACACATCAAAGGCATACGTAGCGCCTAATAACGCAAAAACCCACTCTCCCAGAATCTCGTCATATCTCTTATTCATATCATACGAAGTATAATTATGTGTCGTATAAATATGAGAAGAAGACTAGTACACCACTCATCTCATCTCATCGTGCTTCTTATCATACAAAGAGTAATCATGTGCCATATAGAAAGCCACTGATGCATGTACGACATTCATACTTGATTTCAAGTTCGAAATCTCGAATTTCATTTCAATGTTCTCGGATGTCAATGATGAAATTTCAGACCTTAATGAATTTATGATGCAAGACGACTCTTCTTTTGAATCGTTTAATTGAGACATAAGATTTGTGTTAGAAGATTTTAACAATTTCTTGTCCTCAATTAACCGTTTCTTTTGTTTTGCAAGAGTTCTAGCAAACTTATGTAATTCAAGATATTCAACATATAAATCATCATAAGATAGTTCAGAATCCGAGTAGGAATCAGCTGAGATGGAGCCTATGTGGAGCCTTGTTGGCTTATTGATTGGTCAAGAATAAAGCATGCAATATTGGTGACTTAAAGAAAGGAACTACAAAAGGTAATATTTCAAATTTTGTTACAATTGTGACACATGCTGAAAATTCTGCATGTGTTCTAATGGTCGGACGGTTTTAGCATCTTAATGGCTCATATTTTGTGTCTTGATTAAGATGGATTAATTAGGAGACAATTTGGAAGTGTTTTAAATATTTAATGGGATAAAGAAAGTGATATTCTTGAATATCACACATGCTGAAAATTTCAGCATGTGTGTTATGTATCTTGGCCGAATTTGAGGCCACATTGTTGTCCAATTTTATTCCAAAATTGATGAAAATATCTTCTACTAAATGGTGATTTATTTTCAAGAGATAAATCAAAGAAAACTTGGTAACAATTTGAAAAGAACACCCATGTATCATATGCTGAAATTTCAGCATGTAAAGTCTCCTTTATGGCCGATTTTTTCAACCATTCTTGGAGAAACTTTTCTTGCTTAATTTATGTGATGATCTTGGAAGTTATGATAATTGGTTTATGGTGATTTTGGCACATGTTTTAAGTGGTATTCTAAAATTTTCCTAGTCATCAAGTGATGACAACATCCAACCAATCAATGAGTGTCAAGTAAGCAAAAGTTTAATGATCATCTAATGAGAAGATGCCAAGTAAGCAAAGACATGTCACAATGATGCCATATACTCTTCCAAGGACTTAGAAGAAATTTTCAAGAAGGGAAGAAGCATAGGGGGCGGCCAAGATGTGGATAAAATGAGAAGAAGGAGAACAAACAAAATAGAAGACAAGGCTTACAAGTTTCAAAGATCAAAAACGTTTTCTACTTCTTCTTTCTACTCTTTCTTTCTTTCTTCTTCCTATAAGCCTATTGTACTTACATTTATATACTTGAATATGCTTCATGTAGTGCACCACATATTCTTTTCATTGTTGTAAAAGATTGATCAAGGTGTGATCAATCTTGAACTTGCAAGGTGGTGGTGTTTGTGTGAATTGTATTCACATACAAGGTTTGTAAAGAGTTGGAGTTGGTGTGTAACTCCTTCAACCCTGTGGTAAGGTGTTCTTGTGTTGTGTGAGTAGTCTGAACCGAGGAAGGTGTCCTCGAAGACAGGAGTAGGTTGTTTATAGCCGAACCAGTATAAAATTCTTGGTGTCATTTACTTTCAACACTTATTTTCAGTTTCAACTCTGTTTATTATTTTTGATCACGTTCGTAAAAATAGTAAACAATTTCAAAAATTATGAAACTTTCAGGAAACATAGCCACACGTTTTAAGGTTCTATTGGCACAAGTGTCAACCCTTTTGGACAAGTATAAATTATTCAAACGTCCAAAGTTCTGAGATTGGTGCAGTCTGATTTTCAGGCTTGCAAAGGTTGAGACTTTGATCGTATTTGACTAACTTCCCAAAAGAAATTTTAAAACTGTTTCAGCCCATTTAAATACAACTTATAAGGGGTTAGTCTTTAAATTTTCAGAGCATTTGGAGTAAAGGAAAAAATAGGAATTAATTTTTCAAAACAGACTACCAGTTCTGGCAGATTTGCGCAATCTGACCATTAACAAATTTTCAAAGGGTTAGAGGTTGAATTTAAATCTGAAAATTTTAGGAGACACTCATAACATCTGAGGCTAAGTTCTCTCAAAATTTTAGAATTTTTGAAGATCTGAAACCTAGTTTTCATAAAGTTTTAAAACTGGTCCTGAAAAGAGAAACTGTTTTCAGAAGTTGGGTTTTTGGTTTAAAACTATTTTAAAAACCACATTTTCCGCATCCACTATTCAAACCCCCTTCTAGTGGTGCCTTACAGATCCTATAATTGGTATCAGAGTGCAGGAACACTCACAACAATAAGATCCAACGATCCGTGTGCGATGGCAACCACTAGCCACGAAACCGAGGAAAAAGATATGTCAAGCCAAATGCCTCCACTATTTGAAAATGAGGTAAATTCTGATTCTGACTCGGAATCTGAACTATCTTATGATGATTTATATGTTGAATATCTTGAATTACATAAGTTTGCTAGAACTCTTGTAAACGGTTAATTCAAGACAAGAAATTGTTAGAATCTTCTAACGAGAATCTTGTCGCTCAATTAAACAATTCAAAAGAAGAGTCATCATGCATCATTACTGCATTAAAGACAGAGATCTTATCATTGACCACGCAAAATAATGAAATGAAATCCGAGATTTCAAGTTTGAAATCAAGGAATACAGACTTAGAGAAAATGATGAAACAGTTTGATACAGGATCTAACATGCTAGAGCGTATTATCTTATCACAAAAGCATGATAGTGACGAAACCGGATTAGGATACATGGAGACAAACGAAGCATCATCTAAACCATCCAAGTTTGTTTTGTCTAAGAAAGTAGACACATCAATGGCATACGTAGCGCCTAAAGTGACGCAAAGACCCCCTCTCCCCTCATCTCGTCATCTTCTTCTTCATATCATGCAAAGTATAATTATGTGCCGTATAAATATAAGAAGAAGACTAGTACACCACTCATCTCATCTCATCGTGCTTCTTATTCTTCATATCATACAAAGAGTAACCATGTGCCATATAGAAAGCCACTGATGCATGTGCGACATTCATATCATACAAATGCATCTAGACCACGCCCCGTGCATGTAAACCGAAATACATATCAAAAACGAAAACCACACTATACGCATGATGGGATTCTTGGCCAAAGGCCAAACACATTTGCCCCTAACATATATTATGTTGCGTGTTCATCACCTTTCTCACCTTTTGGAAGATCTAGAAAGGTCACCCAAATTTGGGTACCAAAAGTGACATTTTCAAAGGGTTGAATAAATAACCCTTACGAACGCATGTTTGATATTATAAAATGCATGATTTCTTTTTCATCTCTACATGCGCTTTTGATTGTCTTTCCAAAATAAAGGGGGAGAGAATGCATGATTTAAGGGGGAGAGAGAAAGATTAATTGCATAAATCAAGGGGGAGCGGATTTGAAATTTGAAATTCAAGAGTTGAATTTATGCACGATTTAAGGGGGAGTGATAAGATTTAAATCATGCATGTAGGTTATTTTGAAAATCATCAAAAAGGGAAGATTGTTGAGAAAAAGGGGTTTGAGTGATTTCAAAATGCATGATTTAAATAACGTGTCACAAAGAAATGCATGACATATTTTATGACATGGCACGTTGTTGCATAAAAGTTGCCTTATATAGTTCATATATAATGTTTTCGTACTAACGAGCCATGAAGCGTTAAAGCTTACATCAAATGGTAAACATATGTTGTGTTTGAACTATTTTCAGGTGCCACCATTAATGAACTAAACTAGTTCATTAAGTGAAGTACTTAGTTAATTAAACTAAGTAGTTCATTAAAGGAAGCAATATTTGGATAAGGCACAAAGGTAACAAGATTAAGAAAGGAAAGTCTTCTCCTCCTCCTTTCACCACATATATACACGCCTACATATATATAAATATATATATTTTCAGATTTTTTGAAAAAGGTACATACACATGTATTCCAACGTACTACCGACACGTTATATATTTTATGTACGTACGTTAACGTCACGCCACCATACTTAACTCATATTTATGAGTATATTCAGGTCTTATATCATATGATATAAGTCATGGTGATGACAAATTAAATATGACACGTTAAAAGGTTCTAAACCGAAAATTGTCGTATCGGGCGATTACTGAAACTTCACCAATGTGTCACGTACTTGCCATAAATAGATGGCCAGCCCCTACACTTCAAAAATACTCAAAAATGTCGTGGGTATGATGTTATGTGCAGCCATAAAATCATTCTATGTTGGCACACACAAATCACCCCACATTAAGGCCAAATTGTGGAGATTCCAATTTCAATTTTGTCACATGTAAATGGCGCCACTTTCAGACCAGACAAGTGCTGAATATTAAAGTTTAATTTATATATATTATGTGTAACATAATATATATAACATGTGCAAAAAGTTGGAATTTAATTAGAGAAAATCGGGTAATCGATAAACATCGAAAGTTCGGTTTTCTACGTACACGACACATGGAACGTTTTTGGCACATCATAAAACATGTATCTAGACACTTTTTACATATTTAATACATCTTAAAGTGTTCTAGAAAATTCAATTAAGGGCTGATTGGAATATACCATGTGTGTATTATTAAATGTGCACTATTTTACAAAGTTTACAAAAATAAAATTCAGCACATGCACAACTCTATGTCACACGCCTATATCAGCTGAGATGGAGCCTATATGGAGCCTTGTTCGCATATTGATTGGTCAAGAATAAAGCATGCAATATTGGTGACTTAAAGAAAGGAACTACAAAAGGTAATATTTCAAATTTTGTTACAATTGTGACACATGCTGAAAATTCAGCATGTGTGCTAATTGTCGGACGGTTTTAGCATCTTAATGGCTCATATTTTGTGTCTTGATTAAGATGGATTAATTAGGAGACAATTTGGAAGTGTTTTAAATATTTTATGGAATAAAGAAAGTGATATTCTTGAATATCACACATGCTGAAAATTTCAGCATGTGTGTTATGTATCTTGGCCGAATTTGAGGCCACATTGTTGTCCAATTTTATTCCAAAATTGATTAAAATATCTTCTACTAAATGGTGATTTATTTTCAAGAGATAAATCAAAGAAAACTTGGTAACAATTTGAAAAGAACACCCATGTATCACATGCTTAAATTTCAGCATGTAAAGTCTCCTTTATGGCCGATTTTTTCAACCATTCTTGGAGAAAATTTTCTTGCTTAATTTATGTGATGTTATGGCCGGAAAAAAAAAATGTATATATATATATAGTAGATATACGTATACATTATTGTATTTATTTATATATAGTAGATATGTGTATACATAAATGTTTCCAAATAAGATAATAAAAATAATAATAATGATAATAATAAAAAGGTGATGATGATAATAAAGATAACTATAAACTAATAGTATTAGAATCATATTAGGAAACATAAACCAAAATAAAACGGGAAAACCTAAAAACCTACCCTAACTCCCCCACCATATATACGTATACACGCATAGCCACACACACACACACACAAAAAAACGTACGGCAAAAAAAAGAGAGAGAGAAGAGAGAAAAGAGAGAAGAAGAAGGGAGGCGAGGCTCCGAACCCAAGTTTTACTCCGTCGAATTTGTTTGTGTTATCGTCAATCTAGGTAGGTGCCTCTTCCCCCTCAAATGGATACGATCCTTGCATGCTTAGATGATATTTTATGTGATTCCTTGTTTTTTATTATTTTAATTGTTTAAAATATTGATTTGTATTCGTTTATATTTGGAAAAGCATGAGGTAACTGTTTAATTGCTGCTATGTACTCGTATGAATATGAATTTGATGGTATGATTGGATTAGGGCGGAAACACTTGTAAATCAACTCAAAAGATTAGGGTTTTTCACAGTTAGGTATGTTTAAAAACTTCGTTTTGGCCTTAGAATAACTTCATCTAGCCCAGAATAGGTAGGGATTGATTGAAAATCGAAAAAAACGGGTCTGACAGACGCGTTTTAGGGGGTGGCGCGTGGGGCCCACGCGCGGCCCCTGACGGCGCGTCCGAACACGTGATGACGTGTCCACCTTCAAAAGTTGCATCGCGTTATAACGAGTCCAACGCAACTGGTTTGAGGTCAATCGGAGTTAAAACGAAGATTTTATAGAGGTTAGAAGGAAATAGAAAAAATAAAAAAATAAAAAAAAAAGAAAATACTGTTGGACCGGCCAGGCTGCCGGACCGGACCGGATGGCCAGTGGACCGGACCAGGTAGCAGGCCGGCCCAAGCCGAAAAATAAAAAAAAATATGGAAATTAATTTCTGAAATGAATAAATAATAAATAATTAATTAAAATTAGTTTAAAATTCCAGAAAAATATATTTATTAATCCGAAAATTCTAAATAAATTCCAGAAAATATAAAAAGTTAAAATTAAATTATTCCCACTTAATTTATGAATTTTGAGAAATGTAAGTAATTAAAAATAATTAGTAATAAATAGAATTAAATAAGGGAAAATTAGTAGAAAATTCTAGAAAATTAATACAAGCTAAGTAAAAATAAAAGGAATGCTAAATAACTACTTTCCAATATTCGTAAATTTTATGAAGCCAAATATTGAGTGCCGGAGATGGTGAGGATGGGCGTACGGGCCCAGACGATTAGTGTTGAGTGCCGGAGTTGGTGAGGATGGGCGTTCGGGCCCCAGGCGATTTTGTTGTTGCATTCATGGCACGTGCATTGCATTGGGAGTGGGCTGAGATGTACGGGTCTCAGACGCTCGAGTGGAGTGGACCATGGTGTACGGGCCATGAGTATGTGATTATGATGGATCATGGTGTACGGGCCATGGATACTTGGTTATGGTGGATCGTGGTGCACGGGCCACGGGCATCGGTTGGGGTGGATCGTGGTGTACGGGCCACGGGCATCCGCAAGGGTGGATTGTAGTGCACGGGCTACAGGCATCCAGTCAATCCCGGGATCATGCATTGCATATAGGTCTAGGGCATATTGCATGACATGATTCTTGTTGCGTGTGACACGTTAATTGAGCATGCATCACGTACTTGCGCATTTTTATATGGAGTGCTTTACTTACCGCATTTACTTTATCTTATGCAAGTTATCTTATATTTATGTGATATGTGTTATATCATGTTTATGTGCTATGTGTTATATCATGTTATGTGCTGTGTTATATCATGTTTATGTGCTATGTGGCTATATCATTTCGGTATGTACGTTTTGTATTTGTTTGACGCGGGCATCTACTGGGTGATTTCTGTCACTCACCCCTACTTCCCAGGTGAGCCGGATGAGGACTACGAGCATATCTTCATTGAGGACGGGACGGATATAGCAGAGTGGGCTGGTTGGGAGCTGCGGCTAGGATATGAGGGGACGCTGCAGCTGTTTTGTTCTTATTTATATTTTGAGGATTTCCACACACTACTTTACTATTTTATTTCCAGAGTTTTATTTAGCAATGTAATGATGGTTATTGAAGTTTAATATATGCTATGGTTTACGTTTCCGCGAAAAAATTTCTACGTCATCTTTGACAAGTAAGAGATTGATTCGACGCTTTGTATTCTCCTTAGTGAGATACGGCGGGTGCACTGTTCCCGATGTTAGGGCTCGGGAGCGGGGCGCTACAGGTGGTATCAGAGCCGAGGCTTTAGATCCGCCTCGGAAATGCAGGATTAACTAGATCACTAGACATAAGTTATGATCTTTTGCGAAATGACAATTTTGCCCCTAATAAACAAAGTAGACTTAAGAGATGATTTTAGACTTAAGTTATGATCGGGTTATGGGAGGTGTGTGCCGATGGCGAGCTTCCGTTGTTTAATTACCGTTTTATAAGCGTCCAATCCTTCAACTTACTTTGGATTAATCTGTATTCATCTCATAAACTCAAATTCCGGATAATGCCTCCACGACGCGAGCCGCCAGCTGGAAACAGAGGACACGATGGCCATGATCAGCAGGGTCAGGGGACTATTCCTAGGGTCCTCGTAAATACCCTGGCCACGCTGACTACATTGGTGGCCCAGCAGCAGATACAGATGGCTCGCCTGCAGCACCATCAGCACCACCACCCCAGGGGGCTTTGATTTTTCTATCGGGAAATGCATAACGACCGGATACCTATGATCAGGGGTACCACACGACCAGAGGAGCAGAGATATGGCTCAAGAATGTGTCTGAGCAGTTGAGGTTGATGCAAGTTTCGGATGGCCTGAAGGTTGATGTGGTTGTACCATTCTTAGAGGGTGATGCCGAGCAATGGTGGCAGAGCATGACACGCAGACTGACTCCACCGCCGACATGGACCCCGTTCAGGGAGGAGTACCAGAAGCACTATATTCTTGAAAGTGTCATTCATAGGAGGATGACGGAGTTTTAGTTTCTGACGCAGGAGTCCATGACGGGAGACCAGTATTTTGAGAGGTTCCATGCACTTGCGAGATACATGCCCGTCATCATGGATAACGAGAAAGCGAAGATGCTGGAGTTCAAGACCGGGTTGAGCTCTCGCATTCAGCTATTGATCATCTGCACCAAGCCTACCGTTTTTGAAGAGTTATTGGAGGTGTGTCTTGAGGTCGAGGGTGATCTCGAGAGGGTTGCAGCGGTCGACAGGGCTAAGAGACCGCGAGAGGAGTTCCGTCCTAGGAGATCGGAGATATTGCTGAAAATTCTGCGCCGCCATCTAAACGGGAAATCTTTACAGACCACCACAGCACTGTCAGGGATCGGTATCTCGACCATTGATGATTGAGAGTCCCGCAGCGACGGCGGCACAACCACTCAAGGCATTTGGACCGACACCCCCAGTATATACACATTGTGATTATTCACACACAGATCATTGCTAGAGAGCTCAAAAAGGTTTGCTGCAATTGTGGCAAACAGGCACATTACGCTAAAGAGTGCCCTACACCGGCACAAGCCCCTTCACCACAGGGTCAGAAGTAGCAGAAAACAAAGGGGAGGACATTCCAGTGGTATGAGAATTTAAGGATGACCTTCCTGATGAGCTACCAGGTTCACCACCGAGCGAGGAAGCAGAGTTCGAGATTGATCTTATACTCGAAGGCGAACCAATCTCGAAGGCACCATACAGGATGGCACTAGCAGAGTTAAAAGAGCTCAAGGAACAGTTACAGGAGTTGCTGGCCCGGAAGTTCATCAGACCTAGTATTTTGCCCTAGGGGCACCGGTATTATTTGTGAAGAAGAAGGACGGTAGTCTGAGGCTATGCATCGACTATCGTGAGCTTAATAAGATCACGATACAGAATAAATATCTACTACAAAGGGTGGACAATCTATTTGATCAGTTGAAGGGTGCCAGAGTGTTCTCGAAGATTGACCTCCGAGCAGGCTACTATCAGTTGAGGACTAAGGCGAAGGATATAGCAAAGACGGCGTTCTACACTCGATACGGGCATTACGAGCTTCTGGTAATGCCCCTTTGGACTGATGAATGCACCTGCGGTTTTTATGGATTTGATGAACTCTGAGTTTAGAGATCAGTTGGACCATTGTGTGGTAGTGTTCATAAACGACATCTTTGTGTATTTACCTGATAAGGAGACGCATGTTGAACACTTGCGAGAGGTTTTGAAGACTCTTAGAAAGAAGAAGTTGTACGCTAAGTTTAGTAAGTGCGAATTCTGGTTGAAGAGTGTGACCTTCTTGGGCCGCGTGATTTCTGAAGAAGGTATTTCGGTTGACCCAAAGAAGATAGAGGCGATCACAGAATGGCCCTGACCTACTAACGTCACTGAGGTATGCAGCTTTCTTGGCCTTGCCGGTTATTATCGCAAGTTTATGGAGGGATTTTCGAGAATTGCAGCACCACTGAGTCGACTGACTCAGAAAAAGACTAAGTTTGTATGGACCTCCAAATGTGAGAAAAGCTTTGCAGAGTTGAAGCAGAAAATGACGACTGCACCAGTGTTGGCGCAACCCTCCGGCACTGAAGGATTTGTCATCTATAGCGACGCCTCGAAGAATGGGCTAGGTATATGTATATAAAATTTTAAATTACCCTCATGTACATATTAACTTTAGCCTAACACTCTCGTCGCAGGATGCGTATTAATGCAAGGAGGTAGGGTTATCGCATACGCATCGAGACAGTTGAAGCAATATGAGCAAAATTACCCGACCCATGATCTGGAGTTAGCAGCGGTGGTGTTTGCGCTAAAGATTTGGCGTCATTACTTATATGGTGTGAAGTGCGAGGTCTTTACCGATCATAAGAGCTTGAAATATTTGTTCACACAGAAATAATTGAATATGCGCCAGAGGAGATGACTTGAGCTACTGAAGGACTACGACCTAACAATTAGTTATCATCCGGGGAAGGCAAACCGAGTTGCTGATGCCTTGAGTAGAAAGTCTAATCATGCACGACAGACACCACTAGAGAAAGAGATGGCAGAGTTTGATCTCGACATTGTTGATTCCACTGCTAACGTTCTGGCGGCCTTAGTCATTACACCATCTCTGGTTGAGCGAATCAAAGAGGCGCAAAAGGAGGATGTGACGCTTAGTGATATCCGAGATAGGATGTTGACCAATCTAATTGAGGGCTTCCAAATACATGACGATGGCAGTATTTGGTACCAAGGAAGGTTGTGCGTGCTTGATGATGAGGAGCTAAGGAGGGAATTACTGAAGGAGGCACACAATTCGAAGTTGTCGATCCACCCCGGTGCTACGAAGATGTATAACGATCTAAAGAAACACTACTGGTGGAGTGGGATGAAAAGACACATTGCTGAGTTCATTAAGAGATGTCTCGTTTGTCAGCAGGTTAAGGCAGAGCATCAGAGGCCGGGAGGTTTGATGTTGCCGTTAGAGATACCGGAGTGGAAGTGGGAGCATGTGACGATGGACTTTGTAGCAGGACTTCCAAAAACAAGAAACGGTAACGATATGATCTGGGTGATCGTTGATCGATTGACGAAGACTGCTCACTTCCTACCCATGCCTAGTGATGTGACCGTGGAAAGACTGGTGACATTATATATTGATGATGTTGTTAGCCTACACAGAGTCCCAGTCAGTATTGTCTCAGACCATGATTCGAAATTCACCTCTCGATTCTGGTCAGCTTGCCAGAAAAGGTTGGGGACGGAGCTGCGACTGAGTACCGCTTTTCATCCACAGACAGACGGGCAGTCTGAGAGGACCATTCAAACATTAGAGGACATGTTGAGGGCGTGCGCATTGGACTTCAAGGGGAACTGTGACGGTATGATCAAGATAATTGAGTTCTCCTACAACAACAGTCACCACAGTGCCATCGGCATGGCACCCTTCGAGGCGCTCTATGGACGTAAGTGCAGGTCCCCTGTTCATTAGGATGAGGTTGGTGAGCGCGTTATTACCGGTCCTGAGTTGGTTGAGCAGACCAGAGAGAAAGTGAAGTTGATACGAGATAGACTAAAGATTGCTCAAGACAGAAGCAAGAGCTGGGCCGATTCGAAACGACGTCCACTCGAATTTGACGTGGGCGAGAAGGTTTACTTGAGAGTGTCACCTATGAAGAGGGTTTCACGATTCGGTATAAAGGGTAAACTGAAGCTTCGCTACATTGGTCCGTATGAGGTACTCGAGAGGGTTGGTACGCTGGCCTACCGATTAGCATTACCCCCTGCCTTGGCTCAGGTTCACAGCACATTTCACGTTTCTCAGTTGAGGAAATATGTTCCGGACCCAAGTCATGTTCTAGACGCGCCACCGTTAAGGATCCGACCGAACATTACATATGAGGAGACTGCTATCAGGATAGTGGATCGCAAGGACCAAGTGTTGAGGCACCGAGTCATCCCTTATGTCAAAGTGCAGTGGACCAATTACACCGAGCGCGAGGCGACTTGGGGCTGGAGGAGCAAATGCGAGAGAGATATCCACAGCTTTTCGAATAAGGTACGTCAAGTTTCGAGGACGAAACTTTTTGTAAGGTGGGTAGGATGTTATGGCCGGAAAAAAAAATATGTATATATATATAGTAGATATACGTATACGTTATTGTATTTATATATATATAGTAGATATGTGTATACATAAATGTTACCAAATAAGATAATAAAAATAATAATAATGATAATAATAAAAAGGTGATGATGATAATAAAGATAACTATAAACTAATAGTATTAGAATCATATTAGGAAACCTAAACCAAAATAAAACGGGAAAACCTAAAAACCTACCCTAACTCCCCCACCATATATACGTATACACGCATAGCCACACACACACACACAAAAAAAACGTACGGCAAAAAAAAAGAGAGAGAAGAGAGAAAAGAGAGAAGAAGAAGGGAGGCGAGGCTCCGAACCCAAGTTTTACTCCGTCGGATTTGTTTGTGTTATCGTCAATCTAGGTAGGTGCCTCTTCCCCCTCAAATGGATACGATCCTTGCATGCTTAGATGATATTTTATGTGATTCCTTGTTTTTTATTATTTTAATTGTTTAAAATATTGATTTGTATTCGTTTATATTTGGAAAAGCATGAGGTAACTGTTTAATTGCTGCTATGTACTCGTATGAATATGAATTTGATGGTATGATTGGATTAGGGCGGAAACACTTGTAAATCAACTCAAAAGATTAGGGTTTTTCACAGTTAGGTATGTTTAAAAACTTCGTTTTGGCCTTAGAATAACTTCATCTAGCCCAGAATAGGTAGGGATTGATTGAAAATCGAAAAAAACGGGTCTGACAGACGCGTTTTAGGGGGTGGCGCGTGGGGCCCACGCGCGGCCCCTGACGGCGCGTCCGAACACGTGATGACGTGTCCACCTTCAAAAGTTGCATCGCATTATAACGAGTCCAACGCAACTGGTTTGAGGTCAATCGGAGTTAAAACGAAGATTTTATAGAGGTTAGAAGGAAATAGAAAAAATAAAAAAATAAAAAAAAAGAAAATACTGTTGGACCGGCCAGGCTGCCGGACCGGACCGGATGGCCAGCGGACCGGACCAGGTAGCAGGCCGGCCCAAGCTGAAAAATAAAAAAAAATCTGAAAATTAATTTCTGAAATGAATAAATAATAAATAATTAATTAAAATTAGTTTAAAATTCCAGAAAAATATATTTATTAATCAGAAAATTCTAAATAAATTCCAAAAAATATAAAAAGTTAAAATTAAATTATTCCCACTTAATTTCTGAATTTTGAGAAATGTAAGTAATTAAAAATAATTAGTAATAAATAGAATTAAATAAGGGAAAATTAGTAGAAAATTCTAGAAAATTAATACAAGTTAAGTAAAAAAATAAAAGGAATGCTAAATAACTACTTCCCAATATTCGTAAATTTTATGAAGCCAAATATTGAGTGCCGGAGATGGTGAGGATGGGCGTACGGGCCCAGACGATTAGTGTTGAGTGCCGGAGTTGGTGAGGATGGGCGTACGGGCCCCAGGCGATCTTGTTGTTGCACTCATGGCACGTGCATTGCATTGGGAGTGGGCTGAGATGTACGGGTCTCAGACGCTCGAGTGGAGTGGACCATGGTGTACGGGCCATGAGTATGTGATTATGATGGATCATGGTGTACGGGCCATGGATACTTGGTTATGGTGGATCGTGGTGCACGGGCCACGGGCATCGGTTGGGGTGGATCGTGGTGTACGGGCCACGGGCATCCGCAAGGGTGGATTGTAGTGCACGGGCTACAGGCATCCAGTCAATCCCGGGATCATGCATTGCATATAGGTCTAGGGCATATTGCATGACATGATTCTTGTTGCGTGTGACACGTTAATTGAGCATGCATCACGTACTTGCGCATTTTTATGTGGAGTGCTTTACTTACCGCATTTACTTTATCTTATGCAAGTTATCTTATATTTATGTGATATGTGTTATATCATGTTTATGTGCTATGTGTTATATCATGTTATGTGCTATGTGTTATATCATGTTTATGTGCTATGTGGCTATATCATTTCGGTATGTATGT
Organism: Eustoma russellianum; assembly: GCA_036186865.1. Taxonomy (NCBI): domain Eukaryota; kingdom Viridiplantae; phylum Streptophyta; class Magnoliopsida; order Gentianales; family Gentianaceae; genus Eustoma; species Eustoma russellianum. The sequence continues at coordinate 12,773,596 of AP025046.1, read as the reverse complement.
TTTGTATTTGTTTGAGGCGGGCATCTACTGGGTGATTTCTGTCACTCACCCCTACTTCCCAGGTGAGCCGGATGAGGACTACGAGCATATCTTCATTGAGGACGGGACGGATATAGCAGAGTGGGCTGGTTGGGAGCTGCGGCTAGGATATGAGGGGACGCTGCAGCTGTTTTGTTCTTATTTATATTTTGAGGATTTCCACACACTACTTTACTATTTTATTTCCAGAGTTTTATTTAGCAATGTAATGACGGTTATTGGAGTTTAATATATGCTATGGTTTACGTTTCCGCGAAAAAATTTCTACGTCATCTTTGACAAGTAAGAGATTGATTCGACGCTTTGTATTCTCCTTAGTGAGATACGGCGGGTGCACTGTTCCCGATGTTAGGGCTCGGGAGCGGGGCGCTACATGTGATGATCTTGGAAGTTATGGTAATTATTTTATGGTAATTTTGGCACATGTTTTAAGTGGTATTCTTAGATTTTCCTAGTCATCAAGTGATGACAACATCCAACCAATCAATGAGTGCCAAGTAAGCAAAAGTTTAATGATCATCAAATGAGAAGATGCCAAGTAAGCAAAGACATGTCACAATGATGCCATATACTCTTCCAAGGACTTAGAAGAAAATTTTGAAGAAGGGAAGAAGCATAGGAGGGCGGCCAAGATGTGGATAAAATGAGAAGAAGAAGAACAAACAAAATAGAAGACAAGGCTTACAAGTTTCAAAGATCAAAAACGTTTTCTACTTCTTCTTTCTACTCTTTCTTTCTTTCTTCTTCCTATAAGCCTATTGTACTTACATTCATATACTTGAATATGCTTCATGTAGTGCACCACATATTCTTTCCATTGTTGTAAAAGATTGATCAAGGTGTGATCAATCTTGAACTTGCAAGGTGGTGGTGTTTGTGTGAATTGTATTCACATCAAGGTTTGTAAAGAGCTGGAGTTGGTGTGTAACTCCTTCAACCCTGTGGTAAGGTGTTCTTGTGTTGTGTGAGTAGTCTGAACTGAGGAAGGTGTCCTCGAAGACAGGAGTAGGTTGTTCATAGCCAAACCAGTATAAAATTCTTGGTGTCATTTACTTTCAACACTTATTTTCAGTTTCAGCACTGTTTATTTTTTTGATCACGTTCGTAAAAATAGTAAACAAATTTCAAAAAATATGAAACTTTCAGGAAACATAGCCACACATTTTAGGGTTCTATTGGCACAAGTGTCAACCCTTTTGGACAAGTATAAATTATTCAAACGTCCAAAGTTCTGAGATTGGTGCAGTCTGATTTTCAGGCTTGCAAAGGTTGAGACTTTGATCGTATTTGACTAACTTCTCAAAAGAAATTTTAAAACTGTTTCAACCCATTTAAATACAACTTATAAGGGGTTACTCTTTAAATTTTCAGAGCATTTGGAGTAAAGGAAAAATAGGAATTAATTTTTCAAAACAGACTACCAGTTCTGGCAGATTTGCGCAATCTGACCATTAACAAATTTTCAAGGGGTTAGAGGTTGAATTTAAATCTGAAAATTTTAGGAGACACTCATAACATCTGAGGCTAAGTTCTCTCAAAATTTCAGAATTTTTAAGGACCTGCAACCTAGTTTTCAAAACGTTTTAAAACTGGTCCTGAAAACAGAAACTATTTTCAGAAGTTGGGTTTTTGGTTTAAAACTATTTTAAAAACCACATTTTCCGCACCCACTATTCAAACCCCCCCTTCTAGTGGTGCCTTACAGATCCTATAGTGTGAACCCACTAAAGCCAAAACCACTACTCGCTGCAAAATCGGAAAAACCGCCCATGCCCATGGACCCTTCAACATTGCCGGAGCCAAAAGCTGCATCACCACCACCACCACCACCACCACTTTCTCCCCCTAAATCATCAAAAATAAGGGGAATATCCCACGGACTGATCTGCATGAAAGCACTTTTAATTGCATTCATGCGTAGTTTATTTCGCACATGTCGAGCTTCATGCTCAGCATCACGAAGATGCAACTGTTGAACAATCCGTTCAAGCAAGGCTATTCGTGATAGCAACTCAGATGAATTGCTACCACCCGTATCTTCTTGAGCTCCTTCATCGACCTCACCATCAACGTCCGGAATGGTAGTGGCTTTCCGTTTTTGAGAATCTATGGCTTGAGCAATGTTGTAGTTGTCGTAGAAGTCAGTCTTGGCAACCATTTTCAAGTCGCCATCAGGTATATCAATACCCTTGTACTTCATTAAAACAATGACAATGTTTGCAAAAGGCAAGGCTTTTGAACCTTTCCGTAGTGCTTCCATCATGACTTCAACAAGAATCCATGCAAAGTTAAGCTGAGTCTGGTGTTTGATACGATAAGCAACATAGAAATCCATGTTGCTTGGATTTCTAGTTGACTTACCGTTTACACAATAAGTGACCACAACCTGCAAAATGCGGTCCACCAAAGGCATTTTCTGAGACTTCTTGGAGGGAAAATACCCCATATCGAACTTCACGTCCTGCTCACGCACACCATACTTGCTGCTCCAGTCAAAAACAGAAATCAGACAGTCCCTCATTTCTGACTCCAAGAACATCACAGATTTCATGGATAGAAAAAATGAGGGGTGTCCCATCAACAACAGTATTCAGATAGAATTGCTAGGACTCTGATTTTGGAGTTATCCACATATTTGCGTAGAAGAGCATGGCACGATTGCGAGAGAAGTTCATCATATCATCTCTAGACCAAAGAGTCATCCAGCCTTGATGATCCAGCAAGGAGATGACTTGATTTATGTTGTGATACTGTGTAAAGTCGGTAATCCGAACAAGTTTAAGAGGCACCACTGGTCTTTTGTTGAAGATCCATTCTTGAAACAAGAGATGGAAATAGGTATACAAATGGGCGCCTTTGGCCACATGAGGAGGTGGTTTTGTCACATACATATCTAGTTTGTTCATCCAAGGAAAATTTACCTTGGATAGACTTTCGCGGATGGAAATAAGTTCTTGCGGTTCTACAACACCCGCAGTTTGTTTTCGCTTTTGACTACGGGGATGTTTTGAGGGTCCCGCAGATGCCATGAGAGAAGGTTGTTTGCTGGATGGAGAAGTGAAGGTATTGAGAAAAAGGTATGAGTAGAGTGAGTGAGAATGGAGGTAAATATGGAATTTAAAGGAAGAAGAGGGAAGGTGAAGAGATTTGGCGTTAATGATAGGAGGATAATGGAGAAATGGGAGTAAATGGTTTGGTTAGTGGAGGAAGATGAGAAGTTTTTGTGAAGATGAAGAGGTTTGATGTTAATGATGTAGGATAATGGGAGAGAGAGAGAGATAAAGTAGTGGAGGAAGATGAAGGGTGGAAGGAGAAGATGAAGGGATTTGATGTTGGGAAGTGGAGAGAGTGGGAAAACATGGGGAAGAGGTGGGTAAGAGTAATGGCGGCAGGAATTGATGTCTATTGATTGGCGTGAAAACTGAAGAGACAGCGGAAATGACAATGAAGATTTAGGGTTGAGGCGCCTAATGTGACTTCGAACGACTTCATAAAATAAGATGAAGCGCTTGAAGTCACTTCGCACGGTTGTCGAAAAGCAGATTGAGCGCTTAATGTCACTTCGAACAAGTGAACTCAATTGGATAAAGCGCTTAATCTGACTTTGAACGCTTGTGATAAGAAACATAAAGTGCCTGATGTCACTTCGAACGAGTGACATCCTTAACATCAGGAGCTTGATGTGACATCGAACACCTGAAGTAACTGTGATGAAGCGCCTTATGTATACTGACCTTGAAAATTTGAAAATTTTCTTACTGAAAACTCAAGATGGGTTATTATCAAACCATGTTGAGCAACCCCAACCTACTTCTTATAGATGCAAATACATCACTAGGTAAGGGTTTCGTGAATATGTCAGCTAATTGGTCTCGTGTAGGAACAAATTCCACACTTACCAAGTTCTTTTGTACACAACCTCGGATGAAGTGATATCTCACTTCAATGTACTTAGTCCGACAATGTTGGACAGGATTTTGTGCAATATTGATAGCAGACGTGTTATCACACAAAATTGGCACTTTGGAGAAGTGAATGTTATAATCATTTAAAGTGTTTGTCATCCATAACAATTGTGCACAACAAGAGGCGGCCGACACATATTCGGATTCCGCCGTAGAAAGAGACACTGTTTTGTTTCTTGGAAAACCAAGAAACAAGAAAATCTCCAAGAAACTGACAAGTTCCGGAGGTGCTCTTCCTATCAACAAGACTCCCCGCATAATCGGAGTCACAATATCCTCTTAAATCAAAATATGAATTATTAGGATAAAATAGACCAAATTTCAAAGTACATCTAAGCATGCGTTTTACCGCAATTAAATGCATCTCCCTAGGATCACTTTGAAATCTAGGACATAAGCACACTACATGTAAAATATCGGGTCTACTAGCCGTCAAATAAAGTAGACAACCTATAATGCCACGATACAAGGTTACTTTGACATGCTTTCCTTTCTCATCCTTGTCAAGCTTGGCACTTGTGCTCATAGGTGTGTTTACTTCTCTTCGTTCACCAAAATTATATTTTTTGAGCAAGTCCTTTGTGTATTTGGTTTGGGAAATGTACACGCCATCTTCGGTTTGCTTGATTTGTAATCCGAGGAAATAGTTGAGTTCTCTTATCATGCTCATCTCAAACTCACCTTGCATAAGACTAGCAAATTACTCACAAAGACAATTATTAGTAGCACCAAAAATAATATCATCAACATATACTTGAACGATTAATTGATTTCTACCTTGTTCTTTTATGAACAAAGTAGTGTCAACTTTACCTCTTGAAAAACCATTATTAAGAAGAAAAGTACTTAACCTCTCGTACCAAGCTCTTGGAGCTTGTTTGAGGCCATAAAGAGCCTTTTAAGTTTGAAGACATGATGTGGTGAATCATGACATTCAAACCCGGGACGTTGTGCAACATACACTTCTTCTTGAATAGCACCATTCAAGAAGGCGGATTTAACATCCATTTGGTAAAGTTTAAAATTCCTATAACAAGTATATGCTAACAACTTTCTAATAGCCTCAAGCCGTGCTACGGGTGCAAATGTCTCACCAAAATCGATACCTTCTTCTTGACGGTATCCTTGAGCAACTAACCTAACCTTGTTTCTAGTGACATTACCTTGATCATCCATCTTGTTACGAAATACCCATTTCGTACCAATAATAGGATGATCGTGTGGTTTGGGAACTAACTCCCAAATATCATTTCTTTCAAATTGGTTTAATTCTTCTTGCATAGCCAAGATCCAATTTTCATCCAGAAGTGCATCTTTAACATTTTTAGGCTCTATAAGAGAGACAAATGCATTCTCTATATATTGCCTTCGTGTGGTGATACCCCTATTTAAATCACCTATGACCAACTCGTGCGGGTGAGAACTTTTGTGCTTAAATGATCTAGGAAGATCGGAGACATCTCCTCCAACTTCCTCAAGATCATGTTCCGGAAGTGATGAACCTTCATCATTCACATGAATCTCATTTTCTGGAATATGTGATGCATTTTCTACATTTTGTGTATCAACATGAGTATAAGAAATATTTCTATTTGACTCACTAAGTTCATGCACACTAGGTGGAGGAGTACCTTCAATAGGTTCTACTCTCAAGTCAATGAAGATGTTTCCATTTGGTGGGTCATCAACAATTTCTTGTTGATGAACAACCATATGAATATCCTCAAGAATTTATTCTTCAGGAGTCACATCTTCATTTTCTTCACAATCCTCATTAAGTTTAGGTTCGTCACTAAGTGACTCATTAAACTTAACATGGATTAATTCTTCAACCTTTTGACTCTTTTTGTTAAAAACACGAAATGCTTTACTATTAGAGGCGTAACCTAAAAAGATACCTTCATCTGCTTTGAAGTCAAGTTTGTCCAAAGTATCGTTGGTATTAAGTATGAAACACTTGCAACCAAATACTTCGAAATACCCAATGTTGGGAACTATTCCATTCCAAAGCTCATAAGGTGTCACATTTAGGTATGGTCTCAAATATACACGATTAATCACATGGCAAGCGGCATTTACCGCTTAGGCCCAAAAGTATTTGGGCAAACCGAACTCATTCAACATTGCTCTACACATTTCTTGTAGAGTTCTATTCTTTTGTTCGGCCACAACATTTTGTTGTGGAATTCTAGGTGCCGAAAAGTCATGTGAGTATCCTTTGGATACACAAAACCTTTTGAAATCACCATCAAACTCACCACCACGATCACTACGGATGGTTTTAATGGTGTCACCCACAGGATTTTTCAATCGTCTACTTAAGTTCATAAACTCACCACATGCATTATTTTTCTTAGCTAGAAACATCACTCACGTATAACGAGTATAGTCATCTACTACCACGAAGGTATAATGTTTACCACCCAAACTTTTTGTTCCAACATCCCCATACAAATCCATATGAAGCAATTGTAGGGGTTTGGAGGTGGATATATTTGTCTTGGGTCTGAAGCTTGTTTTCACAAGCTTCGCCTTTTGACAAGTGTCACATAAGTCATGGTTTTCGAAACTCATTTTTGGAAGGCCTCAGACTTTATTATTTTCGCAAATAAATTTAATTGTTTTGAAACATACATGTTCGAGACGTCTATGACATAGTTGCGTCAAATCATTCTTAGCAACTAAGCAAGATACATTTTGAGAAACTAAATCGTTGATGCTAAGTTTGTAAATATTTTTGAAACGCAAAGCTTCAAATAAGATATCATTACCCTTTTTCACAACACACTTTGTTTTCAAAAATGTTACCTCATAATTAGCATCATATAGTTGACTGACACTTATCAAGTTAAACTTTAGACCTACAACATATAAGACGTCACTAAGAGAGAAGGAATCGTTACCCACAATACCATGTCCTTTGATTTGGCCTTTGCTACCTCCAAAGTGGACAACTCCTCTATCCTGCATAGTTAGTCTATAGAAGAGACTTTTTCTCCCGTCATATGGTTGGAACACCCACTGTCCACGACTCATTTGACCTTCTTGTCTTCGCTTTCTCCATTGAGTGCTAGGGCCTACAAATGAACCATATGAAGTTGATACCCTTTTGTTTTGGGTCCTTGAAGGTTAGTTACCTTCATGTCGCCTTTCGGCACCCACACAAGACTTTTGTTATTTTTAGCCCTACATACTCTTTCGACATGACCTTTCCTCTGGCCATAAAAACATATAGGAGTATGTTTGTGAGATTTTGTATGCTTGTGCGTATGCTTGTGTGCTGGCACATTTCGTGATTCCTTTTTAGGAACAACCTTCTTTGGAATCGAAGAAGGTTTTTGTTTCACGACTTGGACCAAAGGTTGTGACACCTTTGGTGCATTTGCCTTTGCTTTAGGCATGTGCCGTTGTTTCTTCAAGGATGTTTTAGACTCCTTGAAAACTTGTGCTTGTTTCTTTGGTTTTCCCTTCTTGGATGTATACATGGCACTAAGCTTGATTTTAGCTTTCACAATGGGCCTAGATGCATCCTTAACAACCTCTACTTTGGTAGCACTTACCCTTGAATCATTTTTCCTTTCATCAAGGGCTTGAGCACATGATTTCATCAAATCATGTTTCCTTCAAGTGCAATCACATGCATGGTCAAAAATATATCATGTTCAAGTTGTAATGCAATGTGATCTTCTAACGTGTCATTATATTCATTTAAGCATGCTCTAAATTCCTTTTTGACACATTTGTATTTTAAATCTAAGAGGTCATTTTCTTGCACTAAATCATCTCTTTCATCAATTAATCTATAGTGAGATGAAATATTGCATACCTCCATGTCATCATCAATAGCCATGAGCGCAAAGAACTCCTTGTCAAGATCATCATGAACTACACCCATGAGTGCAAGATCATCATGGTCACCATTGTCGCTCTCGGACCCGGAAAGAATGCTCTCCCAATGGGCTACTTCCGCTTGTAAGGCCTTCTTCCTTTGGTAGATGGCCTTCTTGTCCTTGAGTTGCGGCTCCTTCACCTGACAATCCTTCATGAAATGACCAAACTTCCCACACTTGTAGCATTTGTTGTCTTGGTCCTTCACCTTGTCCTTGAAGAATTTGTCTTTGATGAATCTCTTAGCTTCATCCTCATTCTTTTGCGCAAAACGTTGGAATCTTCTAACAAGAAGTCCGACTTCATCGCCCGAGTCCTGCGACTCGCAAGGAAGAGCTTTTGTAGATTGGCGAATGGGGTTGTTCTTCTCTTGAGCATCAAGATGAATCTCATAAGTGATGAGATTCCCATATAGCTCATCCAAGGTGATGGTCTCCAAATCCTTGGACTCCTCAATTGCTGTCACTTTCGTGTTCCATTCTCTTCCTAAGCTGTTTAGGAAGCAATGGTTGAGATCCTCTTGTTCTATTTTTTTGCTAACCGCGGTGAGAAGGTTGACAAGTTTGATGAATCTTTGAATGGACTCTTCGATCGTTTCACCTTTGGGGACAGTAAAGTTATAGAATTATTTGATCAACTGTCTTCTCTTTGCCTTCCTCACTTGAGATGTTCCTTCATGGATCATCTCTAGCTTTGTCCAGGCCTCATGAGCGGATTGGACTCCTTGAATATGAGCTCTCTCATTTGGAGTAAGAGAGCTATTCAAAATAGCAAGAGCTTTGCTATTTATGGCAAACTGTAACTCCTCTTCAGGAGTAGGATCATCAATATCAAAAGGAATGATGGAACCTTTTGATACCTCTCTCCATATTCGGTACCCACACGAACGAAGATATGTTTCCATGTTTGATTTCCATAGTGGGTAGTTGAGAGGATCAAACATAGGAACCTTGACATGAACACTGGAAATAGAAGGGAGAAGTGTATCTTGCCTCCTTCTTCTTGAGGCATCACCACTTGGGGAACTAGCATCATCAAAAATAAAGGGATCCATACTTTGAAGATCAAATCTTGCTATTTGAACTCAAATACTCAAGATTATGCTCTGATACCAATTGTTAGGTCCCTTAGAACACACTAGAAGGCGGGGTTGAATAGTGTGTTCACCAAGTATGGATATTTTTTAGATATTTTTTGTTTTTGAGTGCAGCCACTTGGGTGTGTTCTTTAAGAAGAATAAAAACTTGCAAAGAGTAAAGAAAACAAAGATGTATAGAGGTTCAAGTCAAATGACTCTACTCCTCTACCTTCTTGATTTTTCACAAGAAGGATTTTAAAAAGGGGATTGTTATTTTTATGAGGGGAAACAACAATCAAAAACAAAATCCAACAAGTCGGAAAATTAGGACACATGCCTAGACCACAACTGAGAGTTCTAACCCTTTGAAGTCTAGCCTCCAAAGATCTTCTTTGCCCTCAAAGAAATCTTGTAGGTAGTATAGTGCACCACAACACTATCAACTAACCTTTCAAATTCTAGAAAACTCAAACAAGAAGCGCCCTTGCTCCTTGACCAACAATCTACTTCACCTCTCACAATCTTTACTCACCGAGAAGAAGACTCTTCTTATTCTTATAATAATCACTCTCAACAATAAAGTAAAAATATACGAAGTTTACAACTATCTTGAGAGCTTGAGCTTTGAGAGAGAAAACTTGAGAGCTTGAAATTGTAGAAAGTTGTTGAAGAAGAGAAGAAAACCCTTCTTTTATCACTCTTGAAATTTCTTCCCCTTTGAAACCCTCTGCAGAGCCAATAATGGGTTTTGGCATCTTGTGTTGGTGTGTCCTCATCATTGGAGATCTCCCCTTGGCATGTAGCAAAATTTTTGGAGAGATTTTAAAGAGAAAACCAAGAAAGGAAATCTGGCATCTTCAGGTTTGAGGGAGGACCTGTGAAAATAACACTAAAAGAGGAGGGTACAAAGAGTCTACTGATGTTAGAAAGTGAAGCATAAGACCTTTGTAACGTTCGTCACATGAAGCGCCTAATATGTTTAAAGAATAGGCGTTCGAAGTGACTTGGAGTGCTTAATATAAAAATGAACACGCGTTCGAAGTCACATAAAGCACCTTATGTGAGCAACTAAAGGCGTTCGAAGTCACATGAAGCGCCTAATGTCAGCCTTCATGCTTGTTCGAACTATTTCTGACATTTCTCAGAAAGTACTTGGTGTACGTGCCCATTTTGGGGGGAACAAGTACTTTTGTCTTGGTGGTACACATGAAGCGCCTAATGTAGGCGTTCAGAGTGTGCTGCCTTTTTTCCAGAACACATGAGGCGCCTAATGTAGGCGTTCGAAGTGTATTAAAATTCACCAAGGCACATGAAGCGCCTAATGTAAGCGTTCGAAGTATACTGACTTCCAACACATCACATAAGGCGTCTAATCCATCGTTCGAAGTACCAAATTGTGCGAATCATCGAAACTTAAACTTGTTCTAACAAAGCTTTCAAATTGGAGCAAAAGAGAAGATTGGAAGAAAGGCCAAAACTCTTACTTTGGTTGGGCATACTCTAATTGTGACTTCAGACAATACAGTGAGCCAAAAAAAGCTTGAGAATTTGTGAGTTCAAAAGAGGAATGTAAAAACCAATTTGAATGAATTATACACGAAATTAGAAAGGCACCAAAAAATCAAATCAGTTTTTTATTTTTATACTAACATAATAGAGGATCTTTTGTCTTCTTGTTAGTTTTTCTCTTGTTTAAGCGTTTTATTTCAGGGATAGAGGATCCTCTCATTCGTAGGATGCTCCAAACCCTTTCTGGGGAAAGGAGGTATCAATTTGTTCGGATAAGAAAAGGTCTTCAATGGATGAAATGAAAAAGATGATATGAAAAATAATTAAAAGATTAGATCGGCTTGAGGCTAGTCAGCAACAACAAAGCGCTTCTACGTTTAGACCTCGAGATGACCAGTATCAATCCTCACTTAGTAATTCAATCCGCACTTCTACTATATTAGAACGAGCAACTATGTTTGAAAACGTGAAGGAAAAATAAAATAAAAAGTAGGCCATGAAGTACGACCTATACGTACACGTACTTTGCAAGAAGATGACACAAATCCATTTGTGTCTCCACCACAAGGTAATATCGATGCTGATTTTGATGATGATTTGGATTTCAATCCATGAACTATGAGAGGTTAAAGACATAATCCCGTTGATAATTATTTGATTGAGTTGGCCAAGATTAAGATGAAAATCTCAGCATTCCAAGAAATGAACGATCCTGAGGCGTACTTAGAATGCGACAAAAGGTAGAAATGATATTCTCTGTCATTCCTTTTTAGAAGCTAATAAAGTTTGTTTAGTCGCAAGAAAATTCGTAGATTATGCTCTTGTGTGGTGGAATCAAGCCCAAACTTCTAAAGTGAGAAAAAGGCCTGATTGGTGGATACATGGCAGGAGATGAAGGAATTCAGCACCAATGTTTTGTACCATTCTATTATTATAGAACATTACACCAAAGATTACAATATTTAGCGCAAGAGAGCTGCATAGTGGAAGAGTACTATAAAGAGATGGGAATCTTGATGATGCTAAGCTCAACTTGAAGAATATAGAGAAGCCGTCGTGGCAAGGTTCCTTACGGAACTTAATCCTGCAATTGCTGACTGCGTGGAGTTGTATTATTATTATGATATTGAAGACATGGTTGGCATGGTTGAGAAGATTGAAAATCAGCTTCACAGAAGGTCCTACGGTACGTCTCAATCAAAGGCAATGTGCAAATGCATCAACGGTTGCCCAACAACCTTCCCACTAAGGGCCTTATCGAAGGCAAGATGTTTCAGCCCTGGAGAGACTTTATGGAGGGTCCCAAAAAGTTTCCAAACGTTTGGATTCAATAATACATCTAAGGGTAACTGAATGGATCCAACACGACCTCTAGATAAGTCTTCTAATTTTTCTTCTAAATCTTGTAAAGTTAATTATTTTCGTTTTCTAGGAGATGATCATGTAGCTTCTCAATATTGCAATAAATATTTTATAATGGTTGATAATAAAGTGGACTTGTATTCTCATAGTACAGTGGAAAATGAGAAAGATAATGAAAATGAACAAGAGCATGAGAATGTCTTTGAAATTGTTGGGGAGATGACTTCTACTGATTATGCTCCTTATTTGATCACAAAAAATCCCTTAATACTCATGTTAAAGTTGATGAATTGAATAACATCGTGAGAATATCTTTTATTCTTATTATGTTATAAAAGATAGAACTTGTAATCTAATAATTGATAGTGGTAGTTGTACTAATGTAGCCAGTATCGATTTGGTTAGAAATCTATGCTTACCACTTATTAATCACCCCAAGCCCTATAAACTACATTATTAATCACCCCAAGCCCTATAAACTGCAATAATGATTGTGGGGAGATGCATGCCTTTAAAAAAATTCTTTTCTTGTTCCTTTTTAAGTTGGAAGGTATAAAGAAGAAGTTTTGAGTGTTGTGGTTCCTACACATGCGAGCCATTTGTTGTTAAGAAGACCTTGGTAATATGATAGGAAAGTGCATCATGATGGTTTTTGCAACATGTTTTCTTGCAAGATAAATGATGCTAAATTGGTATTGCATGTCTTAACTCCTGACACAGTGTCAGAAGATCAACATAAGTTAACTCAAACTTGTGCAAATGGGGATGAACATACAGTTGAAACTGAATATATTAGCAAGTTGATATGGAAGAGAAAAGTTCATGAAGGGAGTCTTAAAAAGGCATGGAAAAAGAAAAGTGGATGTTAATATGGTTAACATGGTTGCTAATTCTAGAAAACGTTTATTTGCACTTGCTAAAATTCTTTTTTGATAAGAAACATGCCAAGTCTAACTCTGATTAAGATTTTTCTACGAACTTATTATCTCTCAGTTAATTGGCTTCTCCTTTTTCCAGTAATGTTATCATATAGGACCTTACACGCTCTAACCTTGACCCTTGGCATGTTTATCCAAGCAAAGATGGACTTCAAGGTAAATATTATGATTTAAATGTCTTTAATATTACTAATTTACTTCCGTTTAGTGCATATTCGAAGACGAATCTTTTTGTGGAGGAAGGGTATGATGGAGATCTGATAAGTATTGAATTATTGCTGAAGTCTAATATTTTGTAAATTATTATTTTTATTGTGTTTTAATTCTTTTATGAATATACTTAGAAGCGCAAATACTAGTAGGATGAGCTTATGATAAGTGTTCAAAGTCCTAGCCCATTTAGATTTTTGTTTTCCTTTCTAACTTAGGTTTTTGATTTTGTGCCTATAAATATGTTACCTATGTAGGTATTTTTAAAAAGACTTTATATGAATAAAAATATTTTTCACATAAATTATGAGTTGCAAACACTTGTTCTTGTATTTGGATCTTTGATCAAATACATTTTGTATCAACATCAAAAGCGGGTGTTGTGGTATCGAATTTCCCAAAAAAAAACAACTTTGAAGGTATAAGCTCAACACCAAACAAAAATAATACACATTCAAGGGTTGCGAAGATTTCTTGATCAACATTACACAAGGTTTAGCATCGAATCAAAGAAAAGATCATTTCCTGCACATAGACATGCATCAAAGGATAAACGCAATCAAAATGTCAGCTCTTCATGTTACAGCAGTGTTTTCTTTTTTTAAAATTATATATAGGATAACTAATAATTGCCTATTAGTAAAAGATAGAGATAAAGTTAAATTAGAGATGTATTAGCTCAATCAACTAGGAAACTAAAATATATCTTGTAAGGAAAATCCTACACTTATAAGGAATATACGTAAAACTACATTAACCAACCCTAAATATATATGCATGGATAACATCCTATTTCTTTTATTCACAGAAAATATCACTTTGGCTTTCCCCTCCCAACCCCAACCTGCGTTTTTCCTTCCCCCCTCAGCCATGCGACAACAGCAACCTTTTTCTTTTTGGTTGCCAAATTTTTGGGCATCAGCAAAAAAAAAAGAGAGAAGAAGAAAAGTAGCCCTATTTTAATCATCACATTCGAGAGGAAGAAAAAAAGAATAGGGAGAAAGAGTATTCACCAAAAAAAGGTAGGTGCCTCTTCCCCCTCAAATGAGTACAATCCATGCATGCTTTGATGGTATATTTTATGTGATTCATTGTTTTTATTTGTATTAGGTATATATCTGTATTTGTTTATATTCAGAAAAGCATAAGATGTGTTGTTCATGGTTGTATGTGTATGTGCGTGTGTATTGAAATTGATGGTTGTTGTGATTCGGATTGGAAACACCCTTGAATGAAATCAAAAGGTTGAATATTTTCACACTTAGGGTTCTTTAAAATTGCGTTTTGGCCTTAGAATAAGTTTATCTAGCACGTAATAGGTTGGGATTAGGTTGAAAGTCGAAAAAACGGGTCTGACAGACGCGTTTCAAGGGATGGCGCGTGGGGCCCACGCGCGGCCCCTGACGGCGCGTCCGGACACGTGCTGACGTGTCTACCTCTAAAAGTTGCATCTCGTTATAACGAGTCCAACGCAACTAGTTTGAGGTCAATCGGAGTTAAAACGAAGATTTTATGAAGGTTAGAAGAAAATATAATTTAATATAAAAAATAAAAAAAAAAGAGAAAATGTTGTTGGACCGGCCTGGCTGCCGGACCGGACCGGATGGCCAGCGGACCGGACCAGGCCAGCAGGCCGGCCCAAACCGAAAAATTAAAAAAAAAATCTGAAAATTAATTTCTGAAATGAATAAATAATAAATAATTAATTAAAATTAGTTTAAAATTCCAGAAAAATATATTTATTTATCAGAAAATTTTAAATAAATTTCAGAAAATATAAAAGGTTAAAATTAAATTATTTCTACTTAATTTCTGAATTTTAGTAAATATAAGTAATTAAAAATAATTAGTAATAAATGGAGTTAAATAAGGAAAAATTAGTAGAAAATTCTAGAAAATTAATACAAGCTAATGAAAAATAAGGAGGATGCTAAATAACAACTTTTCAATGTTCTTAAAATTTACTAAACTAAATATTGAGTGCCGGAGATGGTGAGGATGGGCGTACGGGCCCCAGGCGACTTTTGTTGTTGCATTCATGGCACGTGCATTACATGAGGTATACTGCGTCTATAGGGCGTGGGTATCGGGATGACTTACCGTGTCTATAGGGCACCGGGGTCATGAGACATACTGCGTCTATAGGGCGTGGGTGTCCAAACGGCAAGTGGTGGCTAGAGACCACGACGCTGGATTTAGGACCCGGGGGCATGCATTGCATATAGGTCTAGGGGCATATTGCATGACATGATTCTCGTTGCGTGTGACACGTTGATTGAGCATGCATCACGTACTTGCGCATTTTTATGTGGAGTGCTTTACTTACCGCATTTATGTGTTATGTGGTTATCTTATATTTATGTGCTATGTGGTTTTATCTTATATTTATGTGCTATGTGGTTATATTATATCTATGTGCTATGTGGCTATATCATTTCGGTGTGCACGTTTTGTATTGGTTTGAGGCGGGCATCTACTGGGTGATTTTCTGTCACTCACCCCTACTTCCCAGGTGAGCCAGATGAGGACTATGAGCGCATCTTCGTTGAGGGCGGGATGGACATAGCGGAGTGGGCTGGTTGAGAGCTGCAGCTAGGATATGAGGGGACTCTGCAGCTGTTTCTGTTCTAATTTATATTTTGAGGATTTTCCACATACTACTTTACTACTTTTATTCCCAGAATTCTCATTTAGCAATGTAATGAGGATTATTGGAGTTTAATATATGTTATGGTTTACGTTTCCGCGAAAAATTTCTACGTCATTTTGACAAGTAAGAGATTGATTCAACGCTTTGTATTCTCCTTAATGAGATACAGCGGGTGCACTGTTCCTGATGTTAGGGCTCGGGAGTGGGGCGCTACAGGTGGTATCAGAGCCGAGGCTTCAGATCCGCCTCGGAAACGCAGGATTAACTAGATCACTAGACGTAAGTTATGATATTTTGTAAAATGACAAGTTTACCCCTAATAAACAAAGTAGACTTAAGAGATGATTTTAGACCTAAATTATGATCGGGTTATAGAAGGTGTGTGCCGATGGTGAGCTTTTCTTGTCTAATTATCGATTTATCCGCGTTCCACCTTTCAACTTATTATCGACAAATCTGTATTCGTTTCATGAACTCAAATTCCGGATAATGCCTCCACGACGCGAGCCGCGAGATGGAAATGAAGGATACGATGGCGATGATCAGCAGGGTCGGGGGACCATTCCTCAGGTCCTTGCAGATACCCTGGCCACGCTGACTACATTGATGGCCCAGCAGCAGGTACAGATGGCTCAACTACAGCACCAGCAGCAGCCATCACCAGCACCACCACCCTAGGGGGATTCGATTTTTCTACCAGAAAATGCAGAACTGCCAGATATCTGTGTTCAGGGGTACAACACGACCAGAGGAGCAGAGATCGGGCTCAAGAATGTGTATAAGCAGTTGAGGTTGTTGCAGGTTCCGGATGGCATGAAGGTTGATGTGGTTGTACCATTCTTAGAGTGTGATACCGAGCAATGGTAGCAGTGTGTGACATGCAGGCTGACTCCACCGCCGACATGGACCCAGTTTAAGGAGGAGTACCAGAAACACTCTATTCTAGAGAGTGCCCTACACCAGCACAAGCACCCCTTCCATCATCAAGTCAGATGCAATAGAAAGTAAAGGGCGGACCAACGCTCGTGTGCATGTTATAACAGACACTGAGGTAGAGGAGGTCGGGGACGTAGTTATAGGTGAGATGTTAATTAGCAAAGTCCCAGCCTACGTCCTATTTGATAGCGGTGCCAGCCACTCGTTCGTTGCCAGGAGATTCGCCAAGAACATGAGTATTCTATCAGAACATCTTGGGATCCTTTATCGTGTTCAAACCGCCAGCGACCAGGTGCTTGTATCCCACTATCAGTACAAGAAATGTCACTTGGAGATTAATGAGCTTGAGTTCTCCGCAACCCTGATCCCGATCCAGATGCAGGATTTCGACATCATTCTGGGTATGGATTTCATGGCAAGATATAGTGCTGCTATCGACTGCCGTCAGAGACAGGTCAGTATGCAGACACTGGATAAGCGAGAGACTATCTTCCAGGGACAGGTCAAATTGAAAAAGTAATCCAGAAAAAAAAATCTACATGACTACAGCACAGGCCTCTCGGGCATTGAAGAAAGGAGCCGAGGGTTTTCTTATGTATGTTCTAAATGCCAGTGTTGAGACTCCATCGATTGAGGATATTCCAGTGGTACGAAATTTTAAGGATGTCTTCCTTGACGAGCTGTCAGGTTTATCACCGAGTAAGGAAGTAGAGTTCGAGATCGACCTCATACTCGGAGCTGAGCCGATCTCGAAGGCACCATACAGGATAGCACCTGCATAGTTAAAAAAGCTTAAGGAGCAGTTGCAGGAGTTGCTGGACAGGAAGTTTATCAGGACTAGTGTTTCTCCCTGAGGAGCACCAATGTTGTTCGTGAAAAAGAAGGATGACAGTACAAGGTTATGTACCGACTATCGTGAGCTAGATAAGATCACGATAAATAATAAATACCCACTACCGATGATCGACGATCCATTTGATCAGTTGAAGGATGCCAGAGTGTTCTCGAAGATTGACCTCCGATCAGGCTACCTTCAGTTGAGGATTAAGGCAGAAAACATAGCAAAGACCGTGGTCTGCACTCGATATGGGCACTACGAGTTTCTTGTGATGCCTTTTGGACAGACGAATGCACTTGCGGCCTTCATGGACTTGATGAACACAGTATTCAGGAAGCAGTATGACCGTTGTGTGGTAGTGTTCATCGATAACGTCTTGGTGTATTCACCTGATGAGGAGACGCATATTGAATACTGGCAGGAGGTATTTGAGACTCTTAGGAAGAAAAAGTTGTATGTAAAGTTCAGCGAGTGCGATTTCTGGTTAGAGAGTGTGACTTTCTTAGGCCGCGTGATTTCTAAGGAGGGCATTTCTGTTGACCCAAAGAAGATAGATACAGAATGGCTCCGACCTACTAATATCACTGAGGTACTTAGTTTTCCTGGCCTTGTCGGTTATCATCGCAAATTCGTTGAGGGATTTTTGAGGATTGCAGCACCACTGAGTCGATTGACTCAGAAAAAAAAGGGACTAAGTTTGTATGGACCTCTGAGTGTGAGGTAAGCTTTGCAGAGTTGAAGCGGAGGTTGACGACCGCACCAGTATTGGCACAACCTCAGGCACTAAAGGGTTTGTCATCTACAGCGACGCCTCGAAGAATGGGCTAGGGTGCGTGTTAATACAGAGAGATAAGGTAGTGCATACGCTTCAAGGCAGTTAAAGCAATATGAACAAAATTCTCTGACTCATAATCTGGAGCTGGCAGTGGTGATGTTTGCATTAAAGATTTGACGTCATTATCTATACGGTATAAAGTGTGAATTCCTCACAGATCATAAGATCTTGAAGTATTTATTCACACAGAAAGAGTCGAATATGCGTTAGAGGAGATAGCTTGAGCTACTGAAAGCCTATGACCTGACCATCAGTTATCATCCGGGAAAAGACAAACCGAGTTGCAGATGTCTTGAGTAAAAAGTCGAATCACGCCAGACAGACGCCACTGGAGAAAGAGATGGCCAAATTTGATATTGACATTGTTGATTCCACTGCTAACGTTTTGGCGGCCTTAGTTATTACACCATCCCTGATTGAGCGAATTAAGGAGGAACAGAAGGAGGATGTGACACTTAGAGATATCCAAGAGAGGAGGGTGACCAGTCTGATTGAAGGCTTCCAGATACATGATGATGGCAGTATTTAGTACCAAAGAAGATTGTGCGTGCTTGATGATGAGTACCTAAGGAAGGAATCGTTGAAGGAGGCACCCAATTTGATGTAGCCGATTCATCCAGGTGCTACGAAGATGTATAATGACTTAAAGAAATATTATTGGTGGAGTGGGATGAAGAGACACATCGCGGAGTTCATTGAGAGATGCCTCGTTTGTCAGCAGGCTAAGACAGAACATCAGAGGCCGTGAGGTTTGATGTTGTCCTTGGAGATACCAGATTGGAAATGAGAGCATATGACTATGGATTTTGTTGTAGGGCTTCCTAAAACAAGAGGCAACAATGACATGATCTGGGTAATTGTTGACTAATTGATGAAGTTTGCTTACTTTTTACCTGTGCCGAGTGACGTGACCATGGAGAGACTGGTGACGCTGTACATTGATGATATTGTCAGCCTTCATGGGGTTCCAGTTAGTATTGTTTCAGACCGTGACCCGAGGTTCACCTCCCGATTCTGGTCAATTTGTGAGAGAAGGTTGTGAACAGAGCTACGTTTGAGCAATGCGTTCATCCTCACACCGACAGACAGTCGGAGAGGACCATTCAGACTTTAAAGGATATGTTGAGAGCGTGCGCATTGGACTTTAAGGGGAACTGGGACGGTATGATCAAGTTAATTGAGTTCTCCTACAACAATAGCCACCTCACTGCCTTCGGCATGTCATCCTTTGAGCGCTCTATGGACGTAAGTGTAGGTCCCCTGTTCATTGGGATGAGGTTGGCGAGCGTACTATTACCGGTCCTGAGTTGGTCGAACAGACTAGAAAAAAAGGTGAAGTTGATACGTGATAGGCTCAAGGTTGCGTAAGACAGAAGCAAGAGTTGGACAGATTTAATGAGGCGTCCTTTAGAGTTTGCTGTGGGCGAGAATGTTTACTTGAGAGTGTTGACTATGAAGGGGGTTTCACGATTTCATTTGAAAGGTAAGCTGATGCCTCGCTACATTGATCCATATGAGGTACTCGAGAGGGTCGGTACCTTGGCCTAACGATTAGCGTTACCCCCTGCCTTGACTCAGGTTCTCAGCGTATTTCATGCTTCACAGTTGAGGAGATATGTTCCAGATCTGAGCCATGTTTTAGATGAGCCACCGTTGAGAATTCGACCGAACATGACCTATGAGGAGACTCATATCAAGATCATGGATCGCAAGGACCAGGTACTGAGACACCGGGTCATCTCTTATGTTAAAATTCAGTAGACAAATCACACCGAGCGCGAGGCGACTTGGGAGCTTGAGGAGCAGATGCGAGAGAGATGTACACAATTCTTCGAATGAGGTACGTCAAGTTTCCAGGACGAAACTTTTTGTAAGGAGGGTAGGATGTTACAGCCGTGTTTTGTTTTTTTAAAATTATATATAGGATAACTAATAATTGCCTATTAGTAAAAGATAGAGATAAAGTTAAATTAGAGATGTATTAGCTCAATCAACTAGGAAACTAAAATATATCTTGTAAGGAAAATCTTACACTTATAAGGAATATACGTAAACTACATTAACCAACCCTAAATATATATGCATGGATAACACCCTATTTCTTTTATTCACATAAAATATCACTTTGGCTTTCCCCTCCCAACCCCAACCTGCGTTTTTCCTTCCCCCCCTCAGCCATGCGACAACAGCAACCTTTTTCTTTTTGGTTGCCAAATTTTTGGGCATCAGCAAAAAAAAAAAGAGAAGAAGAAAAGTAGCCCTATTTTAATCATCACATCCGAGAGGAAGAAAAAAAGTATATGGAGAAAGAGTATTCGCCAAAAAAAAGGTAGGTGCCTCTTCCCCCTCAAATGAGTACAATCCATGCATGCTTTGATGGTATATTTTATGTGATTCATTGTTTTTATTTGTATTAGGTATATATCTGTATTTGTTTATATTCAGAAAAGCATGAGATGTGTTGTTCATGGCTGTATGTGTATGTGCGTGTGTATTGAAATTGATGGTTGTTGTGATTCGGATTGAAAACACCCTTGAATGAAATCAAAAGGTTGAATATTTTCACACTTAGGGTTCTTTAAAATTGCGTTTTGGCCTTAGAATAAGTTTATCTAGCACAGAATAGGTTGGAATTAGGTTGAAAGTCGAACAAACGGGTCTGACGGACGCGTTTCAAGGGGTGGCGCGTGGGGCCCACGCGCGGCCCCTTACGGCGCGTCCGGACGCGTGCTGACGTGTCCACCTCCAAAAGTTGCGTCTCGTTATAACGATTCCAACGCAACTAGTTTGAGGTCAATCGGAGTTAAAACGAAGATTTTATGAAGGTTAGAAGAAAATATAATTTAATATAAAAAAATAAAAAAAAAGAGAAAATGTTGTTGGACCGGCCTGGCTGCCGGACCGGACTGGATGGCCACCGGACCGGACCAGGCCAGCAGGCCGGCCCAAACTGAAAAATTAAAAAAAATCTGAAAATTAATTTCTGAAATGAATAAATAATAAATAATTAATTAAAATTAGTTTGAAATTCCAGAAAAATATATTTATTTATCAGAAAATTCTAAATAAATTTCATAAAATATAAAAGGTTAAAATTAAATTATTTCTACTTAATTTCTGAATTTTGGTAAATATAAGTAATTAAAAATAATTAGTAATAAATGGAGTTAAATAATGAAAATTAGTAGAAAATTCTAGAAAATTAATATAAGCTAATGAAAAATAAGGGGATGCTAAATAACAACTTTTCAATGTTCTTAAAATTTACTAAACTAAATATTGAGTGCTGGAGATGGTGAGGATGGGCGTACGGGCCCCAGACGACTTTTGTTGTTGCATTCATGGCACGTGCATTGCATGAGGTATACTGTGTCTATAGGGCGTGGGTATCGGGATGACTTACCTTGTCTATAGGGCACCGGGGTCATGAGACATACTGCGTCTATAGGGCGTGGGTGTCCAAACGGCAAGTGGTGGCTAGAGACCACGACGCTGGATTTAGGACCCGGGGGCATGCATTGCATATAGGTCTAGGGGCATATTGGATGACATGATTCTCGTTGCGTGTGACACGTTGATTGAGCATGCATCACGTACTTGCGTATTTTTATGTGCAGTGCTTTACTTGCCGCATTTACTTTATCTTATGTGTGTTATCTTATATTTATGTGCTATGTGGTTATCTTATATTTATGTGTTATGTGGTTTTATGTTATATTTATGTGTTATGTGGTTATATTATATCTATGTGCTATGTGGCTATATCATTTCGGTGTGCACGTTTTGTATTGGTTTGAGGCGGGCATCTACTGGGTGATTTTCTGTCACTCACCCCTACTTCCCAGGTGAGCCAGATGAGGACTATGAGCGCATCTTCGTTGAGGACGGGACGGACATAGCGGAGTGAGCTGGTTGAGAGCTGCAGCTAGGATATGAGGGGACTCTGCAGCTGTTTCTGTTCTAATTTATACTTTGAGGATTTTTCACATACTACTTTACTACTTTTATTCCCAGAATTCTTATTTAGCAATGTAATGACGATTATTGGAGTTTAATATATGTTATGGTTTACGTTTCTGCGAAAAATTTCTACGTCATTTTGACAAGTAAGAGATTGATTCAACGCTTTGTATTCTCCTTAATGAGATACGGCGGGTGCACTGTTCCCGATGTTAGGGATCGGGGGCGGGGCACTACACTTCAAGCTCCACAAATAAAGTCGCAGAAGGTTCAGATAGTATAAATGGTGACTTGCTCGACGTCATCAACAACAGAGCAAGCTGCAAATTTTTGGATACTGGATTCAACATATTCGTTTTGTAACGGAAAGGAACTCTCCGGTGAGAATCCCATTCGGAATGTCTTCATATGTCTTCCTTAAAGCTTCGCTTTAATGAATAGATGATTAAGGAGCCGTTAAAGGTGCTCAGGGCAAGAAGAATCAAGCATCAGAAAACCTAAGGCAGTGATGAAAAGGTTGGCAAAGTGGAGCGTCACTCTATTGATGAGGATCATACTTTTCCAGAATCAGAAGTTACACTTCCATCCAATGATCGACATACCTGTACTTCAGTCCAGAACAATCAGACCACCATTCAGGTACTATTTTTGAGGATAGGGTTACATACATTTGTTATTAGTAATGGATATCTTCACACTTCTCCGGAAGCAATCAATAGTTATAAGAAGGACACATAGATGACTACTATAACATAGAATATATATCGTTCAATAAAAATGATATATGGTATTTGGTGGAGCTTCCTCAATGAAAGCCCACAATTGGATGAAAGCGGGATTTCGAGAAGAAAAAAGTATTGTCAGAACAAAAAGAGAGAAAAGTTCAAACTCGTGTAACAGGGTTGTTCTCAAAAGCAGTGGATAGATTACAGCCAAAAAAAATTCTCCTGTGGTATGACATACTTCCATCAAGATTGTGTTGGTGCCTATAGCACATTATGATATGGTGTTGGAGCGTATGGATGTGAAAACTGTTTTCTATATAACAATTTTTAATAGAAGATTTTTATGGAGCAACAACAGGGGTTCAACCATCCTGGATAGGAGCATTTGGTACGTAAATCGAAGAAGCCCATTTATGGGATGAAGCATGTTAAAGCTAAAATTGGTTTTGACGATTTGTACACAAAAAGAGAGAATGTTCAAAAACAAGTGTCTTTAACATATGTTTAAATAATAAAGAAAGTGTTTTCTGAGAAATCAAACGCTTTATGGAGCACTCTGAGAAATCAAACGCTTCATGGAGTGCTGCTTCTGAGGGCCGAAAGTTTCGAACTGGGCATAGTAGCGCTCTAACAGATCAGAGAAACAAAACTATCTTGTTTAGGGAGTTTCAAACGCCTTATGGAGCGCTCTGAGAAATCAAACGCTTTATGGAGCGCTGCTTCTGAGGGCCGAAAGTTTCAAACTAGGCCAAGTAGCGCTCTATCAGGTAAGACAAATGAGGGTGTCAAGTTTCGAACGCTATATAGAGCGCTACATCCACAAGTCTGATGCGCGAATAGAAGGTACGAACTGGAGTGATTTTCTCTCTCCTGTACTTTTTGTTTGACAAAAATCACTTTTTATTTTCCCAATGCAATCATGACTTTTGTGGCTACTTTTCAAAATGCAAATCCAAGGTAGGTGGGGATATCCTTCTATTATTGTTTTAAAATGCAAGACTTCCCCAAGAAGTTTTGACTTCTTCCAAGAAGCAATTTTCAAAATTGATGAGGTGTCAACATGCCATTGGATGTCTTCTCCCAATCTTCTCTCTCTCTCCTTCTCCTCCAACGGTTAGAAGCTCTTCCTTTAAGGCTTTGAAGACTCCATTTTTGAAGACTAACTTTCTACCTCAAGCTCTCAAGTCTTCATTTGTATTTTGCGAGTAAAGGAGAAGAGGTTTTCTTCTAAGTGAATATTGTGAGGAGCAAGATTTAGATTGTTGGTCAAGGAGCAAGGTTGCTTCTTGTTGGGCAAAACTCAAGCTCTCAAGAGCTAGTTGATGGTGTTGGAGCAACATCATTCTCCATAGAAGGTTTCTTTGGTGAAGAGAAGATCTTAAGGAGGCTAGGCTTTAAGGAGGTTGAGTGTTCATTGTTGAAACTCAAGCTTCTAAGAGCTAGTTGATGGTGTAGGAGCTACATCATACTCCATAGAAGGTTTCTTTGGTGCAAAGAAGATCTTAAGGAGGCTAGGCTTCAAAGAGGTTGAGTTTTCATTGTTCTTGAGCTAGGTTTGCTAAACCTAGTTTGTTCTTGTATTTTCTTTGATTGTTGTTTCCCCCCAAAGAGAAATAACAATCCTTTGTTAAAAAATCCTTCTTGTTCAAAGCAAGAAGGTAGATGAGTAGAGTCTTTGACTTGAACCTCTATAAAAATGGTGTTCTTTCATTTCTGCAATTTATTTCCTTCAAAGAACACATCAAGTATTGGTTTAAACACTTCCATTGCAAAAAGATTCAAAAAAGAACCATACTTGTATAAACGCACTATTCAACCCCCCTTCTAGTGTGTTTCACGGACCTAACAAAGCAGTCTCCAAGACAGCAGGTACATTAGGTTCCACTCCTACAAAATCAGAATTGGCTACAAGCTCAATGAGTATGGTCGTTGTGTTTTATGTGAAGAGCTTTAATGATGATCCCAATATTGTTACACTACTATATCTTGATGACATGCTTATTGCTACTAAAAGAACAAACGAGGTTAAAAAAATAAAAAACCGTGTGGATCAAAAAATTTTGCATGAAGAATTTGGGTGCAGTCAAAGAAATTCTTGGTACGAAGATTTACAAGGAAAAATTATGAAAGGTTGTAATTGTCTCAGCCCAACTATGGTAAAAAGGTGATAGGTAGGTTTAAAATGATATAGCAAAAACAATAAGAACACCACTCCCGAGTCGAGTCATTTTAATTAATCTACCTAGCTAGGATTTCCCAAAGACTAATGAAGAAAAGTGTCAAGTATTTCATAGATTACTGTAGTGAGGTGTCTTATGCATAGTAGAGTTCGTACAGGGCATAATAAAGAACAAGCAATTAATGTTATGAGCAAGTATATAGTTAATCTAGGTGGACAACACCTTAAATCAGTCTAAGTGAATTTTCAAATAGTTGAGGAGCACTACAGATTAGTTGTGAATTGTGGATCAACAACTAGGCTCGGGCCATAAGCTGACCCAATAAATTCTCTGAGTTCATTCTAACGTCATTAAAGATCGACTATCAAAATTGATCAATTTGCAACACCTAGTTACTAATCAAGTCTAACCATAGAAGCATTGTTGACTATTAATAACCTCAAAGTCACCTAATTACACGTATCTACCTCATTATTAGTTTTATTCCTACCACTAAACTTTTTTAGTGGTGCATGAGTAAATCTTAGTATTTACTTATCAAACAATAAAAATACCCAACAATGAGGAGAAAACCCTTACGCCACGCATTCATTGTCTAATATTTTCTCATTAACCACCATAACGCTTGTCTAATTCTATAATCATGCCCAGGATTTGACGCTCATGCCTAATTCGAATCGAGACGCTCTACTTGAATACACCTATAAACCAAAGTTATTTCACTACGATTCACGTCCACTAACTTTTGATTTTTTTTTTCATATATGATTGAAAAATGTAAAAGATAATAAGACTATTCATAATGGGGTATGTATGTCTTCGGAAAAAAAATATGCATAATGAAACATGAGGTAGATCATATAGCGTAGTCCCGGGTTTACTACTTAGACTTTAACCATGACGTATGACACATATAACTATGAGAACTATTTAGAAATTATATGTGCACATGTGTGTATTGCTAGTAAATAAAGTATGAACAAAGAAGCAAAAGAAAGTCCCAGAAGTCAAAAGTTCCCTAACAAGTCCAAGGGTTCGACAGGATAAAAGAGAAAAAGAAAACCAAAAAAAAAAAGCAAAAAAGGTGATGGCCAAGAAGTAGTACTTGGAGTCACACCAAACAGAGGAGAGTCAAAGTATGAAAGTAGAAAGGGCCAATGTAAGTAGTAGAATAATAGTTAAAATACAAGTTTAAGCATTGAATTTAATTGCATTAAGTCCCCCAAAATGGGCCCCTCCATTCCCCATAGCGGCTTGTGCCATACTTTCTTTCCTTTTCTCTCACATGCCAAAACTTCTTTCTCCCCATGTTTCTCAAACCTCTTCTCTCCCTCTCTCTATATAAGGCCTAACATTCTCTATCTATTATCCTCAATTTCACAAGTGTTCTTCATTGACCAATTAACACATCTTTTTTTTGGTTCAATCAATAAGTCTCTCCATTTAGAGTAATAATGGAGCATTTCAAGACATCACCATCAGCTATTACAGATTGTAGTAGCCAAAGTAGTGGCAATGCTGAAGACATGAGCGATCTCCGACGAGGGCCATGGACCATGGAAGAAGACTTCACCCTCATCAATTATATATCCCTTCATGGTGAAGGTCGTTGGAACTCTCTTGCTCGCTCTGCAGGTTTCTTCTTCTTTCTTTTCTTCCTCTCCCTCATCTTATACATGTTAATATATCAATATAAGACGCTTCTCTGATCCCTCCGGTGGAAAATTCATCCAGAAAAACATAAACACGGGATATGAAATCCTAGATCTTAAAAACAAGAGCCCACATATATCATATATTTTTTTCGAAAGATACATCCCTCCTATGGAGGTTATCATAATTTCACGTAATAGACACACTCACCACCTGTTGTAATCACGGAGTATAACTTCTCCGCAGCTACAGAAGCTGTTACATATATACAAAATGATGGTTTCATCAAGAGGGTCCTTTGAATATATATTTTCAATTCAAAAATAATTGGAAGTGTGAAATAATTCTTCATGCAAAGTCTTCTTCTTCTTGGTTAAAATGACAATATATAAGCTAGAGAGACCAAAGATCAAGGGGATGTACCTCATACAAAGCTCTACTCGTAGGCTAAGATGCAAAATCTTCTTCTTGATCGTATGCTTAAGAGATATGTCACCGTATTTATGTAGTTACGTGATATACTTTGCATACCATTATTTGCTCCTACGTGTAACATAGTCTTTAATTAAGATCAATTGCATGCAACCCGTTCAGTAGAGATAATAGATACAGCTGGAAAAGAAAAAGGGAAATCAGAAAACAACTTTATAATTTTATGGGATGAGAAGTATCCCAAGAAAGTAGAGATATTGTAATGGATGCATCTTTCTTTCCTTTTCTATTAGTTTTAGTTCATTACATTGCACTCGTGCCCAGCACTTTTTGTTTACTTTGATAAATAAATCTCACGGGCTTACGTGTGAACTTTTCCAAAATTGCTATTGACAGGCCTCAAACGTACTGGCAAGAGCTGTAGATTGAGATGGCTGAATTATCTACGTCCTGATGTTCGTCGTGGAAACATAAGTCTTGAAGAACAGCTCCTCATTCTTGAACTCCATTCTCGATGGGGCAATAGGTACTTGTACTATATGTAACACCATTGTATCTATGGAAAATTCATACGTAGGGGATCTACTATGCTCCAATAATGGAACAATACATGCTATATTTTATTTGTTTAGAATATATGATACCTCTTTATTTATGAATTTTCGAGTATGTATTTCTGATCAAAACTAAGATATTCTAAGAAATGTCAATTGTTGGATCAAGTAGATGATATAATATCGCACGGTCCAATAGTTGAAGACTTCTAGAAATGTTACGACTAATTAGATCTAAGGAAAATCTGTAGAATTATGCATTAATCAGCATATTCAGGGTACCCACGTAGCTACCTATAAAGAAATATAATAGTGGCTAATTACTTATTGATTGCAACGTGTAGGTGGTCCAAAATAGCACAACATTTGCCAGGCAGAACTGACAATGAGATCAAGAACTATTGGAGGACTCGAGTGCAAAAGCATGCCAAGCAACTCAAGTGTGACGTGAACAGCAAGCAATTCAAGGACACCATGCGATACCTCTGGATGCCAAGATTGGTTGAGAGGATTCAGGCAGCCGCCTCGGCCACCACCTCCAACACCGCGATCCCGACTTCTGCCACCACATCATATATCTCAACTAATTATCATCCTGTTCTCCACACTCATCAAACTATGGACACAGATTTAACAGGCCAGCTGGTGTATTCATCACAGCCTAACATGCCTAATGGTTGCATCCAAGTTAACCAGACCAGCTTTACTCCCGAAAACTCAAGCACAGTCGCCTCGGCCGACTCATTCGGCGCAGCACAAATTGTGTCACCCATTTCTGATTTAACGGATTGTTGCAATTATCCATCTATTAATCGGAGCAACAACAATCAAGATTATTATCAACCCAATCAGCTCTGTACCTATGGCGATTCGTTGATTAGCCCGACTGGTTACTTCAACCAGGGTTTCGATTATCAAATCATGGATCAAACCAACCCATGGATGGATACTCCAGATGTTACAGACTGTTTATGGAATATGGAAGATGCTTGGTTTTTACCGCAACAACTCAACGCTAATATGATTTGAATAGTACACAATGAAATGAGATTTAATGAAAAAATATTATACATCTTAATTAGTATTAAGATAGCATTAGTGTTGTATACAATCTTACTCGTAAAACAACTTTACGAGTGGAACTTGTCACTGAAAAAGAAATCAACATTTTTTGTGGATGATGCATGGCAAGATATCAGCATAGATATACACAAACACAATAGGATTAGAAATTATTTGATCATAGGCACATGATTTTCAACTAGTGTCGAAAGGACATCTCAATTATAAGCGAGGATTGTCATCTCTTTGTTCTGCACTTCAATTAAATTTTCTTATTTTTGGCAGTTGATTGAAGGATTTCCGTTGTATGTTGGAACTTTTTTTTATTAGTTGATTGGTATAATATACTCTGATATTTATTTTCTTTTGAAGTTGACAACTCTGAAACTACTACTGTATGATATTGATATTCATTGTTTTCTTTTTTCCAACATGCACTATTAAAAATGGCTGTGATTACCTAATGGAAACCACTGTGTATTACATGTTTGTTGAAGAAGTGAATAATTGGTTCCACTAACTTTACCTCAATTGTCTTTGTTGCTTGTTATTTTAATATTGTGATTCCGTGTCATAATCCATTGGGTATGAACCAGGGCTAAAGGTTCTTGTTCCTTCTTCTAGATTAAGCTCACGGCTTAAAAAGAAGTATAATTAGCCACGATTCAAAGAGAAAGCATATTCTATTCCACAATAATTTAGTCTTAATCTGTTTTTTTTATATACTTTAACATAGTTAATTATGTCTCAATATGATGCTGTCGATAATAATGAACAGCCGCGTGAATGAGTTCAAAGAACCTGCAATCGGATATGGATCAATTCCTTTAAAGGATTCTTTAAAGCATCCGCTAAAATGCTATTTAGATATATGACATATGTAAAATAGTTAAAATCTATAAAATATTTGCTGCAGATTGATATGCGTAAAAAGTATATTTTTTTTCTATTTATTCATTTATTTGCACCACAAAAAAAAAGGCATATAGCGACAGAGAAAGATCGTCGTCATTTCGTCTCTACAGGCATATAGCGACGAAATAGCGACGAAAACAGTAGGTCGTAATACGGCTTGTCGCAAAGTGATTTTCGTCGGTGATGCGTCGCTATATTGGGACGGAAAAAATCTCGTCGGTGTTTCGTCGCACAATTGCGACGAAAATCTGTCAGGTCTGCGACCTGTTATTGCCGTCGTTTTTTCGTCGGTGTATTTTTTTCGTCACTATTTTATAATTTTTAATTTTTTTATTTCCGTTCTGCGACATTTTATTTCGTCGCAGAGTTTCGTCGGTATATCTTTTGTCGTCGCTGTTTTATATTTTTTTGTTTTTTTATTTCTGTTCTGCGACATTTTATTTCGTCGCAGATTTTCGTCGGTATATCTTTTTCGTCGCTATTTTTAAATTTTTGATTTTTTTATTTCCGGTCTGCGACATTTTGGTTTCGTCGCAGGTTCGTCGCTATTCTTTAATTTAATAATACATATTAATATAATATTAAATATTAAATATTTTTAATTTATTAATAATATCAATATATTATTAATTAAATAGTTTTTATTATTATTTAATTTTTATAATATATTTTATTTTGTATATTAAATCATTTGTACGAATATTATACAGAAATACAGTACTTGCGTATTGAAGTTTGTATAATTAAACAACACAAACGAAATAGAATCCGTATAAATGTCATATAAAATATAAAAGTACAAAGAATATGCCAACACAATAAATGAAATAGACTGTACGAAAAATCAAAAAATAAAATACTATGCAGAGGAAGATGGAGGGGGATCATGCGGAGAAGAGTGACCATCAGGAGGTGGAGGCTGAGGCTGCGAGGAGCTGGAAATGATAGAGA
Source organism: Eustoma russellianum (assembly GCA_036186865.1). Classification (NCBI taxonomy): domain Eukaryota; kingdom Viridiplantae; phylum Streptophyta; class Magnoliopsida; order Gentianales; family Gentianaceae; genus Eustoma; species Eustoma russellianum. The sequence continues at coordinate 12,742,916 of AP025046.1, read as the reverse complement.
TGATGAGATGCGATAGCTGCGACATTTGCCGACGTCTTAGCGACGCTATAGCGACGACCGCGACGACCAAGAAACACAAATCCAGGAAACAAACAAACACAAATACCGACGACTTAGCGACGCTCAGCGACGATCAAGAAACACAAATCCCGGAAACAAACAAACACAAATACCGACGAAATAGCGACGCTCAGCGACGACCAAGAAACACAAATCCTGGAAACAAACAAACACAAATACCAACAAAATAGCGACGCTCAGCGACGAAACACGTCGTATGGTGTGTGTTTTTTAATATCTGCATTCATTGCTTACCGACGAGTTACCGACGAAATAGCGACGCACGACGTATCTTCACACCATACGATGTGTTTCGTCGCTGTGGGCGTCGCTAATGCGTCGCTACACAATCCCAGCGGCATTCTCCGCACATTGCCCGAGTATTCTTACCGTCACTGTCCGCGTCGCTAAGTCGTCGCTATGCGGCGGTGTCCGCACAGTGCCCGACTGTTACAACTTACAATACATTTACGTCGCTACGTCGTCGCTATGTCGTCGCTGAATTCCCCTATAAAAACAGGATGTACCGTGACCCCCACTACATAGAAAACGACTTCTCTTTTATAATCATATAAAAAGACCCAAATATGGTTCGTACTAAAGCTCAAGCACGACGTGGTAGTGGTCATTCATACCCTAGACGGCCTATTCAACAACCCGCACCTGCAGCGGTTCCTCCACCACAAGAATCACCCCCATAGGCTGAGTTCTCTGAACCCACTCTTTTTGGGCCACGTCGGGATCGCCAAATTGGCGATCCCCGTATAGAAATACAAGAGCTGTGGAAAACAGTGGATGACCTGAGGGCGCATATTGTGTACCAGGATGAGCGTCTCCAGTACCTGGACACAAGGCAGATGCGGATCAAATCCAAAGCTGCACAGCTGAGACGCCTCCTGAAGGCGTGCGCGGAGAGTGTTGCTACTCTCTGTTCGGATGACGAACAGTGAATGGCTCCTCTCTGCTATTCATTTAGATTGTTTTTTCATTATTGTCCTTATATATTTTTTAATTTATAATTCCATATTAATGAAGTTTTTTTTCTAATCATTGCTTTCGTTTTTTAATTTAAACACGTGTTTAATCTCTTACGAATCTTGACGACGCTAAAATACAAACGAAATGTGGTTCAGAAAAATTTGAGACGACTAATTCACCGACTAAACAGCAACTATATACCGACGAAACTTAATACAACAACGAGAACCTAATACAACAACGAGAACCTACTAACCATACCGACGAAACTTAATACAACGACGAGAACCTATTATTAAGCGCGAATTTATTATCGCAGTTTGAAATTAGCGACGCTTTACCAACGAACTACCAACGCACGACGTCTCTTCACACCATTCGACGCTTTTCGTCGCTGAGGCGTCGCTAAGGCGTCGCTATTCCGCAGTGTCCGTATAGTTCCCGATGGTTACAACGTACGATGAGTTTACGTCGCTAAGTCGTCGCTAATGCGTCGCTAATTTGGAAGAACCGTCACGCCCGCACATATTACGTCGCGAAGTCGTCGCTATTCGTCGCTAATGCGAACGAAGCGTCACACCCGCACATATTCCCATCTTGATTAACGGTCGAAAAATTTATCGCATGTTCGTCGCTATGTCGTCGCTAAATTTACCTATTTATAACCCCACATCCTTACATTACACACATACAAAGTTATAAAACTTCAAAGTAACATCCTTACATTACACACATACAAAGTTATAAAACTTCAAAGTATGCCGCGTCATTATATAAGAACCCCAAGGCGTGGAGGGGCAAACAGTGCACCTTCACAACGGCCTCCTCCTCAACCACAACCATCGGTTGAGCGGGAGGGTTCAATATCTGTGCATGACCCAATGCTACCAGAGGATCCTGAAGAACAAATGCCGGAACCGGATATCGACTACCGTATGCTTAGAGCAAACATGCAGCAGCTGTCGAGGCAACTGCACAGCATGAACAGAAGGCTGCACAAGTTGAAATTTAGATATTATAAGCTGAAGCGCCTCCTCAAAGAGTTCGCAGAGAATGTGGCGGCCACTCTTTCTTCTGATGACGAAGAGTGAACGACCCCTCTCCGCCTCTCTTTTAGATTTCGTTTTTTAATTTTTCGTCTTCATAATGTAAATATTTATTACTAAATGAATAAAATTTTTTCCCAATCACCACTTTCTTTTTTCTTAATTCATACACGTGTTTAATCCTCGACGAATCTACGAGGACACAGCGACGAATCGGAATACGAACGAAAAGTAAAACAAAACATTTGCGACACACGGGTTTCATCGACAAAAAACCGACGATACACAACGCCGAGAACCTACTAACTGACGAATTTATTTCCTTGTTTATCCGTGTTCTGGAATTTTAGCGACACACTAGCGACGTTATAGAGACGAAACGCAACAATACAAAAAGCGACGAACAAAACACACAGAGTAGCGATGAACCACCGACAAAACACCGACGAAATTGTAAAGAAAGGATTAACCTGATTACTTTTTTGTTAGCGACAATGCATTTCATCGTAGTTTCGTCGCAATTAACGACGAAATTGCGTTTATCGCAATTTCGTCGCAAATTACCGACGAAACACCGACACACCTTGTTTTGTCGGTGACTTTTTCGTCGCAAATCAAATTTTTTTTTGTGGTGACAAGGTATACGTTCGTTGAACTGATAAGTCTAGTCCTTAGATATTCTCCAGAAATTGTTTTAGCAAATCTGTGAGTATCATTTCTCTCCGGTCAATCTCTGTGGATAAATGCGCACGTCGGTTGATTTTATTATGAATAACAAGTAACTATTAAATAAGACATAAACTAACGAAATAAAATAATTGAAGCAACCTTCTATTTGTTTTACTCGTATGTTTAGTATATAAATTGCGTTATATGTCTTGTAGTTTAATAAGAAGGCGGACGTTAAAGCAAGTGGTAAGATTTTGAGGTCACGAGTTCGAACTACGTAAACAGATTCTTGCGCAAAGTATAGAGCAAAGCTACGTACATTAAATCGCAAAGTGATGCAGCCTGTACAAGTCTGGAATGCCAGAGATATGAATGAGAATCTAGGCTTGATGAAGAGAGAGCAGAAGGCAGTACACAGGTATTTAAGACCTCAGACTGTACAGGCAGGCTGGAATCATGCATGTAATAGAGTCCATGATGCTTACTAACTGAACCAATCATCCTCCTGGATAACTGATCCTGAATGAAACAACCAGAATCATGGAATGAAACAAGAAAATGAGGGAAGTCAGTAAGCTTGCTTAAGGAAACAAGTTTGAAAGAATATGAAGGAACATGTAATGCATCCTCCAGAACAAGACCACTGTGTAGCTTAATCATTCCTTTATGAATTGCATCAACTGTAATATTATTTGGAAGCTAGATAGAAACATGATCAATGGGATAATAGGAATGAAACAAGGTTAAGGATCAAGAAATATGGTCAATGGCCACTGAGTCCAAGATCCATACACAATTGATACCTGTAGAATACTTACCTGCAGACATACCAGTCTGTGCAGTCATAACAGCACCTTGCAGTTCTTTGCTTACACTGGTTCCTAAAATAACATCATCAACATCCAACAATGAGTTTAGTGAACTATTTTTGAGTAAGAGAATGTGTAGACTGTGGGGGCAGATAAGAAGAAGCCTGAAATGACTGCTCAGCATCATTGTTCTGAGGCCTCTCTTCCATCACATCAGTTGCATTCACTTGGTTTCTAAACTTAAAACCAGGAGAAAATCCATGAACATCTATCACTTTTGTGTCCTATCATACCACAATGATTACAATGCAAGAGCTTGTTACCCTCATGATAGAATCTTCCATTTCTCCTCCTATACGTTGGTCTCTGCCTCTTGTTCACATACGTATTGGCTACAAAACTTTCTTCATCATCACAATTACTGACTAAAGCTATAGAAGCATTATTAAAACCAGCTACTGCATTGTTATTAGTGATCTTCCTTTCAAATTTCAACGTCATTGCAAATACAGTTTTAATGTCTGGCAACAGTGTCATCACATAAACCTGTGATCTGACTGGATCGAATTCTTTGTTCAATCCTTTGACAAACTTTATAACATAGTCATTTTCAATGAACTTACTCACTTTCTTAGTAACATCACACACATCTAGGACAATCACACTTCGGTTTGGATCTTAAAGCCATTTGCTCTTCCCAGAGGACTTTCAATTTTGTAAAGTAGTCATTCATGCTGGACTTTCTTGTTTTACAACATATAACTCAGATAGTAAATCAGACAGTCTAAATGGATCACCATTACCGTATCTCATAGTCAAATCATTTCATACATCCAAGGCACATTCATACCACATTATACTCTGTGCAATAGAAGGAGAAACACAATTCATGATCCAGGATTGGATCATAGTATTTACCTTCCTCCAAGCTTGAAACCGAGGATCATTTGGTGTAGGTTTAGGCATAGATCGATCAATGAAACATGTCTTGTTCTTCACTAATAATGCCATTTGAAACATGCTGCTCTATGAGTGAAAAGTATGCAGAGTGAGTGGAGGTTGAACTAGTACGATTGCTAGACTATCGTTTGGATGCAAGTAGTATGGATTATTTGCTGGATTATCGTTGAGTGTATGATTGTTGCGTGAACTAGATGATGCTGCACTCGCGTTTGCCATAGCTAAACTTCAGTTGAAGTATATCGCATGTGAAGAGAAATTTGTATGATGCAAAATCAGATTGAGAATATCAACGAATTGATGGTGAATTACCAATGCTCTGATACCATATTAAAATTGCACTAAACATGGAATTCAAGCATCAAAACAATGTGATCATATGCAATGAACAATCGAAGAAGAACAAAAGTTAAAATATTGCAGAGAGAGGAAAAGGGCGCCAAGTGCGCAGTTTGAAGAACAAGAAAGAAAAATGAGAAAGACCTCTCTATTTCGTCTATCGCTAATTTTACATCATCAACATGTATTTATACTAGCGAAATAAGTATCTAGAAGCGAATATGACATGTGTAAAAATCAACTTGGCTTGATGCAGCAGTTGTTGCGTTCTCGTGCCAACTCCAGCCATCATCGCACCAAGCGTGCCAAGCGTGCCACGCTTGCCAACTCCAGCCATCAGCACACCAAGCATGCCAGACATGCCAACTGTCAAGTGCCTATGAGTTATCTCACTGGCTGCTACTTTTATTTCGGCTTGACACTCCAAAATGCTTATTTACTTGGCTGCTGAGCTATACATCCCTTACACTAGAACATTCCTACACTTTTGGTCCAAGGTGTGATCACAGCAGATCACACTTCTGAATACTAAGACAACTTCTGCATCAACTTGACTCCTCTTTTCTTCCTTGGCTTTGCAACAACAAATCATTATCTTCAACAATGCACATGTGAATTGAAGCTCAGACTGAATAAGAAGTGAAGTAGGAGGTTCTTTGGTGGTGGTCTCAAAATACATTGTGAAAACGAAATCATAAGTTTTTGTTGGCTACATTGATAATGATGCAACTTTTATTTTCTTTTCTCTTACTAAGATAGTTATAATTGAAAATATATGGAACCTTGGTGGAGGCTTTGGGAGCTGACAAATTGCAAATAGCAAATTCGCGAGAGGGTACCGACTAAGAAACAACGGGAGAATCTCTCCAAAATTAGTTTTTGGATAACAAATCGCATACAAACAATATAATGTAAGAAGTCTGGTCTTGCTAGTTTAGGCCCTTACTTTCTTGTGGTCAAGAAGGATTGTTCATACTACCATCAGCACTAAATACCATTGAATTATCATGATTTGCATTTTCTATAAAGCTTATAAAAATGGATGATGAAGACCTTTGGAATGATGATTTGTATAAAAAAAACAATGGGAGCACTAATTTTTTTGGGCTTGCTAATAATATCTATATTCGACAACAGTGACTAATATCTCTCGATACGTAAAACTTGTAATTTGAAGATTTCTACATCTATCTATGAAATGATCTTTCATTCTTATGGATAGAATCGAACTTCTAACCGTTATGCCACATGTTATTATCGTGGGTATTATGTCAATCAAACAACTTGAAGAAAAAAAGACAATCAAATGAACGAAGAGAAATTTAATAAAACATCAGAGTTTTAATTACGAATTCGCAAAAATAGTTTTAACAGTCAACTTTAACTTTTATGCTGATGATGCCGGTTCCATCCAAAAACCACCCTTTGACAATACTGACATTTGCATACAAAGAGATAAGCGGTTTTCGGACACAAAAAAACTGTATAGGGCATGCAAAACAACTCAGGCCCCGACAACACTGACAAGCGCATGCAAGTCTTGGACATCACTACCAAGTGCGACCTGAGCCTTGGTCAGCACTGGCAAAGCCATCCTAAGTTAAGTTTTTGGACGCGGCTATAAAAAGAAATCCATCTCCAAGGATGTTTCACGCGCTTGGAGACAACATTTCATCTACTTGTGCGTGAAGTGACATTCACGTTACAGGATGCAGCAATTCATTTTAGGTTGAAGATTGATAGGTAGGCTTTTGCAAGGATAGAGACTAGGTACAAGACGGAGGGGTGGATGGATGTTTGTAAGCTGTTGCTAGGATGGACACCTAGTGCTAAAGATATCAGTAGATCTCGTGTGTACCGAAAAAGGCTCATGGACGGGAATAAGATGACCCCCTCGCTGACGACGCATCTGATGTGCAGGTAAAGCAGAGAACACAGGACTTGATGTTCCTCCATGCCACATCATTATTTAGTGAATCCACCAGTAGCCGTGCTCAGCTAGTGTACTTAAATGTCTTGCAAGACTTTGAAGCAGCCGCATTCAGGCAATTTCGGGGGAGCAGCTGTATTTGCATGTCTATACTTCAACCTCTACGATGTGTTGTTGCTGGTATTAGGAATGTGTATTCAAGGCTGCTGCATCTTTTGCATTATTAGATATGAGAACAATTTCCTATTTTGTGGCTTGCTATTCTACTAATACGAGTACTCCTGGTACTCCTCAGGCTACCTGGTGGCTAAATGCACATAGTTTCTAAGAGGTCCTCATATATGGAGTTGATGCGATTCTTGGCCATTTGGACAAAGAGGGAGGCCATTATATGGTTGGCAAGTGTGTGTCAGGAGAGATCGGAGTTGGGGCATAGTCGGGTGCCACTTATATTGTGGAGAAAGTCATGCTTTGTTTGTCTAATAATTTCATGCGTTAGTTTGGTATTACATAGAGAGTACATGATTTCGTCGACATAGGTTCGTGCTGCATCAGGGTGAGAGACGGCTTGCCAGAGTTGATTATCAGGCTCGGATGCAGTCGAAGTAGATCAGTGGGTGAGACGCTATGAGAGCAAGTGCATGGTGAATGGGTCACAGGTAATATGGTGGATCACTCACTGTTTATGATGTAGTAGAGGCCCAGCACATTTCCCTCACTAGGTTAACGATTGGTTCAGAACATTAGCGACAACAGATTGCATAGTTTTTCCACCGGCCTGCGTTACGTGGCAGGTTTATCTTATTATAAATATAAAATACTTTTATTTCATATGTTAAATAGACTTCATTCTAATTTGAAATGTTACAGATTGGATAGCATATGACATGTTTATTTCGCATCTCTTGCCAGAGATATGACCACATTATGCGTCTATTGCTTATACTATGCGGTTAAAGGATTTTAGGTCACTCTTGTAGATACCCCTTGGAGAAGGAGCCATGCAATGGAGCACATTCGATTATGTCCCACAGTATGAGTTTTCCAAGACACATCCTCCGACACACATATTTGCAAGGCCCCTGAGTCAAAACAAATTTCTGGACAGCAGCTGCACCTCGGAGGCACATGTTCAGTGAGGAAAGGTATGTTTTATAATTTTTCAGTAACTCTTATACAAAGAATGAGCTACTAATATATTTCTAAATTGCAGATTTGACACATATTCTATAGACAAGCTTATGGATGATGCTGAGGATGATCTCGTATCGTTTGGTCTCATGCTACGGATGATACTAAGTTTACAAAGCACTTAAGTCGATTTGTACTACACCACTTCATACTCAGGGTGACATCGGAGGTCCATCTCAGCAGTCTCAGTCACATCTAGTATCTGTACTGACATCTCTACCAACCGATCCTGTCACATGTGCAAAACGGGTTAGGCGAGCAAAGGCTTATGCTATGGGGTCATATATTGGTGGTGAATAAAGGAGGCGATTTTATTTATATTTTTTCTATGTGCCGAGATCTGTATCGCTAATGAAATTTGTAATGTGTAACAAAGTTATTTTACGAACATGCATCTATAGTTTCTTGTATTTTCATACTTAATGTTTTTCAGTGTATGTAAACAATAATACTACACACGATTTTAAAAAATCAAAATTAGACACTGGCACTAAACCATAGATCGATACGATCTCTAACCCTATATACGACCTTAACTCATACCCTAAGCTTAATGTTAATCATAACCCTGACCATAAATCCAACTTATCCCTGATACTAACACTAACCCGAACCATACCACAAACCAATCCCTAAACATAATCCTCAACCCAAACCTACCCTAACTTTAACCTTACTTTAAGCCTTAGGAATCATCTGTGTTGATAGAAAACCCTCAATGAGAAAATCATCACATGGACTGGACAAGGTTGCAAAATTTAAGTTATTGCTATATTTATATAATGCCTTGATTTAAGGAGTTTTTGATAATACTGAAGACCTTGGGTACATTTTGTTTGGCCTTGGACTTGTTAAATCCATCAAACCTTGAATTATTAGTGTTTACCATCTAGCAACCTGTGACGGTTTTAGCAGTGCCTTCCAAACCGTGGACATGCAAGTCAGTGTCATCGTCTGTCTATGTGGTTTTGCGTCTACAAACAACCTTTCTACACCCAAAAACAACTTACATTAACCCTAACCCTAACCCGAACATTGACCAAATCGTAAATCATAACCCTAACCTATCTTTAATCCTAACTCAAACACTAACCCTAACCCTAAGCCTAATCTGAGCTTAACCGAAACCTAACCATAATCCTAACCCTAACCTAACCCTAAATCCAACCTAACCCTAACCTAAAACCTAGCCTAACCTATCTACATACTTAGCTCAAATCCTAACCCTAGCACTACCTCTAACCATAATCCAAACCTAACCCTAACCTAATCTTGATTCTAACCTAACCCTAACACTAACCCTAACCCTAAACCTGTCTAACCCTAACCCTAAACTGAACCCTAAACTAACCCTAAACCATAGCCTATCTCTAACCCATGTCTAATCCTATTTCACATCTTAATCCTAACACTAACTCTAACAGTAATCCAAACCTAATAGTAACCCTAAACCATAGCGTTAACATATCGCTAACCCTTTCTCTAATCCCAACTCAAACCCTGACCTTAACCTAAACCTAACCTAACCCTAACTCTTACCCTAATCCGAACCTGTCTTTAAACTTAACCCTAAACCTAACCTGACAATAATTGTAGCCCTACCCTAAGCCTTAAGAATCATTTGTGCTTGTGAAAAAAGCCTCAATGAACATATCATTTCATGTATTGAAGAAGAATGCAAAATTTAAGCTATTTCTATATTTACAATTCCTTGTTTATGGGGTTTATGATACAATTGAAGAATTTGGTCATATTTTGCTTGGTGTTTGGTAAACCATAATTAATTGTCCGTTAGTTAACAACAGTCAGCAGCTCGATTCCAGTAGCTCAGCATGCAAAGTACTACAGTTCAGCAGTTCAGCGCCTAAGTATGGTTGTTCAGCCTCAAATGGCACCTCAGCAGGGCATCATGGCGTACTTATAGCATCAAAGAATGTGCACCTCGCGTCAACACCATCCTATATCTGGATACCGCACTTTAGTTCATTTCCACGGTATAAGGCCAAGTCCCACACTTCGGCAAAGTTCAGCTGTGTACCATAGCAAGTCCCGCACTTCGGCAGAGTTCAGCTGTGTACCACAGCGAATGAACCCATCACGATAATACTTCGGGGGACCCATGGACAGAGGTGCAATTCAAATATAGTGTTTACAGCTGGGTATTGTTTCTGAACACGCTAAGATTGTAACAATCGGCCTTTTAGTCACATCAACCAGGCCGGCCTATTAGTCACGTCAGTCCGACTATTAATCATATCAGGAGACCTACAACGGCCTAGGTTTTCTGCCCCAGGTAAGCGCCTTATCCATAGTCCATTTTCAAAGGCTGAAGACGGGAAAAAAATCTATAAAGCCAGGCCAACTTGGGAGTTCAGGAGGAGGCATCCCTACTTGAAAGCATATTCATAAACTCTGCTCCTCGGCAAATACTGTGAGAAATTCCTAACTCACCCTTTTACATTATAACCTCAGTAAGATATGGCCCAAACTGACTTGAGCGTCGGAGGGTTCTTCCCGGGGCCAACCCCCAAGACCTCTGACCTGTGCTTCTTTTTGCAAGGATTCGGCGCTATTCCAGCTAAATATTCTCAATCCCAGTTAATAAATCTTTCACGTTAACTGACGGATCTATTTTGAGGCCATCTAGACCCTTGGTGCAGATCCGGCTTCATCATTTGGCACTAGAAGGAGGGCCCCTTAGTCCCTTAAACCAGAAAACAGCTACTCAAAGTTTTTCTGACGATTACTCAGAGCTTTTCTAGTTATGCTAAGAAGCTATTGAGAGAAAGATGAGTAAAAAAGACAGTCAATGGTCCAAGCAGCCTATGACATCCAGGAGGAGCAAAAGATCTTCTCAACAACAAACTGATCAATATTCCACGGAGCCAGGAGAATCCTCAACTCCCATTTCCTTCACGTATGAAGAGCACATTCAGGCCATTCGTTATGTGGCTCAAAACTCAGAGGTCTTCCAAGTTGTAGTGAAGGAGATGAAGGAGAAGGCATCTACAGCAAAGTCCAGTGGGTCCCGTTCTAATAACTCTGGCCCACAGGATCACATGGAGTATTCACCTACTCGGCCTGGTTACTGTACCAGGCGTCAAGCTGAGTTTATGGCCAGGACAAGACGACCAAAACAAAAGCTTGGCCACCAGAGCTTGAGATGCAATCAAAAAGTTTCCCTGCCTTTCAAACATGGCAGGAAAGTTGATGATAAAGGCAAAGCATCGTTGCAGGAAAGGTGCTCCGTTAAGATTTGGCTAGGAGGCCAATAAATGGAAAGGAACTCTCTACTGGCTTCAAAAGCCCATATCCTTTCCTACATGAGGAAAAAATCTCTGGCAAAAGAACCCCAACCGCTGGCTGGACCAGTCCACAAAAGAAACCATCAATTATACTGCCTTTATCATCATGACATCGGGCATGATACAGAAGATTGTCGGCAGCTCGGACAAGAGATTGAGCGTCTTATCAAGTTGGGACATCTACATCGTTTTTATAATCCGAGGTCTAGGCTCCACAGTAGGCTAGACTTTGGTAGGCCCCCTCCAGATGAGAGTTGTAAACCGGGGTCTCATCAAGGTTTCCTAAGTGATGAGGACTCAGATTCTGAAGAAAGGGGGATACGGTTTCCTGAGTATATAAGGCTGATATAACGGCAACAGTCCCTGATTCAATCGAATCAGAGTTTATCTCTTCTTGCGTTCATCTGGTATCTTCTGTCTCAACCCTATGATTATCAAGGGACCAGTTTCTTGTATTCAACTGGACATTCTTATTTGGCATTTAGCCAGGAAAGTTAAGTCACCATATGGTGCATGGATCAATAATTTATGCCTATCTATCACCCACAACGAAAGTGGGGGCATACCCCAGCAGGTCTTGAAGGTTGAGTAGGTCTCAACATTATCTTTACCCAGTAGGTCTGGAAGGCTGAACAGGTCTCAGCAGGATGGGACAGGTTTCCCGATATTCTTACCCCAATAGGTCTGGAAGGTTGAGCAGGTCTAAACATTATCTTTACCCAGCAGGTATGGAAGACTGAGCAGGTCTCAGCAGGATGGGACAGGTTTTCCGATATTCTTACCCCAGCAGGTCTGGAAGGTTGAGCATGTCTCAACATTATCTTTACCCAGCACGTCTGGAAGGCTGAGCAAGTTTCAGCAGGATGGGACAGGTTTTCCGATATTCTTACCCCAGCAGGTCTGGAAGGTTGAGCAGGTCTCAACATTATCTTTACCCAGCAGGTCTGGAAGGCTGAGCAGGTCTCAGCAGGATGGGACAGGTTTCCCGATATTCTTATCCCAGCAGGTCTGGAAGGTTGAACAGGTCTCAACATTATCTTTACCCAGCAGGTCTGGAAGGCTGAGCAGGTCTCAGCAGGATGGTACAGGTTTCCCGATATTCTTATCCCAGCAGGTTTGGAAGGTTGAGCAGGTCTCAACATTATCTTTACCCAGCAGGTCTGGAAGGCTGAGCAGGTCTCAGCAGGATGGGACAGGATTTTCGATATTCTAATCCCAGCAGGTCTGGAAGGTTGAGCAGGTCTCAACATTATCTTTAACCAGGAGGTCTGGAAGGCTGAGCAGATCTCAGCAGGATGGGATAGGTTTTCCGATATTCTAATCCCAGCAGGTCTGGAAGGTTGAGCAGGTCTCAACATTATCTTTACCCCAGGAGGTCTGGGAGAATGAGCAGGTCTCAGCAGAGCGGGATAAGTTCCCTATATCTTTACCTCAGCAGGTCTGAGAAGGTTGAGCAGGTCTCAACATTATCTTTACCCCAGCAGGTCTGGGAGACTGAGAAGGTCTCAGCAGAGCGGGATAAGTTCCCTATATCTTTACCTCATCAGGTCTGAGAAGTTTGAGCAGGTCTCAGCATTATCTTTCCCTCGGCAGGTTTGAGAAGGTTGAGCAGGACTCAACAGCGGGATAAGTTCCCTATATTTTTGTCTCAGCAAAAATTAAGAGTATTGACAAAAAAGGGACAAAGACTTTCCGCTTCTAAAGATGCATTAAGGTATGACAAAACTGAAGAGCCAAGTACAATAGCAGAAGCTTAATACTTCGGCAGAGAATCTATATATCGATGATACTCTTTTGGCATAGCTGAAAGCAAGTACTTGCAAACTGCTAACATTAAGCAAGTGGAAAACAAATATTTGCATAAAGCAAATAAAAGATAAAACTTCATATATTGAAGACAAAAACAGTTAAGGAAGCTGAAAAGAAAAAGTTGAGAAAAGTTAATTAAGGGCAATATCTATTACAACTATGGATATTTACAAGGAAAATCCTATTCTACTCTACAGTTTCTTCACCCTCTCTGAGGTCAGCTCCGCTTTGAAATTGGTCTATTTGGTTCTCAAGTAAACTTCCAGCCTCAGGGTTGTACATCGCAGCAATTCGGGGATGTTTCTTGTCCAGACTGGGGCAGATCTCGGAACAAGCATCAATTGCCCAAGTTTGCCCAACAGCAATTGCCGAACCTTGAAGCTTTAAAAAATTCCCGGTGAAAAGTTCGGATTGTCTGAACTCAGGAACGGCTTTTTCTTTTATCTCCTCAGCTTGAATTTCAAATTGATGGATGAGATCAGCCTTGCTTTTCTTCTCAGCCTCCAGTTGCTGGTTTAGCTCAGCTCTGCTGTTGGACAACACCTGATCAAAAGTATTGAGCTCCTTTTGATAGAACTCTAGCTCAGCCTGAGCCTTGGAAGAAATTAACTCAGAGCTGGCCAATTTTTCTTCCAGTCCAGTCACTTGGGACTTGGCATCAACCAGCTTAGCATCAGAATCCCTCTTCTCAGCTTGAAGTTTAGAGTTCTCCTCCATAAGTGAGGTCAGTTTGGAATCTGAGTCCCGCTTTAACATTTGAAGCTTAGAATTATCTTCGACAAGTGCAGCGACTTGAGACTTCAGACTGCTCACCTCAGCCTCCAGCCCGGATAGCTTTGTGTTATTAGGTTTTTCTACCTCAGTTAACTCATCACAGGCCTTCTTGAGGTGGGTATTGGCCTCACAAATTTTGAGGAACCTGGAATGGAGCCCTTCAGCTCGTCTAAGAATGTTATATTCTTGAACTCGATATTGCAAAAAATCAAACCGGTTAAGAGAAGCATGAAGGGTCAAAAGGAAAAATGGGAAACAGAGGAAAGTCATACCAGGGCCATATTTTTCACAAACAGGTTGAAAGAATCATTCCATTCCAGACTATCATATGTCTGCCAGTCTTTGGGAAGTATTGACATCTCTGTCAATTTCCTAGCCACTCCAGGATCTTCAGCAGAGTTGTTGTAGCTGAATTCTATCATCCTTTTCTCCTGTTGCGGTTGAGAAGAAGGTTCCCCCTCCGTTATATTCTTCGCGGAAGACTCCCCTTCAGGTGCGTTTACTCTGGTAGTTTCCTTCTCAAGATCCTTTTTTCTTAAGGTTTCTCCCTCCAACGCTATCCCCTCAGAAGGTCCAGGAGCATTTTCTTCAGCGGTCTCATGTAAAAGATCAAAAGAAGGCACTGCCTCATCAGCAGCCCAACGTAGGGTAGGTGCCTTCACCTCCTCATCCGCAGGGGGTGAGGGAATTAGGATGGGGGCATCAATTCCCCCATTCCCACCCCAGGTTGAGCTGAGGTTGGAACAGAAACTTGGTTTTCGGTTGGGGGAGGATTATCTGGAATTTCAAAGGGAGAAAATATTCAAATGGCTATAATGAAAAACAAGCACATTTAAGATTGATGCTGGAAAAAGCTTTACCTGGATGCGTCTGCACTTCAGACGATGAACTAACAGAAGCAGGTTCTGAAGTGGAGGGTTGACATTCTGACCACGTTCCCTTTTGGGGGACCAATTTCTTCAGGCTTTCAAGGGCTCCACGCACCATGATTTCTGCAAAAATCCAAAGGAACAAAAAGTCAACACCTATGTGCCACATCAAAATCAGTAAAGATGTTCAAAAATATTGTCATATACCCCGAACTATCCATAAAGCAAGGGGAATGAGATGTCCAAAATTATATTCTGGCCCCAAATGTTCCATGTCAGCAACCTCTACAATTTGCCTATCAACTTTCCTCCAATCTACAACCCGGGGAGAAAGAAACACTTGAGAGGCTTCATTGCGAAATTGCTCGCTTGGCCTCCTGTTATCTATGCTACCAGTATTCCAAGGGATTCTTTCGGGCAATACTACATTTCTAACAAAAAAGAAACTCCCCTTCCAATCTTGTGAGGGAGGGGGAAGGTTTATGACAAAAGACTTTCCACTACTTAGAGATCTCTCCTACCAAAGTTATACCAACTACTCTCCTGGCTGCATATAAATATTTCCCTAAAGACCGCAAAAGAGAATCTGTTCTCTGATGCTCTTAGATATAACAGATAACTAAGAATTACCCTTAGCCCGTTAGGAGTTATTTGAGGAAGCCTTAGTTTGTAACAAACCAGAATTTGGAGTAGGGGGGCCGGAATGGGCAAATTAAAGCCAGATCTAAAAAACTTCTCATAAACTGCTTCGTAGCCAGTTGAAGGGTTATTAGCAGTTTGGTGAGGAAGGGGAAGAATGGGAGCAAAAGTACTCCTGTTGACCTTATAATGCTAACATAATTCAGAAAGGTCGTTTTTTTTCAAGGTGCAAATTGAATCATGCACCGAAGGGGAAGGAGTTATGGATTTCAAGGAGAAAGAAGACGAAGGCATAAGAAAGAAAGCTTACAAGATTTTGGAAGCGTAAGGTTGAAGGAGTTGAAGTAAGGAAAGCTTCGGAGAAGAAGAAGAACAATCCAACGGTACAACAAAATGACCAGCTGAGCATAATAAGGGAGGAAGAAAAGAACGAATCAAGAAAGTTTCTTCTAATTATAAGTGAGAGAAAACAAAAAGCCACAACTTTTCGTTCGAAATACGAAGAGGCCAAAGTTCATGCGTTTCCCTCTCTCGAAGAATGAAACCGCCGAAAAAGTAATGATAGAGCATCAGAGTTATCGCTTATATTAAAGGCGGGATTAAAGGGATGACCGCGCAATTAATAAGGATTTGCCACGTCACGAGA
This sequence comes from Eustoma russellianum, assembly GCA_036186865.1. Taxonomy (NCBI): domain Eukaryota; kingdom Viridiplantae; phylum Streptophyta; class Magnoliopsida; order Gentianales; family Gentianaceae; genus Eustoma; species Eustoma russellianum. Next base: position 12,726,892 of record AP025046.1, on the reverse strand, counting down.
ACAAGATTTGTCTGCCTTCGAAATTCAGCTCAGCCACACAAAATCTGGGGCAAATGGTAAACCATAATTAATCGTCCGTTAGTCAACAACAGTCAGCAGCTCGATTCCTGTAGCTCAGCATACAAAGTACTGCAGTTCAGCAGTTCAGCGCCTAAGTATGGTTGTTCAGCCTCAAATGGCACCTCAGCAGGGCATCATGCGTACTTATAGCATCAAAGAATGTGCACCTCGGCGTCAACGCCGTCCTATATCTAGATACCGCACTTCAGACCATTTCCACGGTATAAGGCCAAGTCCCACACTTCAACAAAGTTCAGCTGTGTACCACAGCAAGTCTCGCACTTCGGCAGAGTTCAGCTGTGTACCACAGCGAATGAACCCATCACGATAATACTTCGGGGGACCCATGGACAGAGGTGCAATTCAAATATAGTGTTTACAGCTGGGTATTCTTCCTGAACACGCTAAGATTGTAACAATCGGCCTTTTAGTTACATCAACCAGGCCGGCCTATTAGTCACGTCAGTCAGACTATTAATCATATCAGCAGACCTACAACGGCCTAGTTTTTCTGCCCCAGGTAGGCGCCTTATCCATAGCCCATTTTCAAAGGCTGAAGGCGGGAAAAAAATCTATAAAGCCAGGCCAACTAGGGAGTTCAGGAGGAGGCATCCCTACTTGAAAGCATATTCATAAACTCTGCTCCTCGGCAAATACTGTGAGAAATTCATAACTCACCCTTTTACATTATAATCTCAGTAAGATATGGCCCAAACTGACTTGAGCGTCGGAGGGTTCTTCCCGGAGCCAACCCCCCGGGACCTCTGACCTGTGCTTCTTTGTGCAGGGCATTTGGTTCTATTCCAATTAAATATTCTCAATCCCAGTTAATAAATCTTTCACGTTAACTGACGGATCTATTTTGAGGTCATCTAGACCTTTGGTGAAGATCCGGCTTCATCAGTGTTGGACATCTTAAATCCATCAAACTTTGAATTGTTGGTGTTTGACATCCATCATCCTAGGACGACGTTGACAGTTCTGTCTAAGACGATGCACTTGGTAGTGCTGTTTAAGCCTTGGCCGCGTCTGTAAGTGAAGTCCTGGACATGGGTGACTTTGTGTCAAAAAAATAGTCTTTTTTTACTCGAAAACTACTTGGTCCTTTACGCAACTGCAAGTGTCGTTTAAAAATGATAATTGGACGCAAATAACGACTCCCTCCTACATCCTTTTAGATGGCACTGGAAAAAAACGTCCAAGATGTTTTATGAATTTTTTTAAACGATGAATATTTTGAAAATGTCTTATTAAACGTATAATATTCTATTAAATCTTTCATCAATGAATGAATAGTTTAACGGGATGGAATAGTTAAAACGCATATACATTCAGAGAGAAGATAAGCTGGGAAGAGAGAATATGTCGGCGGCGGAAGGAACTTTTACGAGCCGCGTGCCTCTAAGAGAAGCCACGTTAGTGGTCCCTTCTCCTTCAACTCATGGAATCTCCACGTGTACACTACGTTCCACTTTTTCTTATATGTCGTTTATTTGCTTTTGTCTTCTTTTCGAAAGAGACCTTTCCATTATAGCAGTAGTAAAAGCTTTTGGAAAATGATGGATGTTGCTAATAGTTCTTTGAATTTTAGTCATTTTGTCGTTTTACTTTTAATTAGACTAAGTTTATCTTTCAAGTTTTGTTCATTTGTTAATTCTTGTGACATTTTCCGATTGATAAATAGATTATTGTAGATGGAGAAGTTGAATTTCATCAAAACACCCACAACTAAGCCATGATTAGGTAAGATAACACGCGAGAACAGCAACAATTAAAGCATAAAGAAAAAGAGAGAAATGAAGAAACTGAAATTGAAACAATTCCAGGATGAGAGGAAAACTTTATTGATCCAAAATCAGTGGAAGAAGAAATCTGTTCGACCAATTTCCTATTCTTCATACGTACAGCTTCCGGAAGAAGATAACGGGCGGAAAAACTGAATAACACTTGATTTTACCATATTGCCCTTAATAACTGTCTATCTAATGGTACAACTAAGGACAAAACCGTCAATTGCAGCATTCGGAACAGCTGCCACCTTTCTGTTGCAACTGGTTCAAACTTCCCAACTGCAACCGTTGATCCTTTCACAAGATGAATTTAGAAAGCTAATGCATCTCCACCTTAGATTACCAGTCCATCTAATGTCTCTTCCATAGCCTCACGCGGATCGTACTCTCTTCGCTGCTCAGTTTGCTGCATTTGGTGGCTTAAGCCTGCAGCGGCTTAAGTGTTGTTGCACCTCATACTTCAACAATCCCCTTCGAGCTCTACTAGCCATAGATGTTAAGAGCCCCTAGTGACTTCATGAGTTGTTCTAATCTTATAGAATCAAGTGCTTTTGTAAATAAATCCGCTAGCTGCAAATCAGTCCTTATAGGCATCAGCTACAATGTTCCATTCTGCACCTTTTCTCTTGTAATGTGACAATAAATCTGTATGTGCTTGGTTCTTTCATGAAAAACATGATTCTCATCAATGTGCATAGCACTTCTGCTATCACAAAATACTTCTATTGGAGTACGTTTCCTCAATTTCAAGTCATCAGATAAGTAAAGCAACCATTGGACTTCACATGCCAAAGATTTCATGGCTCGATACTCTGCTTCAGCTGAAGATTTAGACACAGTTGTGTGCTTCTTGGCTCTCTAAGGGATCAATGCATCTCCAAGGAAGACACAGTATCCAGTAATGGATTTCCTAGTATTATTACATCCTGTCCAATCTGAGTCTACAAAAGTTCTCAACTGCAATTCACCTTTGCTTGGAAACATAAGCCCTTGACCCGCTGTTCCTTTCAAGTATCTTAACAATCTGTGAGCTAACTTGAGGTAGTTCTCTTTAGGACAATCTAGAAAATGGCTTAGCTTCTGTACTAAGAATGATATTTCGAGCCTTGTAATGGTCAAATAAATCAATTTTTCCTATGGGAAACCTGTACTGTGTCTTGTCTGAAAGCAAAGGGTCATTATTGTGAGTCAACCTCGTGGTACTTTCCATAGGACTTTTAGCTGGTTTAGATGCAAGGAAACTAGTTTCTTCAAGTAACTCCAGTGTGTACTTCCTTTGGTTAATAAATACCCACCGGGAGCTAGCTACTTCTATGCCCAAGAAGTATCTAAGGTCCCCTAAATCCTTAATTTTGAACTCTGAATGTCGAGATGCCTTAATCTGATTAATAGCATGTAAATCTGAACGAGCAACCGCAATGTCATCTACATACACTAGAAGGATGAGAAAAGCAGAGCCTATGGACTTGATGAAAAGAGTATAATCATTCTTAGACTGGACAAATCCTTAAGACAATAAAACATGTGTGAGCCTGCCATTCTATTGTATGCTAGCTTGTTTAAGACCAGAAAGGCTTTTCTGAAGTTTACACACTAGATTTGGTTGCTGTATTCAAGTCCAGGAGGAGGCACCAAGTAGATTTCTTCATGAAGATCTCCATGTAGAAAGGCATTGTTGACATCCATCTGCTGAACATGCCAATCTTGACATGCTGCTAATGCTTGGACCATTCTCATAGTTGTCATTTTGGCTACACGTGAGAAGGTTTCTTGCTAATCCACCCCATATTGTTGAGTGTAGTCTTTGGCAACAAGCCTTACCTTGTATCTTTATATAATCTCATCTTGCTTGAGTTTAACTTTGTAAACCCATTTACATCCAGTTGGTCGATTCCATGGAGGCAGTGGTACCATCTGCCAAGTATGATTGTCTTGCAAGACTTGTAACTCAGCATCATAGGAGCTTGCCGTTATGGTCATCTTGCTGCATCTGCATAAGAATAAGGCTCCAAATGTAAGCTTAGATTTACAACATATGGTTTGTAGTGTGGAGCTAAAGATGCAAGGATGAATGAGTTTTCAAGTGTGTGAGGAGAAGACATATGAGAATGTGGGCCAGAGGTAGTGATTTGGTTGCAATAATATTGCTGAAGGTAAGTGTAGAGAAAAATGGGTTTGAGTGATTTCAAAATACATGATTTAAACGTGCTACAAAGCAATGCATGACATATTGCATATAACTTCCCTTATATAGTTCATATATAATGTTGCCGTACTAACGAGCCATGAAGCTTTAAAGCTTACATCAAATGTCAAACATTTGTTGTGTTTGAACCATTTTCAGGTGCCACCATTAATGAACTAAACTAGTTCATTAAATGAAGTACTTAGTTAATTAAACTAAGTAGTTCATTAAAGGAAGCAATATTTGGAAAAGGCACAAAGGCAACAAGGTGAAGAAAAGAAAGTCTTCCACTCTCCTCTCCACACATATATCACACGTCTTACAACATATATGTATATATATATATTTTCAGATTTTTTAAAAAAGGCACATACACATTTATTCTAATGTACTACCGACACGTTATATAATTTACGTACGCACGTTAACGTCACACGACTATAATTAACTTATATTTATGAGTATATTCAGGTCTTATATCATATGATATAAGTCATGGTGATGACAAATTTAATACGACACGTTAAAAGGTTCTAAACCGAAAATTGTAGTATCAGGCGAATACCGAAACTTCGCCAACGTGTCACATACTTGCCATAAATAGATGGCCAGTCCCTACAATTCAAAAATAGCCATAAATTTCGTAGCTTTCATGATATGAACAGCCGTAAAATCATTCAATGTTGGCACACACAAATCACCCCACATTAAGACCGAATTATGGAGACTCCAATTTCAATTTTGTCATATGGTTTAGGCGCCACTTTAAGATCAGCTAAGTGCTAAATATTAAAGTTTAATTTATGTATATTATGTGTAACATAATTTATATAACATGTGCAAAATGTTGGAATTTAATTAGAGAAAAATCGGGTAATCGATAAACGTTGAAAATTCGGTTTTCTACGTACACGACACATGGAACGTTTTTGGCACATCATATAACATGTATCTAGATACTTTTTACATATTTCATACATCTCAAAGTGTTCTAGAAAATTCAATTAAGGGCTGATTGGAATATACCATGTGTCTATTATTAAATGTGCACTATTTTACAAAGTTTGCAAAAATAGAATTCAGCACATGCACAAATCTATTTCAAACGCCTAGACCAGCTGAGTTGGAGCATATGTGGAGCTTTTTTGGCATCTTGATTGGTCAAGAATAAAGAATACAATATTGATGACATAAAGGAAGGAGCTACACAAGGTAACATTTCAAACTTATGTCACATCTGCAACACATGCTGAAATTGTATGCTGGCCGTTTTTAACATCTTAAATGAGCCATATTTTGTTGTCACAATGATGCCATATACTCTTCCATGGACTTAGAAGATAATTTTCAAGAGGGAAAGAGCATCCAAGGGGGCGGCCATAATGATAAAAAGGAAGGAAGAAGAGCAAAACAAAAACAAGAACAAGTCTTGCAAATTCCAAGATAAAAAACGTTTAGCATCTTCTCTTCTACACTCTCTTTCTTTCTTCTCTCTAAAAGCCTATTGTACTCATATTCATATACTTGAATAGGCTTCATATAGTCCACCACATATTCTTTATCATTGCAAAAGATTGATCAAGGTGTGATCAATCTTGGACTTGCAAGGTGGTGGTGTTCGTGTGCATTGTATTCACATACAGGGTTTATAAAGGGTTGGAGTTGGTATATAACTCCATCAACCCTGTGGTAAGGTGTTCTTTGTGTTGTGTGATTACTGTGAACCGAGGAAGGTGTCTTCAAAGACTGAAGTAGGTTGTTTATAACTGAACCAGTATAAAATTCTTGGTGTCATTTACTTTCAGCACTTACTTTCAGTTTCAACACTGTTTATCGTTTTTGATCACGTTCGTAAAAATAGTAAACGAATTTCAAAAATTACGAAACTTTCCAGAATCATAGCCACACGTCTTAAGGTTAATTTGGCATAAGTTTCAACCCTTTTGGAAAAGTATAACTCATCAAAACGTCCAACGTTCTGAGAGTAGTGCATTCTGATTTTGAGGCTTGCAAAGGTTGAGACTTTGATCGTATTTGACTAACTTCCCAAAAGAATTTTTGAAAACTGTTTCAAACCATTTAAATAAAACTAATAAGGGGTTAGTCTTAAAATTTTCAGAGCATTTGGAGTTGCGTACAAATAGGAATTAATTTTTCAAATCAGTCTACCGTTTCTGAAAGATTTGCGCAATCTGACCATTAACAAATTTTCAAGGGGTTAGAGGTTGAATTTAAATCTGAAATTTTTAGGAGACACTCAAAACATCTGAGGATAAGTTCTCTCCAAATTTCATAATTTTCGAAGACCTGCAACCTAGTTTTCAAAACGTTTTAAAACTAGTCCTGAAAACAGAAACTGTTTTTAGAAGTTGGGTTTTTGGTTTAAAACTATTATAAAAACCACATTTTCCGCACCCACTATTCAACCCCCCTTCTAGTGGTGCCTTGCAGATCCTATAAGTGGTATCAGAGTGCTGGAACACTCACATCAAAAGGATCCAACGATCTATGTGAGATGGCAACCACAAATTTCAAAACCGAACAAGAAGGTATGCCAAGCCAAAGGTCTCCTCTCTTTGACGGTGAGTCTTTCATTCAATGGAAGTTAAGAATGAAACTCTTTCTTATGGCAATTGATATTGATCTTTGGTCAATCATAGAAGATGTTCCTTTTGTTCTATCAAAATTGTCCACTGCAGATGGAGTCACATTAGAGGTCGTTAAACCTAGGCAAGAGTACACTAGTGATGATAAAAAGAGACTGAGGATGAACGCTAGGGCTATGCAGTTACTTTTAAATGGATTAAGTAAAAGTGAATCAAGCTATATTTCAAATTGTTCTAGTGCTCAAGAAATATGGAGAATACTCGAAATGAAACACGAAGGCATTAGTCAAGTAAAAGAGTCCAAGATCAACATGCTTATGTCCACACTCGAGTCGTTTAAATTATTGCCTAATGAATCTATCGTTGATATGGATCTTCGCTTGACTAATATTTACAATTCTCTTGAGTCTCTTAACAAAGCCTTTACTATGCAGGAAAAGGTACAAAAAGTCTTGCGAAGCCTTCCATCCGAGTGGGACCCTAAAGTAACGGCAATAGAAGAAAGCAAAGAAACTAAGTCAATCAAGATGGAAGAATTAATTGGATCACTTAAGGTTTATGAGAACAAACTCACCATAAGGAAATCAGAATCATCAAAACAAGGTAAAGCTATTGCATTTAAATCAAATGAATACGTCTCTACTTCGTCCGATCACGTAGAATATAGTGATTCTGAATCAGATAACAATGACTTAATTTTATTGGCAAAAGGCTTAAGAAAATTCATGAGAAAGTCGTTTAGAAACAAAACTAAGTCTACTTCGACTAAAAGAAATAAGAACAAGACAAACTACAAGGATGTTAAATGTTATGAATGCGGTAAACTTAGACATCTATCATATGACTGCCCAAATAAAGAAAAGCAAACAAACAAATACCATGACAAGGATCGGAACAAGAATAGACTCGTCTCAGAACCTAAGCAAAGGAAACGAGCTCTCAAAGCCTCCACTTGGAGTGATACATCGGATTCTGAGACTGAAACAGAAGAGGAGACTGCACAAGTATGCTTTGTGTCCAAAGCATCAAACGAGGTATCATCTGACTCTGATTCTGACTCTGAGCATTCTTATGATGATCTTTTTAGTTAGTACTTAGAATTGCATAAATTCACTAAGACTCTCGCAAAAGAAAAGAAGCGATTAATTGAAGACAAGAAACTGTTTGAATCTTCTAACGAGAATCTTGTCGCTCAATTAAACGATTCAAAAAAAGAGTCATCATGTATCATTACAGCATTAAAGACAGAGATCTCATCATTGACCACGCAAAATAATGAAATGAAATTCGAGATTTCAAGTTTGAAATCAAGGAATACGGATTTAGAGAAAATGATGAAACAATTTGATACAGGATCTAACATGCTAGAGCGTATTATCTTATCACAAAAGCATGATAGTGATAAAACAGGTTTAGGATACATTGAAACAAATGAAGTATTCATTAAACCAACCAAGTTTGTAGTGTCTAAGAAAGTAGACACCCCAAAACAAAAAACGGCGTCTAAGATGACACAAAGACCCCCTCTCCCCTCCTCACGCTCTACTTCTTCCTCATATCATGCAAAATACAATTTTGTGCCATATAGATATGAGAAGAAACAAGTGATGCATACACAACATTTATTTCATCCATCAAGATCACGCACTATGCACACTAACACAAGGACATATAAAAAACGTACTACATATAATGAGTATAAAGGAGTTCTTGGCCAAAGGCCTAAAGTGCACTCACCACATGTCTACTACATTGCACCTTCATCTACATTCTTGCCATTTGCTAGACCGAGAAGGATCACCTAAGTATGGGTACCAAAAGGTACTTTTACTAAGAGGTGAATAACTAACTCGTAAGGACCCAAAATTAAAAGGGTACCTAAATCATTTTTGCACATTGCAGGGAACCCACACATCAAAAGATACATCAATCAAATGGTTCCTTGATAGTGGTTGCTCGAGGCACATGACGGGTGACCCGAGCCTATTCACAAAATTAAAGAAGGTCACAAAAGGTGGATCCGTGACCTTTGGAGACAACAACGAAGGCAAGATCACGGGAAAAGGTACAATTGGAAACCAAAGCACTCTTCAAATCTCCAACGTCTTTTTGGTAAGTAACTTATCTTATAATCTTCTTAGAATTTTGCAATTCATTGACAATGGTTTAGATGTGTGTTTTACTCATCCATATTGCAATATAATAAATAAAAATGGGGAAACAGTCTTAAAAGGAAAATGGGAAGGAAACATTTTTACGCTTTCTATGGATGATATGTTAGACGCTAAGGTTAAGTGTTTCATGTCAAATGAACCTAACGTAAATTTGTGGCATAGACGTTTAGGACAAATTGGCATTTCTACACTAGAAAAATTCCAACGAAAGAACCTAATACGAGGATTGCCTACACTTGATTTGGACAACTTTCAGTTGTGTGAATCTTGTATAAAAGGCAAACAAACACATGAGTCACTAAAACCCAAAAATGAAATAAGCACGACTAGAGTCTTAGAATTACTACATATTGATTTGTTTGGTCCTAGTCGCACTACGAGTCTTGGTGGGCGTCACTATGCTTGTGTGATTGTTGATGACTTTTCTCGTTATACTTGGACTTTGTTTCTTGCACATAAGGATGATAGTGCTATTGAAATTGCTAAACTGATAAAAAAACTTGAAAATCAATATGGCGTTAATGTGAAAATGATAAGAAGCGATAGATGTGGTGAGTTTAAAAATAAGGACATGATTTCATTTTGCTAAGAAAAAGGAATTAAACACGAGTTTTCGCCACCTAGAACTCCAAAATTAAATGGAGTAGTAGAAAGAAAGAATAGGACATTACAAGAAATTGCTAGAACTATGTTGTGCGAAAATAAATTGCCTAGATTTTTGTGGACAGAAGCCGTAAACTGTGTATGCTACATAGTAAATCGCTTATCCATTAGAAAGAAAATAAATAAGACGCCTTATGAGATATTAAATGATCGCATGCCTAAAATTGACTATTTTCGTGTGTTTGGATGCAAAAGTTTTGTTTTAAATACAAAAGACAATTTAGATAAATTTGAATCTAAATCAATTGAATGCATCTTTGTTGGACATTCTGTAAATTCGAAAGCATATATGTGTTATGATCCTCTCACTAGACAAATTCTAGAATCTATTCATGTGAAATTTAATGAATTTGGTGAGATTGATAAAGATAAAGAATATGATGATGATTTTGAATTGAAACCCGTGCTGAATGATGATGATGGCACGTTTGATATGCATGATATGCATGATACACTAGAAATGCATGATCACTTAGAAATGCATGAGAACATAGAAAATAATCCCAAGATGGCATAGAGATCACCCACACGATCTCATCACAGGCGATATCACACACGGTGTGCGTCCACGTAGAAGAATAAATCCAGAAGAAATAAATCAATTTCATGCTATGATTTCTGAAATTGAACCTAAAAATGTGCATGATGCTTTGAGTGATTCTTATTGGATTGATGCTATGCGTGACGAACTTAATCAATTTGTTAGAACTGACGTATAGGATTTAATGCCACGACCACAAGATAAGACCATAATAGGCACAAAGTGGGTGTTTAGAAATAAAATGAATGAAGAAGGAAAAGTTATTAGAAATAAAGCTAGACTTGTAGCACGAGGCTATAATCAAGAAGAAAGAATTGATTATGATGAAACATTTGCACCCGTAGCACGTTTAGAAGCTATACAACTTTTACTTGTCATTGCTTGCATGAAAGATTTTAAACTGTATCAAATGGACATGAAAAGTGCATTCTTAAATGGATTTATACAAGAAGAGGTATACGTGAAACAACCACCCAGTTTTGAAGATTTGAAACATCCCGATCACGTGTACAAACTAAAGAAGGCAATATACGGACTAAAGCAAGCACCTAGAGCATGGTATGATCGTTTTGCTACATTCCTATTAGAAAATGGTTTTAAAAGAGGTACTATAGATAGTACATTATTTTTGAAACAAGATAAATCGGATTTACTTATTATTCAAATTTACGTTGATGACATTATTTTTCGGCTCTACTTCTCATAAACTTGTTGAAGATTCTGAAAATTGCATGAAATCCGAATTTGAAATGTCTATGGTTGGCGAATTGAACTACTTTCTTGGCTTGCAGATTAAACAAACGAGTAAAGTCATCCACATAAGCCAAGCAAAATATATAAATGATATGATTAAAAAGTTCAATTTTGAGAATTTAAAACCATCCCCCATCCCTATGAGTGTTACTACCAAATTAGATAAAGATGAACATGGTAAGGATTTTGATAATGCCTTGTATACATCTATGATTGGCTCTCTGTTATATCTTACTGCTAGTAGGCCTGATATCATGTTCAGTGTATGTATGTGTGCACGTTTTCAAAGTCAACCTAAGATGTCTCACTATAATGCGGTAAAAAGAATATTCCGATATATTAACCACACACCCACCTTAGGCATTTGGTATGATAAAGAGTGTGACTTTAATTTGCATGCCTACACTGACGCTGATTATGGTGGATGTAAGATAGAGAGAAAAAGCATGAGTGGCACTTGCCAATTTATAGGAAATTCCCTTATTTCATGGTTTTCCAAAAAGCAAGCAAGCGTAGCTTTATCCACTACTAAAGCTGAGTACATGGCACTTAGTCTTTGTTGCACACAATTATTATGGATAAAACAACAACTTTCGGACTTTGGTATTACCGTAAATAAAATTCCTATATATTGTGATAGTATGAGTGCAATTAACCTATCTAAGAACCTCGTGTTACACTCTAAGGCCAAACATATAGAAGTACGCCATCACTTTCTTCGTGAGCACGTAAATAATGGTGATATTGTCATAGATCATGTATGCACAGAGGCACAAGTAGCGGATATCCTCACTATAGCCTTAAATCAAGCCACGTACGAAAATCTTCGTTCTAAATTAGGCATGATTTCTGCTGATTTGATTTGATTTGATTCTCTTTCCATATTTACAGGCATATTTTGATTGACTTTCCAAAATAAAGGGGGAGAGAATGCATGATTTAAGGGGGAGAGAGAAACTGATTGCATAAATCAAGGGGGAGCGGTTTGAAATTTGAAATTCGAAATTTGAATTTATGCATGATTCAAGGGGGAGCGATAACATTTAAATCATGATTGTAGGTAATTTTGAAAATCATCAAAAGGGGGAGATTGTAGAGAAAAAGGGGTTTGAGTGATTTCAAAATACATGATTTAAACGTGTTACAAAGCAATGCATGACATATTGCATATAACTTGCCTTATATAGTTCATATATAATGTTGCCGTACTAACGAGCCATGAAGCTTTAAAGCTTACATCAAATGGCAAACATTTGTTGTGTTTGAACTATTTTCAGGTGCCACCATTAATGAACTAAACTAGTTCATTAAGTGAAGTACTTAGTTAATTAAACTAAGTAGTTCATTAAAGGAAGCAATATTTGGAAAAGGCACAAAGGCAACAAGGTGAAGAAAGGAAAGTCTTCCACTCTCCTCTCCACACATATATCACACACCATTACCATATATATGTATATATATATATTCAGATTTTTTGAAAAAGGCACATACACATTTATTCCAACGTATTACCGACACGTTATATATTTTACGTACGTACGTTAACGTCACACCACTACAATTAACTCATATTTATAAGTATATTCAGGTCTTATATCATATGATATAAGTCATGGTGATGACAAATTTTACACGACACGTTAAAAGGTTCTAAACCAAAAATTGTCGTATCAGGCGAATACCGAAACTTTGCCAACATGTCATGTACTTGCCATAAATAGATGGCCAGCCCCTACACTTCAAAAATAGACATAAAGTTTGTGGCTTTCATGATATGAACAGCTATAAAATCATTCCATGTTAGCACACACAAATCACCCCACATTAAGGCCAAATTGTGGAGATTCCAATTTCAATTTTGTCAGATGGTTTAGGCGCCACTTTAAGATCAGCTAAGTACTGAATATTAAAGTTTAGTTTATGTATATTATGTGTAACATAATGTATATAACATGTGCAAAAATTTGGAATTTAATTAGAGAAAAATCGGGTAATCGATAAACGTCGAAAATTCGGTTTTCTACGTACACGACACATGGAACGTTTTTGGCACATCATATAACATGTATCTAGACACTTTTTACATATTTCATACATCTCAAAGTGTTCTAAAAAATTCAATTAAGGGCTGATTGGAATATACCATGTGTGTATTATTAAATGTGCACTATTTTACAAAGTTTGCAAAAATAAAATTTAGCACATTCACAAATCTATTTCACACACCTAGAGCAGCTGATTTGGAGCATATGTGGAGCTTTTTTGGAATCTTGATTGGTCAAGAATAAAGCATACAATGTTGATGACATAAAGGAAGGAGCTACACAAGGTAACATTTCAAACTTATGTCACATTTGTAATACATGCTGAAAATTTCAACATGTGCATATAGGCTGGCCGTTTTTAACATCTTAAATGAGCCATATTTTGTTGTCTTGAATCATGTGGATAATTGGGAGATAATTTGGAAGAGTTTTGAATATTTTAAGGAAACAAATAAGGTGATATTTTCAAATATCACTTATGCTGAAAATTTCAGCATGTGTGGATGTATAGTGGCCGAAATTTTGGCCTCATTGGTGTTAAATTGTTATTCCATAAATGATAAGATTATTGTATACTAAATGGTTATTGAATTATCCTTTGAATTCTTGGAATAAATCAATGTAAAATTGGTAATATTTTGAATAAAAGGTGAATGTTACACATGCTGAAATTTCAGCATGTGCAGAAGACTTTATGGCCGATTTTTGCATGCCTTCTTGGAGTTATTTACCTAGCTAATTTTGTGTGATGATCTTGTGAATTATGGTAATCATTTTATGATGATTTTGGCACATGTTTTAAGTGTTATTCTCAGATTTTTCTAGTCATCAAGTGATGACAACATCCAACCAATCAATGAGTGCCAAGTAAGCAAGAGCTTAATGATCATCCAATGAGAACATGCCAATTAAGCAAAGACATGTCACAATGATGCCATATACTCTTCCAAGGACTTAGAAGATAATTTTCAAGAGGGGAAGAGAATCCAAGGGGGGCGGCCATAATGATAAAAAGGAAGGAAGAAGAGCAAAACAAAAACAAGAACAAGTCTTGCAAATTCCAAGATAAAAAACGTTTAGCATCTTCTCTTCTACACTTTGTTTCTTTCTTCTCTCTAAAAGCCTATTGTACTCATATTCATATACTTGAATAGGCTTCATATAGTCCACCGCATATTCTTTATCATTGTAAAAGATTGATCAAGGTGTGATCAATCTTGGACTTGCAAGGTGGTGGTGTTCGTGTGCATTATATTCATATACAAGGTTTGTAAAGGGTTGGAGTTGGTGTGTAACTCCATCAACCCTATGGTGAGGTGTTTTTTGTGTTGTGTGATTAGTGTGAACCGAAGAAGCTGCCTTTGAAGACTGGAGTAGGTTGTTTATAACCGAACCAGTATAAAATTCTTGGTGTCATTTACTTTCAGCACTTACTTTTAGTTTCAGCATTGTTTATCGTTTTTGATCACATTCGTAAAAATAGTAAACGAATTTCAAAAATTACAAAACTTTCCAGAATCATAGCCACACGTCTTTAGGTTAATTTGACAGAAGTTTCAACCCTTTTAGACAAGTATAAATCATCAAAATGTCCAAAGTTCTGAGACTAGTGTAGTCTGATTTTCAGGCTTGCAAAGGTTGAGACTTTGATCGTATTTGACTAACTTCTGAAAAGAAATTTTCAAAACTGTTTCATCCCATTTAAATAAAACTAATAAGGGGTTAGTCTTTAAAGTTTCAGAGCATTTGGAGTTGCGTACAAATAGAAATTAATTTTTCAAATCAGTCTACCGTTTCTGGAAGATTTGCGCAATCTGACCACCAACAAAATTTCAAGAGGTTAGAGGTTGAATTTAAACCTGAAATTTTTAGGAGACACTCATAACATCTGAGGCTAAGTTCTCTCCAAATTTCAGATTTTTTGAAGACCTGCAACCTAGTTTTCAAAACGTTTTAAAACTAGTCCTGAAAACAGAAACTGTTTTCAGAAATTGGGTTTTTGGTTTAAAACTATTATAAAAACCATATTTTCCGCACCCACTATTCAACTATCCCCTTCTAGTGGTGCCTTGAAGATCCTACAGTAAAAATGAGGTTCTTTAGTTCTTACGGGTTGAGCATCAGAAGCATTGGTAGGCTGGCAAGGAGGTAAGTCAATGGTGATGGAGGAGACGTCAATAGGAATTTGTGGAAGAGATTCAGAAGCACTAGGAGAGACATTAATGGTGTCTTGGGAAATAAATGAGTTCTGATTAGGCGAAGCTGAAGGAAAAGAGATGAGCAAAAGGATGAGGAAGAGGTGGGAGACAATGATGATGTGACAGGGAGGTCTATAATGTCACCAAGAAATGCATAAGGCTGTAAGGCACTGGGTAAAAAGGAGGGTTGAGTGGAAGAAGAGGCTGTGTATGATAAGGTGGGTTAGGCTGAGACACAGAGTGGAAGGGAAAAGCATATTCATGGAAATCAACATTTATGGAAACATAGATGTCCTTGGTGATCAAGTCTTATAGAACATAGCTTTGGTATTGTGAGACATTCCTATGAGGACACTATTCCGGGATCTGGGTGTAGATTTTTCTTTATGTGGTTGAGTATTGAGACCAAATGCCAAACACTTAAATACCCTCAGGATTTGATAATCAGAGGCCTTTTGAAATAACATGTAATGTGGTGTGGAGTTATTGAGTAAAGGTGTAGGTAGGATGTTGATGAGGTAAGCTGCATGCTGAACACAGAAACCCCAGTAGCTAGGAGGCAGGTTGGATTGGAGTTTTAAGGCCCTGGCAACTAGGAGCAAGTGTTGTTGTTTTCTTTCTACAGTGTCATTTTGTTGTGAAGTGTGTATGAAACTAGTTTGGTTTACTATTCCCTCATAAGCATAAAATTGGGTCATGTTGAACTCTTGTCCATTGCCTGAACATATTTTTTAACATGAGTGTCAAACTGCACTTGGACAAACTTGCAAAAACTTTTCAAGATATGTTGAGTCTCAGACTTAGCTTGCATTAAATAAATCCAGCAATGTTTACAGAAATCATCAACTATGGACAAGAAATATTTCTGTTTATACATTGTACAATGCTTGTATGGCCCCCATATGTCATGAATAAGGGAAAAGGGTGCTTTAAGAAGAGGAAATGAAAAATGGATTGTGTTTCTGTTTAGCTAAGGGGCATACAAGGCAATCGGAAGTACAATCAGCCATGATAAACTTGGGATCTCTTGTATAGATCTCCTTTATTCTTGAGTCACCTAGGTGGCCCAATCTACAATGCTTGAAAGCAACTTGAAATGCTGAGAAGGAAGTTGAATAGATGGTGAGGCTGGCTATGTTGAAGCTGAGTGTGCTGACGGGAATATGGGTAGGTTGTGAAGATAGTAAAGCCCTTGGTGCAAATTAGCTAAACTAATCATCTTCTTGCTAATTTGGTCCTGAAAGCAGACTTAAAAAGTATCTCATATTTATCTGAATGTCCAAGCTTACTGAGGGAAATCAGATAAAAAGCAAATGCAGGTACGAATAGCACATGTTCAAGTATGAGTAATGGATTGACAGTAACAACACCAATGTGTGTTACTTGTATAAGCTGATTGTTGGGAAGGGTAACATGCAAAGAATGTACTAGTTGAAAGGAATCAAAGAGTGAAAGGCTACAACAGAAATGATATGTAGCTCCATAATCTACACTCCATGTGTTTAAAGCTTTACTTACATAGTTATCTGCTTGCTTACCAGCTGCAGCATGACATTGAGTACTCATCACTGCATGTTGTCCTTTTAATCTTTCATGTTTCTGATAACCTCTCTTTTGCCTCCTGTCATTATGTTCCTCAAGCAAATTCACTAACTGCATATATTGTTCTTGAGATATTGGTGTTGTGTTCTGCAGGTAGCATATTCTGAATTCTGTGCCACAGAAGTATCATCATTATGCTGATACACATCATCTTCTTGAAAGAGTTCCTGATAACCATTGGCACAATTCACTTGTGGTCTATGTTTAAAACCAGGTGGAAATGCATGTTTCTTATAGAATCTGTCCACAATGTGTCCTGGCATGTTACAGAATGTGCAAAATGGGCGTTTGAAAACTGATTGGCTATATTGATTATGATCTCTAAGGTTCTTTCCTGAAACCACCACCTGCTGGCCTCTGTACTGCCAAGACAGGCCCTGGTGTAAGACTCATGATAGTGAATGAGTTTTGTGACTGAGAAAAGTAGTGGGATTATTGTCGAATTTCCCCGAACCATTAGCATACAATAGTTTCCTTTCTAACTTCACAGCCATGGCAAATGCTGTGTTGATATCAGGTAGGGGACTAGTGGGAAGAATTTGTGATTTGACCGCCTCATATTCGTCCCAAAGACTTTTCAAAAACGTGATGACATAATCATTCTCTATAAATTTTCTTACTTCTGCTGACAAATTACAAGTGCACCTAGCGCAAGAACAGACAGGGATAGACCTTAGAACTGACAATTTTTCCCAAACGACCTTGGGCATGGTATAATACTCTGTCACAGACATGTTTTCTTTCTTACCCGCAAAGAATTCTTCCTGTAAATCTGATAGTCTAAAGGCATCAACATTACCATATCTAAATTTAAGATCTGACCAAATATCAGCAGCATTATCCATCCACATTTTTAGGTCCGCAACAAACACTTTAGATGGGGGATGAATAGAGTATTGAGAAATTCTACGGATTTTTCTTGTTTTGGGCTTTCTTCAACTCAAATAGAATTTAAAATCAAAGCAAGAATGGAAGATCAGAGAAAATGAATGAATACACCAGATATAGAGTGGTAAGAATCGTAAATGATTCTACTCCACTACCACTTTGTTTCTAAAGTGAATTTTCAACAACTACTCTTCTTATTATACTTAATAAGAACAACCACAATAATACTGACACTAACAACTTAGTGTAAGCAACCACAACAGCAACTTTTTGCACAAAACAACTTTGTGCAACTATAACTTCAGCTCTAAGCAAGAACAACTTCTTGCTATCTCACAACTTCAATAAAGTTCTCTCAAAGAACTTTCTCACAGTGGGTTTAAGGAAGTAAGGGGTCTAAAAACAATCAAGAGATCACATATTTATGGTTCCTTTTGTGTTATACTCACAATCTCTCAATATACAACAATCAAGAATAAATAAGAGCATAACAAGCTTTAAGCACTTTTACACAAATGAGAAAATTTTACAACAACGAAGAATGAAGCTTGATGATGGTGAAAGTGTATGAATGCCTCATCTAAGATGCTTCTATTTATAGGAGGTGTAATCCACGTGTTTAAAGCCTCCCCATATCTTCAAGACAATCAAAAGTCTTGATAATTTGGAAATAGCCTTTAGTCACTCTATGGATTGATTTGATCCTCCAAAGCCACCCTAGAGAATCTTAGACATGGATACAATAGTCAAAGAAGCATGTATAATGTCAGATAAAAGTCCACTAGAAATTTGAGTAAGATTAGAAAGAGAAAACACCATGAATCTCCCTCGAATTTTGTTCCAATGGTCATAAAAATCTTAATTCTGGGTGACACCAATCGATCAATGTGTCTTGTTTGAGAGATCAATGCCCTCCAAAGAGGTTCCAGTTTTGGATCTACCATACATCGATCGATCGAAGTCTCTCTTTGAGAGGCTTATGTGACATCGATCAATCGATGTCTCCAAGACTAAGAGATCGATGTCTTCCAGAGAGGTTCCAGTTTGAACCTGCTATACATTGATCAATTGAAGTCTCTCCTTTAGAGACTGATATGACATCGATCGATCGATGCCTTCAAGACTGAGAGATTGATGTCTTCCAGAGAGGTTCCAGTTTTGAACCTCCACTACATCGATCGACAGATGTCCTCAGTTTTAGAGATCAATGTTGGACAGAGAGGTTCCAACCTTGGACCTTTCCAACATAGATAGATCAATGTCTCTCTTTGAGAGACTGATGTATACATAGATCGATCTACGTGAGAGATCGATGTCCCATAGTGTGTTTTTTTCATTTTCCTTCAAATTCCAAGTGTGAATTTCTTTCTTAGCTCAGTCAAAACATCTTTTTACATCATTAAAGCATTTAATAACCCAACAATCTCTCCCTTTTTGATGATTTCAAAACAAAGATTTTTAAAAGATGTTTTTGCTTGAAAATCTATATTTGAGTTATCAATGAGTTAAAAACTTGAAAGTTTACATCTCCTCCTTTGTCAATGCATTCTATACCCCCTAAAGACATGAAACATGTAAACATATCCCAAACCTCCCCTCAATTAGTAATCTTCCTAAAACCAATGGATGTGATAAAATTTTCAAGAAACTCCCCCTCAACCAAAACATGCATCGAATGAAAGTGTAATGTGTACATCATGCCATATTTTTCCATTTATACTAGTCACTTAACATATGTGCCAAATATGCCAAAATTGTCATTTTTACCTCAAGCAAGCAAGCATATGATATTTATCATGTGCATATCCATCAAGAAAGCAATCAAGTATATCCATCAAGCAAGTAAACAATTTCAACACCAATATAAACATCTTCTTAAAATGTAATCAAACAATGAACAAACCAACTCAAACAACTTCTCCCCCTTTTTGAAAACATCGAATTTGCATTAATTATGAACAAAGGGGTTTTAATACAAAATAACCACCTAACTAGCGTAAGAGAGATAAAATAGAATGGGATATAAGCTACTCCTCATTATATGAGAAACACAATCCGGAGATGGCTGCCTTAAGTTTTGCCTTGAGTTTCTGGTTCTTGGTCTTTTTAGCATTGAGCTCTGTCTCAAGTGCCGTGACCCTCTTTTTGAGATTCTCATTTTACTTCTCAAGGTCATCTGTCCGAATTCGTTCTTTGGTCTTGTCTTCTCCAAATTGATTTAAATACCTATGGAGCTCTTCAACTTCAACCTCAGCATCGAACTTGTACTCCGAGCTACTGTCCTCCTCCATCAGGGCCTTCCCTATGTCTACATAAGAGGTAGGACTGGGTTGAGGTTGAGGTTCAGTGGGATGTGTTGGAGGGGCTGGTTCTGGAGCAGGGATGTGTGTGGCTTCTTCTTCCTCGGGTTCATTTTGAACACCCCTGCGTTGAGCTTCCTTTCCGGATTTATGGATTTGTTGGATGTTGGCTTTTGTGTAATAATCCTTAGTGGATATTTTCTCTTCATTGGCCTCATCCAAAACCACATTCGATTTTTTGAGCAATCGATATATTAGATTGCTATATGGAAGTACCTTGCTCTTTTTGGTGACAACTTCCAACACATTCACGAAGAATATTTATCCGAAATTCAATTTTTCCCTCATGGCTATACGATAGGCTATGTGAAAATCTAAATTACTGGTAATTCGGCCAACTTACCATTGACATAAAAAGTGACAATAGCGAGCAACACACGATAAGCCAAAGGCATGTCGTTGGTGTTTCTTGTGGGGTGAAAGCCAAGAAAAGTGTTAACTTCATCTTCAGTCACTTTATACTTATAATTATCCTATTTCCAAGGATCAAAATCATGTAAACCTTCATCAGGGACACTTATAAGCTCATTTATGTTTTTTTGCATCAAACTCAACAAGTTGACCATCTATAACCGAATTTAAGAAGAATGGAAGTCCATTTAAATATTCTACCCAAACATTTACATAAAACACGCGATTGTAATGGGTAGACATGTAACCCATTTCAGAAATATCCTAAATAAGTCTCCATTGTTGATCATCCAACCAATTGATGATCGGACTTAATTTATCATTGCTCAAAATATCTTGAATTTTGAGCAATTTTAATGGAAATGGTAAACCTTGTCTTATTTTTCCATTCATCAAATAATACTTGATCCCGAAGCGAAATATAAGCAAATTTACCTGGACCCATGGGCTCTTCTAAAGCATTTTCATACTCATCGGACTTGAGACATGGAATCGTTGAGTTGTAGCATCCCCTAACCTCGGCAAACATATTTTCTTGAGAAAGATCTATTTTTATCCTTAGTCCCTTTGTTCTAGTATCAGTTGAGCCTTGTTGATGGGATTTCTTGATACAACTTCCTGTTTCACAAGAGTCTCTTGCCCTTTTGGACGTATTTCTGGTTCTTGAAGCCATTTAGGTTGTTAGGGCACGAAATTTGCAAGAGGGTTGATAAAAAATAAGAAATTGATGTAAAAGATCCATTGGTTTGAAGAAGAATTTGAGTCTGTTGTAAAGATTTGGTGAAGAAGAGTCGAATTTTTTGAGAGATAGTCGATTTGGTGTTTGCAGTCGTGAGTTTGAAGAGGATGAAGTGAAGATTTTCTATTTTTCGTAGCTTTTATATGTCCTACGTCTGATCACATCGATGGATCGATGTCTTCCACATCGATCGATCGATGTGAGAGACTGATGTACTTCAGTCTCTCAGCATCCACATCGATCGATCGATGTGAGAGACTGATGTACTTCAGTCTCTCAGCAGCTACATAGCTTGATCGAGGTATACTGATTTCTGACTTTTTTTTGTAACTTTGACCCTCTAAACATTTTTTATCATTCTTAATCTTGTTCTAATGGATTCGAATGTCTCAGTAGGGAGGGATTTGGTGAAAATATCAGCTAGTTGGTCATCGGTTGGAACGAATTCAACACATACTAATCCATTTTGAATACAATCCTTTATAAAGTGATGTCTCACTTATGCTTGGTTCTAGTATGGTATACCGAGTTTGCGCTATACTTATGGCTGAAGTGTTGTCACATAAAGTAGGGACTTTATCAAACTTAACATTGTAATCATTCAAGGGTTTAACATGCAAAGTAGTTGGGCACAGTATGAAGCGGCCGATATGTATTCGAATTACGCCGTTGAAAGTGACACACTATTTTGTTTCTTGGAGAACCAAGAGACCAAGCGATCTCCAAGAAATTGGCATGTCCCGGAGGTGCTTTTTCTATCGACTAGGTTTCTGACGTAGTTGGAGTCACTATACCCTCTTAAGTCAAAACACCCATTCTTGGGGATAAAATAACCCAATGTTCAAAGTACCTTTCAAGTACCTAAAGATACGTTTACTGGCAAATAGATGCGATTTCTTATGCATAATTTGAAATCTAGCACATAAGCACACATCATACAAATTATTCGGTCTACTAGCGGTTAAATAGATTAGACCACCAATCATACCCCTATATTTGGTTACCTCAACTGACTTTCTTTTTTTATTTTTTTCGAGCTTTGTACTTGTGCTCGTTGGTGTGCTCACACTCCTTACCATCGTCAAACTTGTATTTCTTGAGTAGATCTTTGGTATACTTTGTCTAGGATATGCATACTCCATCCTGAGTTCGCTTGATTTGAAGTCCAAGGAAGTAATTGAGTTCACCCATCATGCTCATTCTCCTTCCATCAACTTAGCAAAATTCTCACAAAGAGAATCATTAGTGGCTCCAAAAATAATATCATCAACATAAATTTGAACAAGTGATTGATTACTTCCTTGTTCTTTAATAAAAAGAGTATTGTCGACTTCTCCTCTTGAAACACCATTTTCAAAGACGAAGTTACTTAATCTCTCATACCATGCTCTAGGAGCTTGTTTAAGTCCATAAAGGACCTTTTTGAGTTTGAATACATGATTTGGATATTCATGATTTTCAAACACTGGTTGTTGAGCTGCAAACACTTCTCCTTGACTTATTCCATTTAGGAAGGTAGATTTCACATTCATTTCGTATAGTTTGAAATCCTCATAGCATTGCATTTGCTAGTAGCATTCTAATAGCTTCTAATCTAGCTACGGGAGCAAAAGTCTCATCATCGTCTATACCTTCTTCTTTTCTATATCCTTGAGATACCAACCTAGCTTTGTTTCTAGTTATATTCCTTTATCATCCATTTTATTTCTAAATACCCATTTAGTACCAATTATAGGGTGATCACTAGGTTTGGTCACTAATTCCTAAACATCACTTCTTTCGAATTGATTTAGCCCTTATTGCATAGCTAACACTCAATCTTCATTATTTACAGCTTCTTTAATATTCTTAGGCTCAACTTGTGAAATAAAGGCGTTTTCATTAAATTTCTCCTAGTTTATATGTCTTGACTTGTTTCTCCTAATATGAACTATTTTGAATGGTCTTTCTTATATTTATATGAATCCGGTAAATTTGAAGTGTCTCCTCTTACTTCTTCTTCTTCTTCTTCTATCTTAGGTCCATCTTCAAGTGGGTTTATCCTAAAGTCAATAACAACATTTCCATTTGGATTCTCAAATTTTTCTATATGACTTACTTCAATTTTTTCTTCTTCATCATCATCATTTTTGCATGGTTCATCATCAAGGAGTTCACTAAACTTAACATGAATTGATTCTTCTACTTTCATACTCCTTTTATTATATACCCTAAATGTCTTGCTATTTTGAGTATAACCCATAAAGATTCCTTCATCCACTTTGAAATTGAGTTTATCCAAGTTACCTTTGATATTAAGTATAAAACACTTACAACCAAATACCTTGAAAAAACCATGTTAAGTACTCTTCTAAAGCTCATAAGGAGTCTTTTTGAGAGATGGTCTCAAATAAACTCTATTTATTACATGACATGCGGTATTTACTGTCTCAGCCTAAAAATACTTAGGTTGCTCAAATTCATTTAGCATGGCTCCACTCATTTCTTGAAGTGTTTTATTCTTCTTTTTCGTAACACCATTTTGTTGAGGAGTTCTAGGGGTCAAGAAATTCTTTCCATATCCCTTTGATACATAAAATTCTTGGAATTCACCATCAAACTCACCACTTCTATCACTTCTAATTTCCATAATGGTGTGTTCTTTTCGGTTTTCTAATCTCCTACAAAGTTTTATAAAGTCTTGATATGCATCATTCTTTTTGGCTAAGAACATGACCCAAGTGTACATAGAGAAGTCATCTACCACTACAAAGGTGTAATTTTTTCCACCTAGAATTGTCATACCAATATCCCCATACAAATCCATATGAAGCAATTGTAGAGGTTTGTGATGGAGATTTCACTTTTGGGCTTGAAGCTTGCTTTAACAAGCTTTGCCTTTTGATAAGTGTCACATAAGCCATGATTTTCGAAATTCTATTTTGGAAGACCTTGGACCTTTTTATTTTTGCAAATCTCTTTGAAATTTTTGAAACTAGTATGTCTTAGTCGTCTATGCCATATTTGTGTCAAATCATTTTTGGCAACTAGACACGATACCTTTTGTGATATCAAAATCATGTGTGGTAAATTTATAAACATCATTTTTCCTTATAGCCTCAAAAACGATTTGATCATTATTTTTCACAATGCATTTTCTTTTCACGAATTCAACTTGAAAATTAGTATCACATAGTTGGCTAACATTTATCAAATTATACTTAAGCTCTTCTATATATAATGCATTATTATAGTAAAAGAAGAGTTATCAATTTCTCCATGTCCAAAGATTTTGGCTCTCACATTGTCAAAATACACCGTTCCACCATCTTGGAGCTTGCATGTTGAACAAAGTCTTGTCTCCGGTCATGTGTGTTGAACATCTGCTGTCTATAAGCCATTTGGTTCTTTCTTCTTTGGCTACTCCATTTATCTTGAGAGCCTACATAACCAAGAGATTTATACATTGGTACCCTTTGATGGTTGGGTCCTTTCGGGTTAGCTTGTCAACCCTTAGGCTTCCAAACATACATATTGCTAAATCTAGCTCTACATGCACTTTTTATATGTCCTATTTTATCACAAAGAAAAAAAGTGGTTACATGCCTTGGTTTATATGATGATGAGCCTTGTTGATTTTTTCTCTTATTTGGCTTTTTCTTTAATAACTTGGGCTCAATAAAAGAACATGGTGAGTTAAATCCTAAACCAGGTTTATCGTTTCCTATCCTTTGGATTCCAAGCAATTTGTCTAATTACTTTTACCATAGGTCAGTTTTTGTAAGTCTATTCTTAATTTTTAACATTCCTTCTTAATCTCCATATTTTCTAGAGCTACGGTTTTATGCATGGTAAGTAGATGTCATGATCTTGATAAATCAAGATATTCTTATCGTGCAAGATCTTGTTTTCTAATATGCACTTTTTAAATTCTTTCTTCAAATGTTTATATTTTAAATTTAGTTTTTCAAAATCATCGTGCAAATCTCCTATTTCATCTTGTACATTAGAAGAGTTAGAGTGTACCTCAATGTCATTCTCAATTACCATGAGACAAGTATGTTGTGCCTCTAGATTTTCCGCTATTGTAATGAGTCCAACATCCTTGAATTCACTTTCTTCTCCTTCTGTTTCAGAGAGAAGATCATCACATACAATCACCTCCGTATTTAAAACTTTCTTTTTTTTGAGAAAAAGCTTTCTTTTCTTGTTTTTGCAGATCCTTAACATGACAACTAGCAATAAAGTCACCAGGTTGACCACACCTATAGCAATTCTCACTTGTTTCTTTATCCTTGGGTGGTCTCTGGAAGAACTTCCTTGCATGAGCCTTGTTTCTTGTGGCCATTCTTCTAAATTTCCTAACTAGAAGAGCAACTTCCACATCCGATTCATCGGACTCTACCACCAATCCTTTGTGTGATGCTTGTGTGGGCTTGATAGGGTTTATCCTATTTTGATGAACAATAAGAATTTCATGAGTAAGAAGATTACCAGATAGCTCATCAAGGGTAAGAGTCTTGAGATTCTTAGATTTGGTGATGATGGTGACTTTCGGTCTCCATTCTCTGGGAAAAGAGTTGAGGAGTTTTAAGACAAGATCCTCATTTGACATTTTCTTGTCAACCACAGAGAGTTGATTCAAGATTCGAGTGAATCAGTCAATTGTCTCCTCAATCTTTTCACTACTCTTCATCCCAAACATTTCATACTCCTTCATGAGCATAAGTCTTCTAGCCATTCTTACTTGCTCAGTCCCTTCATGTATAATCTCGAGTCTTTTCCATGTTTCATGGGCTTTTTCAAGACCTTGAAGTCTGATGAGCTCAGTGGTAGTTAGAGCACCTGAAAGGATATCAAATGCTTTACCATTTATGGCAAAGTTTATCTTCTCTTCGCCGGTATAGTCATCCTCATCTTTGAACATTGATTCTCCTTTTTGAGTTGGTAATCATAGAAACTTTAATTCCTTTGACAACAACTCTCCATATGTCAAAACTGCAACCATTCGAATGATTTATCATTTGAAACTTCCATAAAGAACAATTTTGGGCATCAAACATAGGTGTTTTAGTGGTTGAGCCTGAGAATAGTGCAGTTGGCTTGGAAGTTGACGTGTAAGATGAAGAGGTTGTCATTGCCATGATCTTTAACCTTGCTACTTGCAAAAATTGGCCAAGCAATCAAGGTTAGGCTTTGATACCAATTGTTAGGTCTGTGACAAACACTTTAGAGGGGGGTGAATATAGTGTTTGGGAAATTTTATGGAATTTTCTTGTTTTTGTATTTCTCCAACTCAAATGGAATTCAAAATCAAACCAAGAATGGGAGATGAGAGACAATGAATGAGTACACCAGATATAAAGTGGTTCAAATCGTAAATGATTCTACTCCACTATCACTTTGCTTCCAAAGTAAATTTTCAACAACTACTCCCCTTATTATACATAATAAGAACAACCACAACAATACTTTTACTAACCACTTACTGCAAGCAACCACAACAACAACTTTTTACACAAAAAAACTTTGTGCAACTACAACAACTTCAGCTCTAAGCAAGAATAACTTCTCGCTACCTCACAACTTCAACATAGTTCCCTCAGAGAACTTTCTCACATTGGGTTTAAGGAAGTAGTGGGGTTTACACTTTCTCACTAGTTTAAACACAAGCAAGAGATCAAATTTTTATGGTTCCTCTTATGTTAAACTCACAATCTCTAAATATACAACAATGGAGAACAAATACGAACTTAACAAGCTTTAAGCACTTATACACAAGTGAGAGAAATTTACAACAACGAAGAATGAAGCTTGATGATAGTGAAAGCGTATGAATGCCTTGTCTGAGCTTCTTCTATTTATAGGAGATGTAATCCATGTTTTTGGAGCCTCCCCCATGTCTTCAAGCTAATCACAAGTCCTGATAATTTGAAAATAGCTTTTAGCCACTTTATGGATTGATTTGATCTTCCAAAGCTACCCTAGAGAATCTTAAACATAGATACAATAGTCGAGGAAGTATGTATAGTGTTAGAGAAAAGTCCACAAGAAATTTGAGTAAGATTGGAAAGAGAAAATACCATGAGTCTCCTTTGGATTTTATTCCAACGGGCATAAAAATTTGAATTCTGGTTAACATCAATCAATCAATGTGTCTGGCTTGAGAGTTCAATGTCCTCCAGAGGTTCCAGTTTTGAAACTTCCATACATTGATTGATCGAAGTCTCTCCTTAGGAGACTGATGTGACATTGATCGATCGATGTCCCCAAGACTGAGAGATCGATGTCTTCCAGAGAGGTTCCAGTTTTAACATACCATACATCGATCGATCGGAGTCTCTCCTTAAGAGACTGACGTGATGTCGATCGACCGATGTCCCCAAGACTGAGAGATCGATGTCTTCCACCGAGGTTCCAGTTTTGAAAGTCCACTACATCGATCGATCGATGTCCTCGGTTTGAGGGATCGATTTTGGATAGAGAGGTTCCAACCTTGGACCTTTCGAACATAGATAGATCGATGTCTCTCTTTGAGAGGCTGATGTACACATAGATCGATCTACGTGAGAGATCGATGTCCCACAATGTGTTTTTCTCATGTTGCTTCAAATTCTAAGTGTGAATTTTCTTTTTAACTCATTCAAAAAATCTTTTTACATCATCAAAACATTTCATAACCCAACACACATAGCACTTTGACCAATACTAGGGACAATATAGTTCACCAACCAAGAAGCAACCATGTTATTTTCCTTTGATCAGGCACAAATCTATGACTCGTTTTAGGAGGTCTCACCACGGTTCCATCAAGAAAACCTATTTTGTTCATTGATTCCAAAGCTCTACAAATCTTCTGCTCCAACCATTGTAGTTATTTCCATTTAGTAGAGGTTGTACTAGCACCAAACAGGACTATCACTAGGATGTAGGTACAAAGGATCATTGTTGGATATGTAGTTGCTGTCTGATTGTGTGCAGAAGGTGAGGGTTGGTTGTTCGCCATAGGAGAAGAATCAGAAGACAAGAATGTTCCAAAATTCATTAATCAAAGCTTTGATACCAAGTTGAATTTCATCAAAACACCCACAACTAAGCCATGATTATGTAAGATAACAATCGAGAACAGCAACAATTAAAGCATAAAGAAAAAGAGAGAAGTGAAGAAACTGAAATTGAAACAATTCAGGGAATAGAGGAAAACTTTATTGATCCAAAATCAGTGGAAGAATAAATATGTTTGACCAATTTTATATTCTTCATATGTACATCTTCAGGAAGAAGTTGACGGGCGGGAAAACTAAAAAACACGTGATTTTACCATATTGCCTTACTAACTGTCTATCTAACGATACAACTAGGGACAAAACCGTCAATTGCAGCATTTGGAACAGTTGCCGCCGCATTTGGAACAGTTGCCGCCGCTCCGTTGCAACTGGTTCTAACTTCTCAACTGCAATCGCATTCTTGATCCTTTCCGAAGCTGAATTCAGCACCCTAATGCATCTCCACCATATATTACCAGCCCATCTAACGTCTCTTTGAGATCGTGATTTCTTGGCTGCTCAGTTTGCTGCATTTGGTGGCTTAAGCCTGCAGCGGCATTTAAGTGTTGCTGCACCTCATACTTCAACAAGTAAAAGCTTTTGGAAAATGATCGATGTTGCTAATAGTTCTTTGAATTTTAGTCATTTTGTCGCTTTAGTTTTGAGTCGACTAAGTTTATCTTTCAAGTTTTGTCCGCTTGTTAATTCTTGTGACATTTTCCCGATTGATAAATAGATTATTGTTAACTCAGAAGTTTTTAGCTACTTTTGAAATAGTGATGATTCTGTCAACGAAGGGATAGGTAGGCAGCTGACAGGACCAACTGGAATTTGGTCGAACGGGTCAGTCTGCGATGGAGATGTAGCTGGGCAGGATGATTGGAGCAGATGTTGCAATGATGAATGATGTATGGCAGTTAGAAGATTCATGAGGAACTGATATTAGCGGGTCAAAGGCAGGATGGCATGTGGGAATCAGTTACAAGAGACGGAGGTGCACTGCGGAGCGAAGGAAGAAGATGCAGTTGGTTGGGGGGGGTTTAAATGGTATGAAATGACGATTATGCCCCTGTTAATGAACTGAGGACAAACAGTTATTTGTACATTCTTGTAATTTTGCTTCCTTCTTCTTCAACGATATAAACACACCATGTACTCAATTCATAATCAATGGAAAATCTGATTCCTTCAAAACTCTCTCTCTAATGTTTATATTTGACATTGCTCTTTCTCTCTCTAGCTTCTCCTTTACCTCTTTGCTGTATGTGCTGAATCAATTGCTTGTTTGATTTGTATGTCAATATTGATTGGTTGTGTGGTGAAAATTGACATGGTATCAGAGAGAATTTATTGAAATTCTATCTTCTTGACTTGTTGAATCATTCTCTTCGGTTGATGGCTTCTAGCTCCATCAGTTTTGGAACTATGGATCCCACGGAAGATCCTGTATATGTTCATCCAAGTGACAGTCCGTCACTAGTGCTTGTGCAGTCGTTGCTAACTTCTCAGAATTATCATGGCTGGAGCAAAACTCTTCGAAGAGCATTGGAGGCTAAGAACAAATCTGGTTTCCTGGATGGTACATTGCAAAAACCCCTAGAAGGAGATCGCAAATACAATGCTTGGATTAAGGCAAACAATATGGTTGTCTCGTGGATCACAAATTCAGTTTGTCTGTCGATTGCTCAAAGCATAATGTGGATTGATAGTGCTGCTGAGATCTGGAAAGATCTAAAACTCAGGTATGGGAATGCATATGCCTTTAGACTTTCTGATATGCAGGGAGATTTCTACTCAATTATGCAAAATACCTTGTCTGTTACGGACTATTACACCAAACTTAAAACCATTTGGGAAGAACTAACTGTTTTGAGGTCATTGCCCTCCTGCACTTGTGATAGATGTACATGTAATGTCACTGGTCAAATTAGAAAGTTTGTTGAAGATGATTTTGTCGTAAAGTTCTTGAAAGGACTGTCGGAAGAACATGAACCTGTTAAGTCACAGGTCTTGCTAATAAGCCCCTTGCCAGATATTAATGATGCCTTTGCAATGGCAGTTAAGTTTGAAAGGAAAATTACATACGCAAATGGACAAGCTGTGTTTGCTAACAACCCTTCACAAGTGATGAATGTTGTAGACAATCAGTCTGTATTTGTTGAACAGACGTCTGGATTCATAAATTCCTAGGGATCCAGACAGAGTATTCTTGGAGGTAGACCCTTAGGGAACTTTAGAGGAGATAATGTACAGGTGCAAAAGTTTGGAAGTGGAAAGCGTCATGTATGTACTTTCTGTTGTTTCACAGGACACACAGTGGATAAATGCTACAGAAAGCATGGGTATCCACCAGGTTACAAGCCTAAGGGAAGAATAAACTGTGTTGGCTATGAGGAAACTCAATGCAATAATGCAGATCAGAATGAGCAAATTGGAGGAAATGAGCAGGTGATGTCACAGCAGTCCTTGACATCACAGTTGACACCTACTTTCACACATGAGCAGTACTTACAGTTGATGAACATGATCAAGGAACATCAGAATAGAGGCCATGATGAGAGAGGAGTTCAGGGAGAAGGAGGGTAGCCCTTGCATACCGTAATGTCAGCTCAGAAACTACTTGCCTTTGGTAAGTCAGCAAGTAACATTGCAAACAGAAACTCTAACATATGGATTTTAGACTCAGGTGCTAGTGATCATGTATGTTGTTCTCTTGATCTCTTTGACTCCTTTCAGCCTGCTAATTCTTTACAAGTCGAATTGCCTAACGAATTCCTTGTTCAAGTACTTCATATTGGGACAGTTACAATCAATTCACACCTTCAGCTGCTTAATGTTTTTCATATCCCTTCATTCCATTTCAATCTGATTTCTCTTAGCAAACTTGTTAAAGAAAACCAGTGTAACGTTCTTTTCCACTCTGACCACTGCTTCATTCATGATCAGAACTCTATGAAGATGATTGGTTCAGCTAAAATCAATCAAAGTCTATACAAACTATATGGGTCACCAAAGCAGTCAGACAGAAGCAACACTATAGCCCAGCCATCTTTCCGCAGTTCCATTCTTGCAGCTCATGCAATCTCAGATTCCAAGCCCTCTATATGGCACTCAAAGCTTGGACACATGTCAATCTCTAGGATGAAAGAAGTTCAGAAGAAGAATCCCGCAGTTAACATTTCTTCAGCTACTCTCCCATGCCATATTTGTCCTCTAGCTAGACAAAAGAAGTAGCCATTTCCTGTTTCATTTTCTAAATCTGTTTCTGTTTTTTCATTAATTCTTGTTGACATATAGGGTCCATATAGATACTCTACCATGTATCATCAATGATATTTCCTTACTATAGTGGATGATTTCAGCAGATACACATGTGTTTACCTAATGAAAGCAAAATCTGAGACCAGAGGGATTTTGCGAAATTTCTATACGTATGTAGCTGTTCACTTTGAAAAGAACATTAAGACCATTAGAGCAGATAATGGTATTGAGTTTAAGATGAATGATTTCTTCTCTAATAAGGGTATTATAGACCAGACCAGTTGCATTCATACCCCTGAACAAAATGGCCTAGTTGAGCGAAAACACCAACATATTTTGAATGTGGCCAGGGCCTTAAAATTTCAGTCCAATGTCCCTATACAGTATTGGGGTTTCTACATACAACATGCAGTATACCTAGTTAACCTCACTCCATCACCAGTCTTAGCCAATAAAACACCATTTGAACAACTGTTCTCCAAACCTCCTTCATATCAAAACCTGAAGATCTTTGGATATTTAGCCTTTGTCCTTGACACTTACCAAACCAAAGGAAAATTTGACCCCAGGTCCAAAAAATGTCTATACCTTGGACAATCACATGCCTCAAAGGGCTACATACTACAAGATCTAGCCACCAAAGATGTGATAGTTTCAAGAAATGTTGAATTTGATGAGCATTATTTTCCATTTGGATCTGTTTCTTCTGAACATCAGGCAGTTCCCTCATATCATCCATCAGAACATAATCTTCATGACTCCATTCCTTCTTATCCTGCTTCGAATTCTAATTTTCTTAGTTCCTCCATAGGTAATACCACCCTACAACCACCTAACATCACTGATCCATGCTTGCCATCCTCCTTCGTACCAGCATCATCCCACAAGCTAGTCCTATATGTGATACTACTCCTTCATCATCTCCTCTATCTTCACCCTCATCACATGACTCCACATCAAGTCAGCAACCAATTCCCATTACATCCATAGACATTGAGATACCAATTCCCTCAAGTAACAGACCTGTTCGACAGAAAAAAGTGCCTTCATACTCACAAGAATTTTACTGCAATCACTGTCTTGTTCCTCATTCATCACAAAAGCGTAGCACCACTCATCCTTTAAGTCATTGCTTCTCTCTGCAATCACTAACACCTAAGTTTAAGGCATATGTTTTAGCATCTGGCATGCATACAGAACCAGCAAACTACTTAAAGGCAGCTAGTTCCATCGCTTGGCAGGAGGCTATGCAAGCGGAGATTTCAGCACTTGAAGCCAATAATACCTAGACATTAATGTATTTGCCACCTGGGAAGCAAGCCATTGGATGCAAGTGGGTTTACAAGATCAAATTCCTAGCAGATGGCACAGTAGACAGATATAAGGCTAGATTAGTAGTGAAGGGCTATACACAACAATACGGGATTGATTATAAGGAGACATTCTCACATGTGGCAAAGATGACACTGTGAGAATGGTATTGGCCCTAACATCCAGTAAAAATTGGCACCTCGAGCAACTGGATGTCAATAATGCCTTCTTGCATGGAGATTTAAATGAAGAAATATAAATGGTTCCCCCAACTGGCTTGAATGTTGAAGATCCTAGTTTTGTCTGTAAGCTAGAGAAATCCTTATATGGCCTTAAACAACCAGCAGCGAGTGGAATGCCAAACTCACTAGTTTTCTGCTGTCAAAAGGGTTCACCCAAGCTATGAATGACTACACACTGTTCTACAGAGCCACTCACAGTCAGTTCCTCTTGGCACTGGTCTACGTAGATGATATCATTCTTGCTTATTCCAGCCTGTCACCAATTCAGCACCTAAAAGCTGAATTGCATGCTGCATTTAAAATAAAGGATGTTGGTGACCTTAGATACTTCTTGGGTATTGAAATAGCTAGGTCACAGGGGGGCTGGTAATAAACCGAAGGAAATACGCACTTGAGCTGCTGGAGCAAACTGGTTTCCTAGGTTCCAAGCCAGTCAAAACACCTAAGGAAACTAATGCAAAACTATCACATGATGACTCTCCAAGGATCTCAGATGTTGCTACATACAGAAGCTTGATTGGTAAGCTCATTTACCTCACCATAACCAGACCTGACATTGTATTTCCAGTCCAACAGTTGAGCCAGTTTCTGGATTGTCCTACGCAAGATCATCTAAAGGTAGCACATAGTCTTCTGAGGTTCATTAAAGGCACGGCAGGGCAGGGCCTTTTGTTTCCAGCCAACACAGATCTTAGATTGAGGGCATTTGCAGGTTCTGATTGGGCAGGTTGTACAGAGACTAGAAGGAGTGTCACGAGTTATTGTGTGTTCTTAGGAGACTCATTAATCACTTGGAAGGCCAAGAAGCAAACGACAGTGTCTAAGTCATCCGCATAAGCTGAATACAGAGCTTTAGCCTCTTTGGTTTGTGAAGTACAATGGCTATTGTATCTTGCTGAAGATTTGCAAATAAGGGATCAAGAGCCAGTTGAAGTATTCTGCGATAGCAAGAGTGCTATGCACATAGCAGAAAATCCGATGTTCCATGAAAGAATTAAGCACATAGAAATAGATTGTCACATTGTTAGAGAAAAGGTGCAAAGGGGGGTGATCAAGTTGATGCCCGTTAGAACTGATTTGCAGGTTGCAGACATTTTCACACAGGCGCTGGATTTAAAGAGGCTTGAGCGCTTGGTTAGAACTTTTGGAGCTTGTAATATATATAGTAAGCTTTGCTTGAGGAGGGTGTCAACGAAGGGATAGGTAGGCAGATGACAAGACCAACTGGCATTTGGTCGAACGGGTCAGTCTGCGATGGAGATATAGCGGGGCAGGATGATTGGAGCAGATGTGGCAATGATGAATGATGTATGGCAGTTGGAAGATTCATAAGGAACTGATATTAGCGGGTCAAAGGCAGGATGGCACGTGGGAATCAGTTACAGTAGACCGAGGTGCGCGTTGGCAACTTGGTGCGCTGTGGACCGAAGGAAGAAGATGCAGTTGGTTGGCGGGAAGTTTTAAATGGTGTGAAATGACGATTATGCCCCTGGTTAATGAACTGAGGATAAACGGTTATTTGTACATTCTTGTAATTTTGCTTCCTTCTTCTTCAACGATATAAACGCACCATGTACTCAATTCACAATCAATGGAAAATCTGATTCCTTCAAATCTCTCTCTCTAATGTTTCTATTCGACATTGCTCTTTCTCTCTCTAGCTTCTCCTTTACCTCTTTGTTCTAAGTGATGAATCATTTGCATGTTTGATTTGTATGTATATTGATTGGTTGTGTGGTGAAAATT
Source organism: Eustoma russellianum (assembly GCA_036186865.1). Lineage (NCBI taxonomy): Eukaryota > Viridiplantae > Streptophyta > Magnoliopsida > Gentianales > Gentianaceae > Eustoma > Eustoma russellianum. The sequence goes on along the minus strand of AP025046.1, from coordinate 12,692,292 downwards.
GACAGATTCTTTAACTTTGAACTATATTGATATTGATTATTTAATCCTCGTAATTTGATCTTTAGTACGAGAACATGTGAGTTTCTAAATAATTCTGCCTTTTTATGTAATTGTTGTTTATTTCCCAAATGAAAAAGATTAAAAGGAAAACTATAACTTGATTGAAAACTGTGGGGGTCGAAAAACAAATTCATTGTAATAATGGCGTCAACGGAAAGCTTAAAGATCTGACAGTAAAATTTATAAGATGCAGCTTTAACTTCGCGGGTGAATTATCACGTCCGAGTTTTTAACCGATCCGAGTCAATGAACAGAGAGGTTTTTTTATAACATAATTAAGCACTTAATCTTAATGTATTAAGTGGTTTAAACATTAAGAGATGTTTGACAACATTTTTATCAATCACCTAATTAAACAAGTGTATCTGAATTCCTTGTACAAAATTTTAAATCATAAAGAAATGCTACTTCTCTGTGAATCTAAATTAAAGATGTCAACATAATGGGTTCAGTACCGATTAGGACAAGCCCGAACCCTTTCCATTCATAAAAGATATAAACCCTTCTCACCCTAAAGCTCGAATGAGTTGGATATTCCATGTATACACATATATACACACACATACATACATATGTCTCTCTCTATATATATTACATATAAGAATGGCGGTATCGTCTGGGGTTTTACTAATAATAAACCCTCACTTGTGACGGAGGAATACTATGGTTACATATGGTGTGGGATACTCTCCCACAACAAAGCCTGAAATAATTACAGAAATCGGCACCAAATTATTGATATTAAAGAAAAACAAAGGACAATGCAGAGCACAACCTATACTATACATATAATTGTGGAAAATAAATTCGATGCAAGTAATGCCAGTGACTAAACACTCAGTAAGCCGCAACTTTATCCCCGAAGCGTCCAGCACAAAGCCACCCGTCAGCCGTATATGCCACACAAAGGAAATGGTCAATAAAGCATAAGTGAGATATGGTAAAAAGAATAGTAAATAGGCCATGTACATACTGATGTTGCATGTATTCATAATGAACACAAACAACAAGAAGAATATCCAGCCATAGTTCCGTGGCCGCCATTGCAGATGAAAGGCGCAGTATCTCAGAAGCAGTCGATAATATTCTGTAGCAAGCTCAGAGAAGAAAACATAGTTATTCTGACAATTAATATAGTCTGGTAAACTGAATAAAGCAGGCAGAAGAAAAAGAAAGACGACATACCAATGTTGCCTATGCCACTTTATGACATAGGCAACCACATGATGTGTGCGCCAACCCATTAGGAGACAAAAGGCTATCAAAGCCAAAGGTGAGGAACGTAAGTATCTAGAGAAATGGCCCCCCAAACTTCACATGGCAAGGCTAAAAAGGATGTATAGATAGTCACACCTGCCGAATGAAACCCATGTCTGGATAATGTATGTGCTGCAGTGTTAGCCTCAAGAGGGCAATAATGCAGTGATGAAGCATTGAGACACAAGAAATTGGTAGCGCATGGGAGGTCCCCAAGTAAAGAGCCTATATATCGTTTAGGATCAGAGAGATAAGTAAGCAACCATCGGCAATCCGTCTCAAGAATAAGGCGATCGTAGTCCCTGGCATAAAATATTAGTGCAAACATAAGTGCCATTAATTCAGCCTGCAATGGTGTTGTAGCCGACAAAGAGAAACAAATGGCTGAGACAAAATCTCCATGTTCATTCCGTAGAACAGCTCTAGCCGCGATGCTAAATCAACCCGCCACTGCATCGACATTCAATTTTAATTTTCCTGCTGGTGGTAACTCCCAGGGCACCACCTGAGGACGGTGTGTACGTAATGGTGGAGAAAAGTAACAGGCAATCAAATGTGAGATTGGCTGAGAGTATTTCCGGTCCTGCGTGGACGCTCACCACGTATATATATATGATCACGAACCCTCTCAAACAATCGACTATATGAGAAGCTGCTATCTCCAAATCTAATGGAGGTATATTCCTTCCAAATAACCCAGGCTACCAACGAAGGGGCAACTGCTCTCAACTGACCAACCATAGAATGAGGTGAAGAAATTCGCCAACAACAAAGTAAATATGCGTGGATGGTCGACTGACGAGGCATCTGACCAGAGAACAAAATAGATATCTCTTGTCATAGAGGTTGAATCGCTGGGCAATTCAGAAAGATATGATCTTACATGTCGGAGTGTATTATGCAAAAAGCACATTGTGACCGCGAGATGGACTGCCAAGTGCGAAAGCTGTCGACCAAGGGTAATGATCGCATCTAAAGTTTCCAGAGGAAAAAGAGACCCCCCGGAGGAGAGCCTAGCCACCAAATATGCCGTGAACAATTAAAGGAAGGCGATACTGAGGAAAACAGGCTATATGCTGATTTAAGTGTGAATTGACTTGAAGGGTCTGCTGTCCAATTAAGTCTATCGGGAGTGAACTGTACTTTGGGTAGCATATAATTATGTATTCTGCAAATACGCTTTCAAATAGCTGAATCATAAATATATGCATACACCGTGCTTCGTCGATCATATCTCACCCAGTGGAAGGTCGCCCACAATGAATCGGACTGATGATATTTCTACCATAAAAGATAATCATAAGCCTGGTAGACCATTGCAAGGTTCCGAATATCCAAACCCCCAGTCACTGTGGGACGACAGATACGATCCCAGGATTGCCAATAATAACAGCCATTCTACAGAAAATGTGACATCTTTCGATTTACAGCATCTATTACCCTTTTTTCTTGAACTTACTATATATGAAGTGGCATGGAACAAAGGACATGGCGAATCATGATCAGTCGACCAGGCGTAGAAAGAAGATTAGAAGACCATGAATTCAACCCAGCATCAAAATGAACAAAAACACAGTGATCGGCATGATTAATAACCTTATACAGAAAAGATCCAAGATACTTGATAGGTAAAGCAGTCAAACGCATATCTAACTCTTGAGAAACCTGTGATCCAGAGACTCCCGAGCAAACCACTACTTGACTTTTGTGGTAATTTACCAGCTGTCCGGATGCTTGCTGATAGGAATCCAAAAAATGTCTAAAATGTTGCAGATTCCAAATGGAGCCATTTAAAAATATAACTAGATCGTCTGCAAATCCCAGACATGACACCTGTGGGACGCGGCCCGCCTGAAATCCTCGTATAACACCAGTCGCCATAGGTGTTTTAATGCCTCGTGAAAAACCTTCAGAGGCAAGAATAAATAATAGAGGTTATAAAGGGTCACCTTACTTAACCCCACGTGACAAAGGGAAATAACCCACCGCCTTTTCATTTAATAAAATTGAACGTCGTATGGCTGACAAATTGTTCAAGAGAATGCGCACCAATCGAGAATGAAATCCCATTTTCAGCAAAAGCAGCCTAAGATAAGACCAGCACACCCTGTCAAAAGCTTTGGCCATGTCTAATTTGATAATAACATGGCCTCCTCGGACGTGCCGATCTAAAACATGCACCATTTCTTGGGCCAAAAAAATCTGCTCTGTAATATCCTGACCCTTCATAAATCCAGCCTACTCTGGAGACACTAGATGCGGAAGCAAAGAGGAAAAGAAGTTTGCAACTGAGGTAAGGGATAGATTGATGCAGACCGGCTTGAGAACTTCTCGAACATCTAACAAGCCAAATTTTAAGGTTCTGCTTCTCCTGAAACCTGACCGAATCCTCAATCGGGTTGGCCGAACGTTTGAGGGAAAGAGAGAGGCATCTTGTAGCCATAAGGTGCTGGTGAACGTTCATGCATCTTATGAAAAGTTCTGTAAGTTAGGTTTTAATGTTTAAATGTCTGGGGTAGCTAGTCTAGCCACATAATCATGCATTTGTCATCTGATGCAAAGTATTAGAAATTTCCTTTCGAGTTTTACACCTCTGAAATGTTGAATAAGATTTAGAGTGAAGCTATGAACTAAATCTGATGTTATATTATGAAGGTAACTGATAAAAGCATGTTGAAAATAGCGTTTTAAGCTTCTAAATGTTCTTGTCTTATGTTATATGTATGTATAAGTTATGTTCATTGTAAGTTAATAATTGAATTCACCTACGAACCACCAAAAAGGAATGATCTATCGTTGGTATAAAAGGAAAATGATAATCAAAAGCGATAAACCAACCTCTTATGCAAAGTGGGGCTAGTCTCCCCTTGATATTGTTAAGAAAAGAGTCCTAATACCATAAGTATGTAGCCAGGTTGTCTCTTTGTTGTATAGAACAAGGCCAAAGTGTATATATGTAACAAAAAGTGGGATGTGTCTCTAGAGTCTCTTTTGTGGAATCAAAAGAACAAAAGATGATACCAAAAAAACAGAATAAAAATCTTGTGAAATGAAATACAACAAGATGCAATGAAACAGAATAAAAATCTTGTGCTATATGCACTATATGCATATGCAATTTTTCATGTAAAACTGAATTGAATGGTGTTACATTTATGCTTCAGAAAAGGTAAAAGAGAGTTAGAGATAATGAAAGGCATTAAAGAATTTTTATATCTTGCTGAACATGTATGATCGATCGATTTGAGGGGCTAATGTACATCGATCGATCGATGTCTCACAGTAAGTTTTGTTTTATTCTGTCCAATATGGATCGATTGATATTAGGAGATGATGTACATCGACAGATCGATATGTCTTAACTTGAGAGATCGATGTTATTTTTTCATTTGTTTACACTTTTTGACATTTTTATAACATAATTTGATATTCTTTAGCATAAAATCATGTTTTTGGAAATTATTCCAACCGTTCTCAACATTCTCACCCTCTTGAATAATTTTCACAATAACCTTTCATGATTTTACTTTAAAGCTTGTTACTTATCTTAAGTCATACAACCTATGCTCTTTATCATTTGTGGACATCTCCTTCTTAACCTATGCTTTTGTTTAGTGCTTGTGACTTCCCCCATTTGTGGCTCCCCCTTAACCTATTCTCTAAACCACTTGTAGACCACAGATAGTTAAATAATGATTTCTCTTTTCCTCCCATTTATTTTGTAAATCATGCTAAAAAATAAAAAAAAAGAGAGCAAGAGATGTGTCTTCTTCTCTTCACGTTGTCCTATTTATAGTGTGAGGCACATCTTTGAAGATAAGAGTGCCACTTTGCATCTTCAACATCATCATGGCTTGTGTGGCTTTATTTCATTGAATGGCCGCCTTAGCGCCTTGCACACTTGGCACCGTCAAGTAATATGATTTGAGCACCTAAGCCACTCACCTTTGCTAAAATTTTCAACATCAATGATTTGGAATGTGTGATGAAGAAATGAAGATCATATCAAGAAGATAAATGGCATATTTGTTGAGAAATATGTATGGACAATTTTCAAAATTATGATTTTAAGTTTTACATGTCATAAAAATGTCACATATGATGTTACAAATGATAAAGAGTTAAAATATATGAAATAAGTAAAGAAAAATGACATCGATTAGGTTTATACACATCGATCAATCGATGTATACATCGATCCCTACATCGATCGATCGAAGTAAGACAGGATAAATTCCAAACCTTACTGTGAGACATCGGTCTCTAAACCTGAGACACATCGATCGATCGATGTATACATCAATCTCTCACATCAATCGGTCGATGTAGGATAGAGACAAAGTCTAGACTTCATTGTGAGACATTGATCTCTCAAGCAGAGGCACTTCGATCGATCGATGTCCAGGTTTTTTAGAAATTGTTTTTCTATAATGTGATAAAATAATTGTTTTCTTTTTTAGGTACTTCATATATTGTTTATTATGCGTTTTTGATGAATATAATAATGTCTTGTGACTAGTGTGCTGATGAGCCTGAAACTCAAATGTTAAATAAGAGAAGATTCATCCATTGGTCAACAAACAGTCAACATTAAAGTACTTCAGCTCGGCTAATTTTCCTAGCGGGCCAAGTGTTGCACCTCTACGGACCAAGTGTTGCACCTCAGCTCAGGCCTATGATTTTACCTCTTCCCAGCAAGGTATTATTTGACCAAGGCATCCACTTTAGCCGCAATGAGCATATGTCTAAAATATCAGCAAGCAACGTGTGCACTTTTGCTCTGCCTCAGCCCCGAGCTCCAGCCTCAGCCTCTGCCACATAAAGGTTTATCCCTAAACAGTTCAAGCAGACTAGAACATGATTTCTAAAGAACTTCATCTGGGCCCCATCAGTACACGTGGCAGAGCTACAATATAAAGAATGGCTATTGCCGGCTATCTACACATCCTAGACTGGACAACTTATAAAAGCATTTGTCTAATCATACTGCACACCTATAACAAGATAGCCCCCTCCACACACGCATCAATCCCATCAACTGGCAGAATTCTTGGACGAAAGAAACAGATAAAAGCAAGAGAAAAGGGAAAGAGGGGGGGATTCTTAACTCATCTTCATCGAGAGCACCTATAGAGAAAAACTCCATACTTGTGACATCAACTCAAACTCTTAAAATATCAAAATATCTTAGTGAGAATGGCCCGAACTGACTTGAGCGTCGGAGGGTTTAACCCGGGGTCATAACCCTGGGACCTCTGGCCTTTGTTTCCTATGCAGGTCGTTCAGGAAGAATCTCAGTTATACAGGTCAAGAAAAGCTAACGACATCTCTTTCGGATCATCTCTGATCCTTGGTGAAGATCCGACTTCATCTTTTGGTGCTAGAAAGAGGTCCCGAACCTCTAATCCAGTAAAAATTTTCAAAACGGCCAATATTTTAAGATGGTTAGAGGCTGGCGTGAGGGTTTGGGGGAGTCCTCCAACCCACAACAATGAATGGTTACCCGTTCAGGTATTCCAGAATATAATTCTCAGGAACTTGAACCTGAACAACATCGTCAAGCTCCTGAAGTATCACTTGAGGAGCGTGAGAAAGCAAAGAAGTATGTTGCTGAGAACCTAAACGTGTTTGAAACTGTTGTTGAACAGCAGGGAAAAAGTAATGAGGTCGAGGATATAGCGGCGGATCTCCCTCCTCGACGCTCTAAGGAAATATCACATCAACAATCTCCCCGATTGCCTCGAGGATTTATGACAGATGCTAGGCGGTGCAGCTTCAAGGCCCCAACAGTTGAGTCGGAACCTTTGGCCAGACAGCGTCTGGGCGTAAGGTCTCGATCAATCAAAAGTATCCCGCAAGAGGATGAAAGTCATCGTAGGCCAAAAGCATACTACGAGGAGCATCAACAAGAATATGTGCAGGCAGTCCAGGAAAGTCCTTTTTCCTGGGGTATTGTAGAATATTTGGCACCACATAGTTTCAAGGTGCCAAAGATGGATACTTATAATGGGACATCAGACCCAACTGATCATCTTTTTCAGTTCCAGACAGCTATGAGTTTGAAGAACGTTTCCAGATCCCTTGCGTTGTAAGGCTTTCCCAATGTATTTGCTGGGAAAGACTAGAAGATGGTTTCAAGAGCTCCCATCAAAGTCAGTGGGATCTTTCAGGCAACTGGCGCAACAATCTAAATCTCAATTTGTTTCAAGTACGCTATTAGTTAAGAACTCTTCACACTTAATGACCATGAGGCAAGGTCCAGATGAGTCAGTGACAGAAATGAGGGCATTAAGGCAGCAGCTTTTATCTATGGGTTCCGAGCTGGACGTCTTTTCTCTCAGTTAGCCGAGGAGGTGCCCACAACCTTGAGAGAATGCTTGGAAAAAGCACATCAGTTTGCCAGTGGTGAAGAGGCAAACAGGCTGAAAAGAGAGGCCGAGCAAGGGGCTCGGCAGGAAGGCCGATCCAATCACTCAAAAAAGGATCGGCGTGATAGAAAGGACGACGAACGCCGCAGTGCGTTCGATCGCATGGGAGCACAAGGTAAAGGAGGCAGAGAGGGTGTGCCCCTTTTGGCCTCTAAAGATAGAATCCTATATGTCATGGAGAAAGATGACTTGAGGGTTGATCCTAAGCCTCTGAATGGACCAAGGGAGAAGAGAGACCCAAAATTATATTGCCGATATCATAGGGATTAGGCATGACGCAGAAGATTGCAGGCAGTTGGCTCAGGCCATTCGACAGTTAATAGAGCAGGGTCACTTGAAGCAATGTTATGACCCTCGTTCATGCCTGCACAATCGATTAGACTTCTATAAAAACCCCTAGAAGGACAAATACCTACCTGAGTCTCCACCCCGGCACTGTAGGTTGGATGATGATGAGGAGTAAGGCAGACGTGGGGCTGCAGGTTAGCCCCAGGTCAATTCTATTATCTATACCATCGCTAGAGGACCACTTCAGCCAAACCAAGGTGAGTCTAGTTCTGCAGAAACTTTGTCTGGTCCATTGACTAAGAGGGCTAAGTTGACTAAAGAGCTAACCTATGAGCCAAAGGACTCCATTCCGCTAGACTCCAATAACACAGGTTTGGTAATAAACTCGTGCATACACTTAGCTCCATATAAAATTGTGGAGGTTCAACGTGTTTATGTTGATACCGGTAGTGCTGCGAATGTGATGTACTATAGTGTATATCAACTGCTAGGCTTATCAGATTCTTTAATGAGGCCAGTCACCACTTCACTGTATGGGTTCACTGGTGTTGCAGTTCGGCCAGCAGGACTGGTCACACTCAGCGTTAGTTTTGGTAAACCCCCAGCCTACCGTTATTTATGGGTGGATTTTATGGTGATCAAAGAGAGGTCCGCTTATAATATTCTGTTAGGTCGGCCAGCCTTAGTGGCTTTGGAGGTTATTATGTCACCTTTGCATGTTGGTATAAAGTTTTCCACCCCAGTTGGGGTAGTGACGATCCAAGGTGATATTCAAGTTGCCCAAAGTTGTTATACTGTGGCCACTCAAGGCAATGAAGCAGTTCAACAAGTTAGTCTGGATAATGTGATAACCTCGGCAGAAGAGCGGTTATAATCAGATGATGGAGTTCAGGGCTTCATCCTTGATCTAAGCCAACCTGAAAATGTTATAAAGATAGGGACATGGATGCCAGCTGAGCTGCTAACTCAGCTACAAGCTTCGCTGCTAGAATTTGCAATAATCTTTGCATGGACATCTAAAGATATGCCGAGAATCCCATTGCATTTGGCAGAGCACAGATTGAATGTTGACCCCCTGGTGAAGCCCATAAAGCAAAAGAAGCGAAATTTTGCTCCAGAGAGGATCAAAGTAATTGCAGAAGAGATCAAGAAACTCCTTATATCAAAGTTTATTGTTGAAGTCTTATACCCCATCTGGTTGGCTAACCTAGTGGTGGTCCCTAAGCTAGACGAATTATGGAGGATGTGTATAGACTACACGGACCTCAACAAGGCATGCCCAAAGGATTGCTACCCACTACCTAATATTGATAGATTAGTGGATTCAACTCTAGGTCATGAGATCTTTGATTTCCTGGATGCTTTTAAAGGCTATCATCTAATCGTCACGGCAATGGAAAATCAAGAAAAAACTTCATTCATAACAGAGTCAGGCACTTATTGTTATGTTACCATGCCTTTTGGACTAAAGAATGTTGGGGCTACCTATCAACGTTTGGTCAATTCCTTGTTCAGTGAACAAATTGGCCGGATAATAGAGGTATGTATAGATGATATGCTCATCAAGAGCAGGATCTTGATCAGTATATTCAAAACTTGAGGGAAATTTTTGTTGTTCTAAGTGATTCACACTTGAGACTGAATCCGAAAAAGTGCACCTTTGGGGCACTCACTGGAAAGCTTTTGGGGTATATGGTATCCAAAGAAGGGGTGCAAGCTAACCCTGCCAAGATTCAGGCTTTACAAACCATGCACCCCCTAGGAATATCAAAGAAGTGCAGAGGTTGACAGGCAGAATTCCAGCATTGAGCAGGTTCTTCTCAAGTCTGTCGAAAGATCACTTCCCTTCTTTCAAATCTTGAAAGAGAAGACTGCTTTCCAATGGGACGACCAATGTCAACAAGCTTTTGATGAGCTGAAGTCCCATCTGGCCGAGGTGCCGATGTTAACCTCACCTCTGCCTGGAGAATTGCTTTATGTGTACTTGTCTACATGTAAGGAAGCAGTGAGCACAGTTCTGCTCAAGCCAATCTACTTCACAAGCAAAATTCTACATGGGCCTAAAGTATGATATCCCAATGATGAGAAGGTGGTCTTGGTGCTCATAATGGCTGCATGAAAGTTCAGACCATACCCACAAGCTCATCCAATTGCTATAGTGACAGATCAGCCCCTGAAACAAATTCTGACGAGGCGCTGCCAAATGGGCTATGGAGCTTGCTGAGGATGATATCCAGTACAAGTCACGTACTTCAATCAAAGCTCAGGCCTTAGTAGACTTTTTAGATGAAGGAATATCCGTAGAGGAAGAGGTTCATCCCTTGGATGATTGGAATCTATGTGTTGATGGATCCTCTTCCAAAGATGGATATGGAGCAGGTCTCCTGATAATCAACCCCAACAAGTAAGAGTTTGAATATGCCTTGCGCTTTGATTTTGAAGAAACCAACAACGAGGCAGAGTATGAGGCCTTAATAGCAGGGCTGGGCCTTGCAAGGAAGTTGTGGACACAGCGAATCATTTCCCAAAGTGATTCATAGCTGATTGTTTCACAAATCAATGGGGACTATGAGGTCAAAGAAGAAAATATGAAACGATACCTGACTAAAGTCTAGTAGCTCGGCCAAATGTTTGAACGATTCTGCATAGAGCACATCCCCAAGTCGGCCAATAAGAGGGCTGATACGCTATCTCAGCTCGCTTCCTCCACCTCAGCCACTTTGGGTAAAAACATAGTGGTGGAGCTAGTGAAGCACCGTGCCTTTGATGCCAATGAAGTGTTGCAAGTTGATTACTGCAATACATGGATGGATGAGATAGTTAACTTCCTGCAGCATGGAACTCAGCCTGAGGACAAACGTGCAACTCGGCGTCTACGCCTAAAGGCATCAAGGTATGTTCTCTTTAATGACCATATGTATAAAAAGTCTTTTTGATAGCCCTGGTTAAGGTGTGTAACCGAAGAAGAGGGAGACTACATTCTACGCGAGTTGCACCAAAGGATTTGTGGAAAGCATTCAGGCGCCCGATCCTTGGCTCGCAAATGCTACCTTGCTAGTTATTATTGACCTACTTTATGCCATGACATAGAAGACTTGGTCAGGAACTGTCAATCATGCCCAGTCCATGCTCCTATCTCTCACTTGCCCAGTCAAGAATTCACTGCCATTGCAAGTCCTTGGTCCTTTGTGCAATGGGGAATTGATCTTGTGGGACCCTTACCTCAAGCTCCAGGTTTAGTCAGGTTCCTTGTGGTTGCCATTGATTACTTCACCAAATGGGTGGAATCAGAGCCCTTAGCTGCTATAACAGGGGGTCAGATAAAGAAGTTCTTGTCGAAGAATGTCATCTGTCGCTTCGGCCTTCCGCAAGTTCTCATTTCAGATAATAGAAAACAATTTGCTGATGACCCCGTCAAAATTTGGTGTGCTGAGATCCACATTTAACAAAGATTCACTTTAGTAGCACACCCCCAAGCTAATGGGCAAGTTGAATTGGCCAATCGAATAATCAAGGATGGCCTGAGAAAGCGTTTGCACAAAACTGGGGCAAGCTGGGTGGATGAACTTCCAAGTGTTTTATGTGCATACCATAATATCCCTTCCACCTCAACTAAGGAAACACCTTTTTCCTTAGTTTATGGCACGGAGGCCGTCATTCCAGCTGAAATTGGGTCCACCTCTGCTCGGATAAATCATCACTCTGCTTAGACAAATGACCAAGTGCTGTGTTTAAATTTGGATGAGTTAGAAGAAAAGAGGGAACAAGCCCATATTTGCATGGCTCGGTACAAAAACATAATTGCTCAGTACTACAACTCTCGAGTGCGACCAAGGTCTTATCAAGTGGGAGATTTAGTATTACGCAATAATGAAGCAAGCCACGCAGCACCAGCAGGGACTTTCAACCCCAAATGGGAAGGCCCTTATCACATAGTAGAGGTGCGATCAGAAGGAGCTTACAAATTGCAAACCTTAGAAGGAAAGACCTTACCATGAACTTGGCATTCTGCACATGTAAGACTTTTACATCAATGATGTATAAGTGCTCCACCTCAGCAGGACTGATTAAGCCGAGCAGGCCTCGACAAGTACATGGGACATGAATCCTTATAAGGCCTAAGCAGGTCTGAGGCACAGTCCTGTTTAGGGTCAAAAGTTTTGTGAACAGGTTTCACAATCATTCCGATGGAGGGGTGCCGAGGTAAATCATGACAGTGTACATGAGCCTTATCAACACCTAGCAGGACTAAGCATCAAATAATGTAGCAGGTTTACTTTAGTTCTTTTGTATAACCATCAGCATTGCTGAGGTTTGAATAAAACAGTGTTTAATGACAGTGCCAGTATTGAGACTTCGTAAAATGTTATCTTTTATATTGCTTAAAAGTTAGTGTGGTAAAAAAAAGTAACATGTTTACTTTTGTTCAAACATGTGGAATTAGTACTTTGGTTCATTTTCCAAGTTAAAACTTTTATCCCAGTTTCAGCAGAGCCGAGGCTGAGTACTTATCATTCAGGAAACTCAGCAGAGCTGAGGTCAAATGGGGGCGGTATAAAACCCTTGGCAGAGCGAGGTCAAGTATAGCAGAGGTCAAATACTTGCGCCGTGAAGAAATTTTTCTTTAATCAGAGTTGAAGTCAAGTATGGATTAAAGTCCTTGGTAGAGCAGAGGTCAATTACTTATTAAATGCGTTATGAAGAAGTGCAAGCAAAAATATTGAGAACAGGCCGAAGAGCAAAAGTTTGAAGGAAATAAAATTTTCACTAACAATTTGTAACATAATTGCTAAGAAATACAAGAAATTCCTAGTCTACTTGCAAATCTCTAAGATCAGCCCCATTTTTGAACAATGACAGCTGACTATCAAACAATGTTTCAGCTTCAGGGTTGTAGAGATCAGCAATCTGGGGATGATTTTTATACAAGGCTAGATAGACCTCTGAGTAGGTGTAAGTCTGGCCAACCACCATCACTGAGCTCTGCAACTGCAGAAGATTATCTAAGAAATAATCAGACTTCCTGAAATCAGAAACTGCTTTAGTCTTGATGTCTTCGACTTGATGCTCAAATTGCTGAATCAGTTCAGCTTTGCTTTTTCGTTCTTCTTCCAGTTGCTGAGTCAGTTCAGCCTTGCTATTCTGATAATCTTCCAGCTGTTTTTTGCTACTGCTCAGCTCCTGGTCATAAGTTTTGAGCTCCTTCTGATAAAATTCCACCTCAACTTGAGTTTTGGTGGATACCAACTCAATGTTGGCCACCACTTCCTTCACCTCATCCACTTGTGAATTGGCAACGGCCAGCCGAGTGTCAGACTCCTCTTTTCCTTCACGAAGTTTAAAATTTTCAGAATACAAGGATGACACTTCCGCCTTCAAACCCGGCACATCTGCTTCAAGTTCTTCCAGCCTTGTCATATTTGGTTGGACCGACTCAGTCAGTTCATTGTTAGCTCTCTGAAGAGACGCGTTCTTCTCAGACAGATGAGCAACCATCTTTCGCATCTCTTCAGTTCGCCTAAACATGTATTCATGTACTCGATATTGCAGCACCAAAATTAACTTAGTCAAAGAAGGCATCAAGCAACCAAGCTAGGAAAGTAACGCAATTTTCAAAAACTTACGAGAGCCATGCTTGTCATATACATCTTGTGGCTAAGTCCCAGTCCATCTGGTTAAAGAGGTTGAAGTCACGGGGCAGCACTGACATTTCTGTCAGTTTTCTTGCTATCAATGGGTTCGAGGCGGAATCGTCTGAATAATATACCATGGTCCTCTGGCAGTGCCAATGACCATAGGAAGACTCCCCTTCTTCCTAGGGGGTTTTTCCTTTGTCTTTTTGCTGGGCAGATTCCCCAGCATTTCCCCTTCAGCACAAGAAGGGGCTTCAGATTAAACGGGACCAGTCCCTGATTGAGGCACTGACACTTCAGCCTTTGCAGCAAGTGGGGGAAGTGCAAAGATGGGGGCCTCAGATCCCCCATCTGAGGTCATTGGCTGAGCTGCAGCCTAAGTGGGACAAGTTAAAGTTGTAGCTACAACAAAAACTAAAATCGATAAGCTGATTAAAAGTATGTAACTTCCAACCTCAAGAATAAAAAATAACTGGGAGGCCAACCTCCGCAGGAGTAGCCCCAGCAGGGGGCACTTGCACGTCTAGAGAAGATCTTGCTGAAGCCTGCTCCGTGGAAGAATGGCTTTCTTCTGTTCTTCTACTTTTCTTAGGAGCCATTCTCCTCATCCTAGCTACGGCTTCAGAAACCATTGCTCCCGCAAATTCATTAAGAAGATAGTCAAACCACATGAAAAGTATCAAAAGGTTAGAGATACTCAAAAAACCCAATACATACCCAGAACAACTTCTAAGTCTGCCCGACTAAGGGTTCGAAAGTGAGGGCCTACGCACAAGTGGTTCAAGCCGGCAGCTCTTAATACTGAGCTGACCACCTTTTTCCAGTCAACGGCCAGTGATAAACTCAATAATCTAGAGGCTTCATCGCACAACTTCTCGCTTGGCCTCGAGTTGTCTGCACCGCCTAACTTCCAGTGCTCACTCTCAGGTAATCCTACCTTTTGGATAAAGAAAAAGCAGCCTTTCCAGTTTTTAGTGAAGGTGGGATGTTTATAGCATGGTTACTTTCTTTATTGGGAAATCTTCCACTGAAGTAAAACCAGCTATCTTTATGCTTACACACAAACATCCCCCTAAAAACCTTAAGGTCAAATTCCTCCCCAAGAGCTCTCAGGTAGAGCAAATAACAAAGGACTACCTTTAAACCATTAGACACAATTTGGGGTAGCCTAAGATGGTAAAAATCAAGAATATGGTACAAAGGTTCTAGAATGGGAAGACTAAAACCAGACTTAAAGTACTCTTCATAAACTGCCTCGTACCCTACGGGTGGATCATAGGTAGATTGATGGGAAAGAGGAAGGATGGGATCAAACATATTTCTATCAACATTATAGAATCTACACAAACAGGAGAGATCAGTAGCGTTTAAGTTGCACACTGAACTCTCCACCGCCAGAGACGGTGTTCCCCTATCTATTGAAACAGGGGCCACCTCAGTCACCGGAGCGACCATGGGAGGTGCCCCACCACGACGTAACCTCTGTAAAGGACGATTGTCCTCAATAGAGCTTGCCCTTGCAGAAGAAGGAGAAGCTCCATCACTACGCCCTTAAGATCAACGGAATAAGAATTTCCCCCTGACCTATTTTGGGAATCGGAAGAAGATGAAAAGATTATAGCCACGAAGAGAGAAGGAAGAATCTTACAGAGAATAAAGGGCAGGGGAGGAGGATTCGCCAGAGTGGTGGAAGAATAAGAAGTGGTCAGAGAAGAAGACGCAAGGCAAATACAGGTGGAAGGAATACGAAAATTAGAGAAGAAGGAAAAACCTTTGACGTGAAAATCAATTTTTTATAAGGAAGAAATTAAAAAGGTGCAATGTTTCAATTGAAATTCGAAAAGGGGCCACGCTTCGTTTTCCCACCTTTTTCGATTATCTCAACTGCCGCAAGGTAATTATTGGATACGTTGTGACTGCCGCTGGCATTAAATGAGAAGAACGGCTCAATTAAAGATGGACACGTCACCAACTTCCCTGAACAGATTTGTCTGCCCTTGCTGGTCAGCTCAGCCACACTAAATTTGGGGGCAAAATGATGAGCCTGAAACTCAACCGTTAAATAAGAGAAGATTCCTCCATTGGTCAACAAACAGTCAATGTTAAAGTACTTCACCTCGGCTAATTTTCCTAGCGGGCCAAGTGTTGCACCTCTGCTCAGACCTATGATTTTACCTCTTCACAGCAAGGTATTATTGACCAAGGCATCTAGTTCAGCCGCAATGAGCATATGTCTAAAATATCAGCAAGCAACTTTTTTCACTCGAGTGCACTTCTGCTCTGCCTCAGCCCCAAGCTCTAGCCTCGGCCTCTGCCACATAAAGGTTTATCACTAAATAGTTCAACCAGACCAGAACAGGCTTTCTAAAGAACTTCATCTGGGACCCATCAGTACACGTGGCAGAGCTACAGTGTAAAGAATGGCTATTGCCGACTATCTACGCATCCTAGACTGGGCAACTCATAAAAGCATTTGTCTAATCATACTGCATGCCTATAACAAGATAGCCCCCTCTACACATGCATCAATCCCATCCACTGGCAGAATTCTTGGATGAATGAAACAAATAAAAGCAAGAGAAAAGGGAACCTCTAACCTTTGTTTCCTGTGCAGGTTGTTCAGGAAGAATCTCAGTTATACAGGTCAAGAAAAGCTAGCGACATCTCTTTCGGATCATCTCTGATCCTTGGTGAAGATCCGACTTCATCATGTGCCTTGGAAGTTTCTACAACTTGTCAAAAAGGGCAAAAGTGGTATTTTGAGTTCTTGTAGGTAGTTGAGATGGTGAAAATGATTCAAGGACTCATTTATCATCACCAAGTGTTATTATATCTATTTATGACCATCGGGGTCATTTTCAGAGTTTTCTATTATTAGAGGTATTTTTGTCATTTTACCCCCAAGGGCAGTTTCATTATTTTACTCAAGGACAGCTCTTGAGTATCTTATTATCTGCATTATGGAGCTTATTTATGGTTTTCTTGAAGATTATATCATGGTTTCTTTTCTAATTTTTTATTTGGTGATATTATCGACATATGTGACAATTATTGATGTCATATCATATTTTCTTCTTGAAGACTTATTGGAGGCTCTTACTCATATTTTTATAGAGATTATAAGGGTGTTATTGGTGCAAAATTCATCACAACATACAAGGAGTAAAAGTGTTGGAATTTTGGACTATATGTTGACATATTCTTGTCAACTTTTATTTATTAATTTCTCTACAACCAATCTGAGTTTGTACACACATATATATTGCTTAAAAACGTCCATAAATAGGTGGCAAAGGTGATGTATTTATTTTATGACTTGATGACAAGTGGACCAACCAAAACCAAGCTAGTTGGCAGAAGCTGCCAACTTGGAATTTTCAAGATTGAAAAAATAGCTATATTTGTTTGTTGGAGCTAATTTTGGAGTCAAAATTTCAGCCATCATATGGCCTATTCTTGTGTCAAGAAGTTGAATGTTTATTGGAGGAATATGCCATCTTATCTTTGGGTATTATTTTCATAATTTTCATGTCATTTTTGAAGACAAAATTTCGTCTAACGTGAGTGTCCAAGGTGGACCAATCATTCTTCTTCATGTTGCTAAGTTTACAAGGTGATTATGTGGCCAACCGATGGTGTGAGGACACTTATGCATTGATGATGAAGACATTGACACATAGGCATTCTTATCTTCAAGGCCTATTTCACACTATAAATAGGAGGAAAGGTGAAGAAGAGAAGACACACAACTTTGAAGCAAACTTGAAGATCATTTTCTTGCTATTCCCTTCTCTTGTTTTTTTCATTCTTTGTGTAGCCAAGGAGCTCTATTGTTAGTTGTTGTATACACACCTCTTGATGTGTTTTTTTAAGATTGATTGGCCAAGTTTATAAGGCTACATTAGTAGGTGGTTGAGGTGTTGCAACCAAAGTTGTATAGAGGTACTTTGCCAAGTCTTGAATAGGGTTGGTGTATAACCCAATGATCAAGATTGGTTCTTGTTGTATTGTTGATCATTTCATAGTAAAATCCAAGTAAAGGTGTTCCTTCGCACTGGAATAGGTCACATTGACCGAATCATAATAAATTCTCGGTGTTCTTGTCTTACTTCTACCTTTTTGTTTTCTGCCCATTTTTATTGCAGTTTTCGCCCAAATTCATATGTCTTGAAAAAATAGCAAAACATTTTCAAACTATGTGAGTTTTAGTGGAGTTATTCTTTAGACTGTTATCTTTCATTTGCCACAAAAATCACTTGATTTAAGCAAAAGAAAGTTGGTCTTTAAGCCATTTAAAAATAACTGCTCTATTCTGGCTGAAATCTGACCAGTTTCAAGAAAACATGAATTATGATTTCATCAAGAATAGTTTCATGTCAGGACCTTTTAAAAACTTAAACTAGACATATTAAAGAGTGTTTTGACATAAAGATCAACCTTTTTGGCTGAGTAACTAAAGAGAAGCACATTTGCAAAGTTCAGCACCATTGTGTCTAAAATTGTGCAGATTGACCATCTGAATCTGTTTATTTATTTGAAGGCCCAAATGATTTTATTTTTTGCTCATTTTTGGACATAGTCTAGTACAAACATTTAAATTAATTTCTGAAAAGTTTCATAATTTTTAGAGTTGTGTAAACGGACTTGTGAATTTTTATGAAAAAGGGCAATGAATCTGAGTAGCTCTCAGATTCTGTTTCCAAAGGGGTTTTAATTCAAGGGTAGTAGTGTAATTTTCGCTAACCACTATTCACCCCTCCCTCTAGTGGTGTTTATTGCAGGTGTTACGGTCTAGCAATTGGTATCAGAGCAAGGCTAACACCCCTTTAAAGCGACATTAACATCGTTCTAAGAAGACAAGGCTAAGATGCAAGAATTCATTATATCCTGCACATCCCAAATAAAAGGTAAACTATACAGTGGCCATAGTTTCTCACAAAGGTGAGTTGAAAGGTATGTGTGCTCAATGCCCTTCTCTTTTCGATGGTAATAATTTCGTTCATTAGAAACTTAGGATGAGGCTATTCTTAGTGGTTATAGACATCGATTGATGGTCTATAGTTGAAGATAGACCGTACATTCCAATGAAAGTTGTACAAGTTATAATGGGGTAACACAAAAAGTAGAAAAGTGTAAAAGTGAATGGACAAGCGAAGATAAAAAGAAAATGTCTATGAATGCTAAAACCATTCAATTACTTTTAAACGAACTTACGGCTTCTGAAGCAATTTATGTTTCAAATTGCACTAGTGCACACAAAATATGGAAATCGCTAGAATTAAAGACGAAGGCACTAGCTGTGTAAAAGAGTCAAAAAATAAACATGCTCATGACTGAACTTGAATCTTTCAAAATGTTGTGGAACAAATATATAACATCTATGGATTTTAGAATTACTAACATCTTCAATGCATTTGAAGCATTAGGTAAATCTTTTACCCGCAACAAGAAGGTTCAAAAGGTGCTACGAAGTCTTCCTCCTGAATGGGATCCGAAGGCAACGGCAACCAAAGAAACAAAGTCAATCACAAAGATGGAGGAATTAATAGGCTCACTCAGAGTATACGAGGTAAAATTAAACCAACAGAAATCCGAGTCGTCAAAATATACCGGTAAGACTATTGCTTTCAAAAAAACTGAGTCACATATAAATAAGAATGATGAAAATAATAGCGATAATGAATTAGATGATATATTAATATAATAGTTAGAAAACTTAGAAAGTTTTTCAAACGGCCTAATATGAATGAAAAACAATCTTCTTCTTCTTCCTCTTCTCAACTTAGGAAAAATAATTCAAATAACAATAGTGACAAATGGTATAATACAAAATTAAAATGCTACGAATGCGGCCAAAAAGGACACATTTCTTATGATTGTCCTACAAAAAAAATAACAACAACAATAATAATAACAATAAACAAAATAAAGAGTCCCAATGACCCAAGCCAAAGGTGCCCAAAGCAAGAAAAGGCAAAAGGGCAATGAAGGCAAGCACATAGAGTGACTCGTCCTACTCAGAAAGCTCAAGTCTGCTTTGTATCGAGCAAGGTAATGTTTTTTCTTGATGTAGATTCTGATAATGAAATGACATTTGATGAAATGCATGAAGAGTTTTTAAAGATGCATGTTCACTGTAAAAGGCTATCTAAAGAAAAGAAGAAACTAATTGAAGAAAATGACAAGTTGAAGACGTCCAACTTAGAGTTTTCCGATCAATTAGAATCTTTCAAACAAGAGTCTACTAATACTCTTGATTCTTCAGATATTAAAATTGAATCATATAGGAAAAATGAACAAATATTAAAAACCAAAAATAGCGTGTTAAAACTAAGACAGATAGTTATGAAAATGAAATACATAGCTTAAAACATCTTGACTTAGAAAAGATGTTAGAACAATTTAAATCCGGCACAAACATGTTAGATAATTAATTTCTTCACAAAAATATAGAAATGATAAAAAAAGCTTAGGCTATATAGAAGAAAATGACAAGTTAGGCAAAAAGACTAACTTTGTATCATCTAAGTCTAAATTACTATATAGTTCAAGGATGCCTTACAAAACAACAAAAATAAATTCAACTTTTCCTGCTACTCCTCCTTCTACCCATTCTAAGGTAAAGATACAATATGCACCTCCAAAAGCAACTAAGCAAAACTTTCATCTAGACAACCTAGAAATTATGCACATATGTATACAAGTCTAGGCAAAATAAAATGCATCCAACTCATTTTGATGCATATAAACCGAAATATAGGCAATTTCCTTATAAGGCTTACAAGAATACTTATAAAGCACAAATTAAGAAACAAAATTATATGTATTATACACACTATCCAAATCGGCCACTTCATAATAATTATAAACCAAGATAACATGTATAACAATATATCTTCTTTTAAATGGAATGGACAAGTACATGTTAATCCTATTTATTCAACTTATGAAAATGTTGGATATATGCATAGAAGATACATCCAAGTTTGGATATCCGATGGGTATATAAACAAGGATGGAGCCCCTAACATGCAAAGACCCACCCAAATAAAGGGTGCCCAAAACTTTGTCACTATTGTAGGAAAATCATAAAGAATACAAGAAGGAGATAAAGCCAAAGAATCTAAAAACCAAGTGGTTTTTAGATAGCGGGTGTTCGAAGCACATGGCAGGCAACCCAAACTATTCACCGAGCTGGAACAAGTAGAAAAGGAGGAAAGGTAACTTCGGTGAAAACAATAAAGGTAGGGTTGCTGGAAAAGGGACAATTGGGGATCCTAACACATTTCAAATACGAAATATGTTTCTACTAAGTAATCTTTCTTATACTTTATTAAGCATTTCGCAACTTATAGATTCCGGCTATCATGTTTCTTTTCTCTCTAATTGTTGTGATATAATAAATGAAAAGGGTGAAATTGTACTAAAAGAAAATAGGGATGGTAATTTTTACACATTATCACTAAATAGCATATTAGATGCTAGGATTAAATATTTAGTATCACATGACCTAGATGTAAACTTATGGCATAGGCGGCTAGGCCATATAGAAATAATGAAACCAAAACATGAAGTGAGCACTAGTCATGTACTAGAATTGCTTCACTTAGACTTATTTGGTCCAAGTATGACAAGAAGTCTAGGTGGACACTACTATGTGAGTGTCATAGTAGATGATTACTCACGATACACATAGACATTGTTCTTAACACAAAAAGACGATGCTCTATTGGCAATCGAAAATCTTATTAAGCAACTTGAAAATCTTTACGAAGAAAATGTCAAAAGAATTAGGAGTGATAGAGGTGGAGAATTTAAAAACAAAGATGTAGTTAAGTTTTGTGAATTACATGAAATAAAACATGAATTCTCATCACCTAGAACGCCACAACTCAATGGAGTTGTTGAACGTAAAAATAGAACAATTCAAGAAATTTCAAGGACAATGTTATATGAAAATAAAATACCAAAATATTTATAAGCTGAAGCTGTTAGTTGTGCATGTTACATAATAAATAGGCTTTCAATTAAAAAGAGATTAAATAAAAACCTTATGAGTTGTTGAACAATAGACAACCTAAGATAGATGATCTAAAAGTATTTGGATGTAAATTCTTTGTACTTAATACTAATAAATTTGGACAAAAGTCTATTGAATGTATATTTGTTGGTTATTCAACTAATTCAAGAGTATATAGGTGTTATAATCCTGCATCTTGAAAAATAATTGAATCTACATATGTGAAATTTAATGAGAATGCATATCTTGAAACGTGTGATAAAACTCAACATAAACAAGAGAATAATATTGAAAATATGTTTAATGATGACAACTTGTTACTTGAGCCTATACATGATCATCTAGAGCCAACTTCCTCTGAACAAGACATGCATGAACCTTTAGGAGAGGTAAATGAAGAAATTTTACAATTGAAAGATAATCCATCTAATTTACAAGATGCTCTAATTGTATATGATAATGTTTCACACAAATGAAACATTTGAACAAGATGAAGGTGAACCTAGTCAACCTAGGAATTGGTGGTTCATAAAAGATAAACATAAATATCCTAAAGAATTGATCATGGGGATACGAGTGATGGGGTTAGAACACATAGAAATATAAGTCAAGCCGGAGGGCATGTCTTAATCTCACTTAGAACCTACGAATGTTAGGGAAGCCTTAGGTGATATATCATTGATAGATGCCATGCATGATATGTTAAACCAATTTACCCGAAATAATGTATGAGATTTAGTTCCTAAACCCGAAGATAAATCCATTATAGGTACGAAATAGGTATTTAGGAATAAAATGGACGAACAAGGAAGCATCACACAAATAAGGCTAGGCTAGTCGCATAAGGTTATAATCAACAAGAAGAAATTGATTATGAAGAAACCTTTGCACCCGTTGCCCGACTAGAGGCAATTAGATTATTACTCGCTATTGCAAGTGTAAGCAACATTAAACTATTCCAAATGGATGTCAAGAGTGCGTTCTTGAATGGATAAATCCAAGGAGTTTTTCTCAAAAAAACCCCTGGATTCGAAGATTCAAAGAATCATAACCATATATACAAGCTTAAGAAAGCTTTATATGGTTTGAAACAAGCTCCAAGAGCTTGGTATGATAGATTTGAAAATTTTTGTATTGGAAATAATTATCAAAGAGAGACCATAGACAACACACTATTTCTAAGAAGAAAGGATAGTGACTTATTAATAGTTCAAATTTATGTAGATGACATCATCTTTGGTTCAACCAACCCTACCTTAGTAAAGGACTTCGAAGGTGTACGAAGTCATAGTTCGAAATGTCAATGGTAGAAGAATTGAATTACTTCTTAGGGCTACAAATTAAACAAACCCCTCAAGGAATTTACATTATCCAACTTAAGTATATCAATGATATGCTTAAGAAGTTTGGATTTTGAGAATTGAAACCTTCAACTACTCCCATGACTGTTAGTACCAAAATAGACAAGGATCAAAATGGAAAACTTTTGGTGAGACACTATATAGGTCTATGATTGGATCATTGTTGCATTTAACCGTATCAAGGCCTGATATGATGTTTAGTGTATGCATGTGTGCCAGGTTTCAATCTTGTCCAAATGTGTCTCATTATAATGCGGTGAAAAAGATGTTTAGGTATCTTAAACACACACCTCATTTCGGACTTTGGTACTATAGAAACTCTAAGTTGGAATTATATGCTTATAGTGACGTTGACTATGGTGGTTGCAAGTGTTAGTGTATGTGCCCTAGGCCGTGATTTGGATATTTATGTTATATATTTATTATTAATAAAAGAGGTTTTATTATCATTATTGTTGGTTAGTATGTTACACAATTTTGATATATGTCCCTGATTCATTATTGTTATAGAGATAAAATAATTTATAATCAGTATGAGTATTGATTTGATAATCATGAGATGATTATGTGTATGGTGATAAAAAGCAATCTCATAGATACTTGTTAGAGAACAGTGTATTGGATAGACCCATCATGAGATTATTACATGGATTAGCGTCATAAGTAAATCTCATAATAGTCATGTTTTAATCCTTAGACTTGAGATTGTCATAGTTTCCAATATAAGGACTATTATATTTTGACATGATCAAATATTATCCGTAACTGGATAATAATAAAGGTCATGATTGAATGTGATAGAAATTATGTAGAGGATATTGAAAAATCAAGATAGAATTTGTCCCTCTCTTTTCAGAAAGATATCTTTGGGCCCCTCGATTAGTGAGACTGTGAAATGAATGACCATGCTCAAATGAATTGATAGTGTGATCAATATCATTTGTTTTATCAGTCTACTTAGAGATCGAGTAATCATATGTTTGAACAATATAAGTATGACACTGACCATAACTTATATTCAAACTAGATATCGTGTGACAAAGGGATTAATGCATGTGCTATTATTAGGCTAGTTGGACTGCACTCGTATTAATTGGGTAGTCGTAATGCCTTGCTAGAGGCCAATTACGACTTGGTTTAATAGAGATTTAACTGACTGCAAATTAATATGGGCCTATCAGGTCACACACAAGAATGCGTATGAGCTGATAATAATAATATTAATAATATTAATATTAGATATTAATTATTATTATTATTATTATTATTATTATTATTTTCATTTTTTTAATATATATTTATATCATCGGATAATAACAATAGAATCCATATCTGATATGGATTTCGATTGGTTTTATCAAATCCTAACAAAATCCGTATTTGATACGGATTATGATTGGCATTAACCAAATCCGATTTGGAATCGGATTTTGATATCTATATATACGTATATATCCTCGTGTGTCTTGTACACTACAGAATACAGAAAAAATGAAACCCTAGAATCGTTTTTGAGAAAAGCCGAGTTCTTCAGCCGCTCCGTTTCAAGAGCTAGCACTCCGGACTGAAGCATTCATGTGGATACCGACAGAGGGTGATCGTATCATCGCACCTCCTACGTTCGCGCGTTCTACGTCTGCAGATTTTGAATCTATAGAGGTATGGTTTTTGATTTCTTTCATCGAATTAAACGAACAACATGGATCCTTGGTAGGAAATCGGAGATCAAGTTTTTGTTTTCCGCTGTGTATTTTTGCAGTGATCTTGTCGGATTTCCTAACAGAAAGTTAGATAGAAAATCCACTAGTGAAATTTGTCAATTCATAGGGACCAACCTGATATCATGGTTTTCTAAGAAACAAGCTAGTGTACCTGTTTCTACTCCTTAAGCCGAGTATATAGCCTTAAGCTTATGCACTACCCAAATACTTTGGCTACAACTAATTAATTTTTGCATTATAATGAATAAGATTCCAATTTTCTGTGACAGCATGAGTGCGATCAACCTTTCTCGGAATCCGGTACTTCATTCTAAGGCCAAACACATAGAAGGGCGATACCATTTCCTTCGAGACCATGTACAAATGATGATATAGTCATAAACCATGTAAGAGCTGATCATCAGGTTGTTGATATTTTCTTCAAACCCCTTAGTCAAACTATTTTTGAAATTTTATGGGCCAAGTTAGGTATGACCACCTATGATACTATATCATAAGTCTATCTTTTGCATGATTTCCAAAATAAAAGGGGAGAATCAGAACATGATTTTAGATTTTAAATCATGTTTTAAAGGTTGAATAATGAGTCAATTTTAATTGGTACATGTTTCAATTGGTCTTCAATTGACTTGGAGCATAAGTTAAGGGAGAGAGTATAAGTTGAGGGAGAGCACATATGTTAAAACATGTATCTAAAAAGAAAAGAATTTGAAAACAATTGGTATAGCATTGGTGAGTTTTGTCAAAAGCAATTCAATTGGTATAAAACATTGGTATAAAGTTGGTAAATATATGTTAATTGATAAAGCATTTGTGACATTAAAATGATGTAAGGCTATTTTGAAAATCATCCAAAAGGGGGAGAATGTTGAGAAATATGTTTGGACAATTTTTAAAATTATGATTTTAAGTGTTACATGTCATAAAAATATCACATATGAAGTTACAAATGACAAAGATTTGAAATATATGGAATAAGTAAAGAAAAATGACATCAATCGCTCAGGTTTATACTCATCAATCGATCAATGTATACATCAATCCCTACGTCGATTGATCGAAGTAACTCAGGATAAATTCCAAACCCTACTGTGAGGCATCGATCTCTAAACCTGAGACACATTGATCGATCGATGTATACATCGATCTCTTTCATCAATTAGTCGATGTAGGGTAGAGACAAGGTCTAGACCTCACTGTGAGACATCGATCTCTCAAGCAGAGGCACTTCGATCAATTGATGTCTAGGGTTTTTAGAAATTTTTTCTAAAATGTGATAAAATGATTGTTTTCATTTGTAGATACTTCATGTATGTTTATTATGTTGTTGTTATGTGTTTTTGATGAATATAATAATGTCTTGTGACTAATGTGTCTTGGAAGTTTTTACCACTTACCAAAAAACGCAAAAGTAGCATTTTGAGTCCTTCTAGGTACTTGACAAGGTGAAAATGATTTAAGGACTCATTTATATATTATTTATCATCACCAATGTGTTATTATATCTATTTATGACCATCGTGGTCATTTTCAGAGTTTTCTATCACCAAGGGTATTTTCATCATTTTACCCCCCAAGGGCAGTTTCATCATTTTTCTCAAGGACTCCTCTTGAGTATCTCATTATCTGCATTATAGAGCTTAGATATGGTTTTCTTGAAGATTATATCATGGTTGTCTTTCTTATTTTCTATTTGCTGATATTATTGACATCGGTGGGATATGTGACGATTATCGATATCACATCATATTTTCTTCTTGACCAAACCAGAATAAATTCTCGGTGTGCTTGTCTTGCTTCTACCTTTCTGTTTTCTATCTGTTTTTACTGCAGTTTTCACCCAAATTCACACATCTTGAAAAAATAGCAAAACATTTTCAAAATTCGTGATTTTTTGTGGAGTTATACTTCAGACTGTTAGCTTTCATTTGCAAGAAGAGTCACTTTATTTGAGCAAAGAAAAGTTAGTCTTTAAGTCTTTGAAAGATAGATGCTCTATTCTGGCAGCAATCTGACCAGTTTCAAGAAAATGTGCATTCTGTTTTTATCAAGCACAGTTTTAGGTTCGTGCCTTTTGGAAAATTAAATTAGATACCTTAAGGAGTTTTTTGATATAAAAATCAACCTTTTTGGCTGAGTAATCAAAGAGACACATGCTTGCAAAGTTCAGCACCATTCTGTCCAAAACTGTTCAGATTGATCATCTCAATCTTTTCATTTATTTGAAGGGCCAAACAATTTTATTTTTTGCTCATTTTTGGACATAATCTAGATAAGACTTTAAAATCGATTATTTAAAAAGTTTCATAATTTTTGGAGTTGTGTACATTGACTTGTGAATTTGTTCAAAAATGGATACTGAATCTGACTAGCTCTCAGATTCTGTTCCACTAACCACTATTCATCCCTCCTCTAGTGGTGTTTATTGAAGGTGTTACGATCCAACAATATTCTCTCCGATTTTAACCTAACTTCTTGCACCAACATAGGACATGTGAGAGCTGAGGTTTTTGAATTCAAATGGCTCATTTTTCAGCATTGTAGTTGTTGCCCTATCTTTTTTGCCATCAAGTAATTGTGTTTTATTTTCAAAACAGGAAGAATGCTAGATGAGTGGAGAAGGTAGTGTAGTGGTCCCTCTATATAAGAAAAAAGGAGACGCACAAAGTTGTAGGAATTACAAGGGGATTAAATTGCTAAGTCATACTATGAAGTTATGAGAGAGAGTAATCGACACTAGAATTAGGGGAGAAACTCAATTTACGGTACACCAATTCGGTTTTATGTTAGGACGGTCAACTACGTAGGCAATACATATTTTAAAAAGATTTATGGAGAAACATAGGGAAAAGAAGCGCGATCTACATATGGTTTTCGTCGATCTTGAAAAAGCATATGATAGTGTGCCACGTGGACTGATATGAGATGGTCTGAATGCAAGAGGGGTTCCTATTAAGTATATAGGCATAATTAGTGATATATATGCTAGGATGAAAACAACCGTTCATACACCTGTAGGGAATATGGACTTCTTCCCAGTGGAGATAGGCCTCTATCAAGGGTTCAATTTGAGCCCATTCTTTTTTGCAGATATCCTAGATGAGCTGTCAAAGCCGATCTAAGATAAAGTCCCGTGGTGTATGCTTTTTGCTGACAATATTGTCTTAGTCGTGGAAAGTAGACATAACCTGGGTACGAGACTAGAGGAGTGGCGAGGCGCTTTACAGAGAAAAGGCCTAAGGACTAGTCATTCTAAGACTTAGTATCTGCACTGCGACTTCAGCAGCGCAGCCGACGATCAGAACAGCCAACTCACCATCGAGGGTCAAGTTGTCCCAAAGGTAGTAAGTTCAAGTACCTAGGATCATTTGTACAGAAAGATGGGGACATAGAGAGTGACGTAGCACACCGAGTTCATGTAGGTTAGTGTAGGTGGAGGACGGCCTCAGGGGTGCTGTGTGACAAGAATTTTCCAATTTAATTTAAGGGAAATTTTATATGAAAATTTTATAGGTTGGTGTCTTTGTCTTTCAAATATTTGTGCATATCCACTGTTATGATTATTTTAATATCAAAAGACTTCTGAGTATGTTTACTAAAATCTCTTCACTAGTACATATTCTTATTATTATGATATCTGAGCAGGTACATAAAGAGCCGGAGGTCTCACTGGAAGCAAACTCTATATCATTTAGGATGGAGGTATTGTTTGTCTGCCTCTCACCGTCCCCAGACCCTAGTGATAGCTTATGCTGTCGTTGGGATATAGTGGGTATGATTGTTGTTGTTGTTGTAATTTTGTTGTGTTTTGGTTTGCCCATCTAATAAAGTCTTGTACATAATTCAAAATATGATTGGAACATCAGTAACACAAATTGAAGACCATTTTCCATGTAAATATGTGTAGGCAATCAGATTCAATGAAGAGAATTAAGTGGATAATAGTTGACATGACTTGTTCAATAAATGGTTCAAAAGATAATATTTATCTTTTGCATGATTTGCAAATAAAGAGGGAGAAAAAGTAAATCATGAATTAACTATCTATTGTCTACAAGTGTTTTAGAGCATCAGTTAAGAGGGAGACACAAGTGGGGGAAGTCACAAGTAGTTAACAAAAGCATAGGTTATGGGGAGAGGTTACGGGAAGAGGTCCACAAAGGATAAAGAGCATAGGTTGCATGACTTAAGATAAGTAATAAGCTTTAAAGTAAAATCATGAAAGGTTATTGTGAAAATTATTCAAGAGGGAGAGAATGTTGAGAACGGTTTGAATAATTTCTAAAAGCATGATTTTATACTAAAGTAATATCAAATTATGTTATAAAAATGCCAAAAAGTGGAAACAAATGAAAAAATAACATCGATCTCTCAGGTTAAGACATATCGATCGATCGATGTACATTTTGCCCTAACATCGATCGATCCATGTTGGACAGAATAAAATCAAAACCTTACTGTGAGACATCGATCTCTCAACCTAAGATACATCGATCAATCGATGTACATCAGCCCCTCATATCGATTGATCGATTATACAAGGACTACAAGCTGGAGATGGAGGATTGCACCTTCGATGTCGTGCTAATACTGATCCCGATGAGTGATTTCAACGTCATACTTGGAATGGATTAGTTAGTAGATACCATGGTTGACTATCAGCAGAAGCAAGTGGTGTTTAAAGACCCCACTAAGAAGGAGTTCACTTTTCAAGAGAACACGAAACTGAAGAAGTTGCACAAAAATATCTATTTGACAGTAGGACATGCTCACAACGCGCGGAGAAAAGGGGACAAAGGATTTCAGGTGTATGAGATGAATGCTGCACAAGTAATGCCTTCTATTGATGATATCCCAATGGTGAACGAGTCCAAAGATGTATTCCCTGATAAGCTACCAGGATTGTCGCCCAACAGAGAGGCACCATAAAGAATGGCACCAATAAAGCTCTAAGACCAGTTGCAAGAGCTATTAGATTGAAAGTTCGTAAGACCCAGTGTTTCACCTTGGTCAGCACCGGTCTTGTTTGTGAAAAAGAAAGATGGTTGTATGAGATTATGTATCGACTACCAAGAGATGAATAAGATCACGATCAAGAATAAGTACCCTCTACCAAGAATCGATGATTTGTTTGATCAACTGAAGGTAAGAATCTTTTTTATAATTCAGCAAGTTGTACATAACACAACTATAACGTGAACTAAACGCATCTCTGTGTAGGGCGTGAAGGTGTTCACTAAAATCGACCTTAGGTCAAGCTATCATCAGCTGAGGAGCAAAGCGGAAGATATCACAAAAGCAACATTCTGCATGAGATATGGGCATTATGAATTCTTGGTGATGCCCTTTGGACTGAGAATGCCTAGCAGCATTGATGGACTTGATGAACACCATATTCAGGGAGCAATTAGACAAGTTCGTAGTGGTGTTCATCAGTGACATTCTGGTGTATTCACCTAACGAGGAGACTCATGCTGAACATTTGAGAGAAGTATTGGAGATTCTGAGGATGAAGAAGATGTATGCCAAGTTCACCAAATGTGTGTGTTCTGGTCAAAAAGTGTGACATTTCTAGGTCATGTGATTTTGGAAGAAGGTATTTCGGTGGATCTGAAGAAGGTCAAAATGATCATCGAGTGGTCGAGACCTACCAACATTATGGTGTTAAGAAGTTTCTTAGGTCTCGCTTGATATCACAGAATGTTTGTGGAAGGATTTACGATCGCTGATCCACCATGCAAGCTTACTCAGAAAAAGACAAAATATGAATGGGCCTCTGAGTGCCAGCAAAGTTTTGCAGAACTGAAGAAGAGGTTGACCACTGATCCAATTTTAGAACAACCCTCCAGCACTAAAGTGTTCGTGATATACAGTGATGCCTCTAAGAATGGCCTAGGATGCGTACTAATGCAAGGTGAAAGAGTAATCGTTTACGCGTCGAGGCAATGGAAACTGTATGAGCAGAATTATTCGGCCCATGACTTGGATCTTGCCACAACAGTGTTTGTATTGAAGATATGGCGACACTAATTGTATGGAGACAAGTGTGAGGTCTACAGCAATCATACGAGCCTTAAGTATCTATTCATGCAGAAGGAGCTTAACATAAGGTAGATAAGATGGTTAGAATTGATCAAGGATTATATCTTACCATCAATTATCATCCTGGTAAAGCAAACAGAGTGGCAGTTGCATTGAGCATAAAATCAGGTCAAGCGAGAGAAACTCCGCTAGAGAGAGAAATCTAAGAATTTCAGTTAGACATCATCGACTCACGGCTAATGTCTTGGCTGCACTAATCATTACGCCTACTCTAGTGGACAAAATTAAGGAAGCTCAGAAAAAATGATATGAACTCTGAGGTATACGAGATTGACTTAAGACTGAGCGAGTCAAAGGGTTCCAAGTCCTGGAGGATGAGAGCCTTTTGTGTTAAGTTAGACTGGGTGTGTCCGATGATGAAGTTCTAAGAAAACAAATATTGATGAAACACACAGCTCGAGGTTGTCTATCACTCCGAAGCCTCCAAGATGTACAATGACTTGAAGAAGAACTATTGGTGGATGGTCTGAAGCATGAGATAGCTGAGCGTATTGCCTGATGTTTAGTGTGTCAGCAAGTAAAGGAAAAACATCAGCGCCCATGTGGAATTTTACAGCCGTTGGATATACCTGAGTGGAAATGGGAGCAAATTACTATGGATTTTGTAGCAAGACTCCCTAAGACAAGAAATAGAATTGATGATATGTGGGTAATTGTGGATCCACTGACAAAGTCCGCACATTTTCTACCAGCGTTGAGTGAAGCTACAATGGAGAAGTTATTGACATTATATGTGGATAACATCATGAGCTTGCATGGAGTACTCGTATGCATTGTGTCGGACCAAGATCCTAGATTCATATCTTGTTTCTGGATTGCATATCAAAGAGTCATAGGAAATGAATTGAGGATGAGCACAGCGTTCAATCCCCAGACTGATGGACAATCGGAGAGGACTATTCAAACTCTCGAAGATATGCTGAGAGCTTGCATGCTGGATTTTAAAGGAAATTAGGATAGCATGGTAAAGCTGATAGAGTTTTTCCTATAATAATAGTTACCATAGAATGATGGGCATGGCCCCATTTGAAGCTCTATATGGAATAAAGTGTCGATCCCATTGGTATTGGGACGAAGTTGGAGAAAGGAATATTATGGACCTGAGCTAGTTGAGCAGACATTGGAGAAGGTAAATGTTATTCGAGAAAGGCTTAGGGTAGCTCAGGACCACAGTAGGAGATGGACAGATTCCAAAAGAAAACCTATGGAGTTTGGAGTGAGCGAAAAAGTATATCTAAAGGTTTTCTCAACAAAAGGAGTAATGCGATTCGGAGAAAAGGATATGCTAAGCCCATGATATATTGGACCCTATGAAGTACTTGAGTGGGTTAGGACATTAACATATCGTTTACGCTACTTCCGGCATTATCGTAAGTACACGACGTCTTTCATGTGTCACAGCTAATACTTTACGTCCTCGATCCGAGTCATGTATTTGAAGCTCGACCACTGAAGGTGAGAAGAAATGCGACATATGAGGAGTTGCCGATACGCATTGTAGATCGGAAGGATCAAGTTTTACAGAGACGAGTGATCTTATATGTGAAAGTTTAGTGGACTAACCACATGCAGCAAGATGCGACAAGAGAGATCAAAGAAGAAATGCAGAAAAAGTATCCGTATTTATTCAACTACGGTATGTAAGTTTTGAGGACAAAACTTTTTGTAAAAGGGAAAATAAGTAAACAGAAAATAAAATAAAGGAAAAGGAAAATAAACAAAAATGGTATAATAGATTAAGGAAAATGTTAAAAATAGGATAAAATTTATCCTATAGTATTTGGATTGGAATAGGAAATATATGATAGAGTTGGAATTTAGTTGATCAACCCTAAATATAAATATATCCTAGGAAATTAATGGCATATATGCACACACACACACACATAACAAGCCTTACCCACCCCATCATACTGAGCAGCCGACCCCTATACCCTACACCCCAAGCAAACTTTCGTCAGCCACAACATAGGAGAAAAAATAGAATTCTCATCCACCGAAACCCTAGGTGATAATTCGACATAGTATATACGTATTCAAGTAAGTACACTATCTGTATTCGTTATCATTTTACGAACCACGTGTATATATTTTTGTATGAATTTAAGGATCATGTATATGTGCATTTGATTGCATAAATGGATGTATGTAAGTATATGGCCGATATCGTAATGTATTAGTATTAAGATGTAATTTTAGTGTGGATTATATGTGTGGGCCAAAAAGTATATTGGTATGATAAAGCTATAGACAGCAGCCAAACCTATATTTTGGTATATGATTGATGTATAATTTTTACATGTATAGGATATATAGTGTATGGATATATGTTTGAATGCCATATATATACACACACACATATATATACATACATACATATATGTATGCATATATGTATGTATGTGAAAGTATGAATTTTGTGTGGTTTATGTATAAGGGGCCTAAGAAATTATTGTTATGTGGTTGAAGTACATTTTCGGTCAACACTGATTTTTTGGCATGGATGATGACATGATTTTGTAGGTTTATGATTTATAAGTTATGAAATTTGTATGATTATAGGTGGATGAATTTGTGAATTGGTATTGATTTTGTGTGAATTTGATGCGCTGTAAATTGGGATTTTGCATGATTCGATAGTGGAATAAGATTAAAAATAGCATAAGATGAATTTTGGTGGAAAGACGACGGTCCTAGTGGCTGTGCTTGAGGCACGTGTTTTGGTGCAGTGTGTTAGGCGTGAATTGTACTTGCTGCCTATGGTGTTTGATATTAGAAAATATGGGTGGTGTGAGTTTTGGAGGGAGGATGAGAGGTGGAAAGGGGAGTGAGGGAAATTAAGGTTTTGGGAGTTGGGGAGGGGGCTGGGCTAGGGAGTCAGGGTGGGGAGGCAGTTCTGGTAGGGAGCAGTGAGGGGGCTGAGGGTGTTGGAGATGAGGTGAGGTGAGTCGGGCAGTGGGTTATAGAAAAGGTGGGTCGAGTGATGTACGTGTATGGATATACGTATATATACATATATACATGTGTGGGGTGTGTGCATGTATATGTAGATAGATACATGGGAGTTAGGAGTTAATTGGATATTTGGAATTATTTGTGATTAGCTATTTAGAATGATTTATGATTGGAAATTTAGAAATTTTGACTTTGGAATTGACCTGAAAAAGCAGAAATTTGGAAAATATTTGGAAATTCGGTATTTGGAAATTGTTATGGAACATTTTGCATTGCATATTGTGAAATTCACTCTTACAAGGTAAATATATCGGTACACTGGATTTATCACAAACAAGTAGAGTGTCCTGGCATAACTACCTAGTCTAGGACAGAGTGCACAGACATATTAGCCACAAGTAGGGCGCCTAGGCATATTGTCTATTTCGATAGAGCCTGGGAATATTGACTATCGGGATGATCAATTCATAGGTCATACAGTACAAGTCACTTGTAAGAAAGGTGCTACAGCCACTACATTGAAATTGGTTTTGGAAATTGGATTTGATACCGAGTTGGAATCGGATTTTGATATTAGATTTCGTACCGGTTTCGAATCGGATTTGGCTTTGCATTTGGATTTGGAAACTTTGAAAAATTGAATTTGGTTTTTGATTTTAACTTTGACTTTGACTTTGCATTCATCGATTTGATGACTTCGTATCATTGAATTTTGATTGTGACTAACTTTTGATTGACGATTGAGTGGATGTTTGACTTGTTGACTTGGTTGACTTTGATGATTGTTTGATTATATGGGTAATGTAGTAATTTTATTTGCGACTGGAAAACTCGATATATTCCTATATTGTTTAATTATACATTTACACTTGTTTTTCCGTGTATGATCCCATAGTGGATACAGGAAGGTTACTTACCGAGCGATGTTTTATCGCTCATATTATATCCTGTTGTTATTTTGTAGAGAAACAGGGATATGACTTAGTGTACGTCGAGGACGAGTCTGAGTGGAGATACTGATGATTGAGGATTCGTTGAGGAGAAGTTTTATGGATTTTATTTCGAGACTTTGTTTTATGGATTTAGAGTTTATGCATGTAAACTAGAGTTAGTTTTGTTACGATTTGTGTATTGGATTTGGGATTTGCCTATACTTAGATATTAATAATTATTCGATGATTTTTATTTTATGACTTCTGCTCACATCATTTTATGTCATTTTGTTGACGCGTATTTGATTGGTATCTACTCCTTCTATTTCTTTTAGCAAAATACTGCGGGTGAACCATTTTGAATACTAGGTCTCGGGACGTGTTGCTACAAGACAGCTCTAGGATATCAAGGTTATGTAAAAACTATGCAAGAGAGTCTGTTTTCAAAAGAGATAGACAAATTTTTTGTTGATGATAATTTAAAAGTGCTAAAGAAAGATTCTTATGATGGCTCCTCAGTTCTGATAGATCATCTCTTCTATATTCAGACGGCAATGAATCTAAAAAATATGCTACATCCTTTGAAATGTAAGACTTTTCTAGTTTATTTGCGAGGGATAGATCAAAGATGATTTCAAGAATTATCAGCTCGTTCAATATATTCTTTCAAAAAGCTAACTGAGAGGTTTTAAGCCCAATTTGTGTCATCAAAACCCTTCGTGAAAAATTCTTCTTATTTGATATCAATAAGACAAGGTCCTGCAAAAATCAATACTCTAGTATATGTAAAGATTTAAAGTCAGGCCTTCGGGGTCTGAAGATTGTAACAACGAGGTTATAGTTGCAGAATTATAAATGGCTTGAGGATAGGTTGTCTGTTTTGTTAACTTACTGAGGAGAACCTCAAATATTTAGGCTCGTGTCTAGAGAAAGCTCATCAGTTTGTCCAAGATAAGACCACAAATAGATTGGAAAATGAAGTCGGGCAGACTTGTCAAAAATATGGCCGGTGTGATATGAAGAAAGATGGTCGGAAAGATTCAAAGAAAAAAGATAGTGCAATTGATCAGTTGAGAGGTAAAAGCAAACAAGGGCTACCTCTACTAGCTTTGAAAGAAGGCGTCCTTATCGTAATGTAAAAATATAGAATGCGAGAATATCTGCCATCGCTAACATGGGTGAGATACAAAACGAATTCTAAATTATATTCCAAGTATCGTATAGGCATTGGATACGATATAAAAAATCATATGAATTGGCTAAAAATACAGAGCAATTGACTGAAATAGGTCATTTAAAGGATTTTTATGATTCGGAATCAAGATTGCATGGCCGCTTTGATTTTGTCGACATTCATTCGAAGAAAGATGCCGACAAGATTAGCCTTATTGTCTAGATATATAGATACTATGATCTTTATGTTGTCGGTCAGGCGGTTGAGATCACAAGAGACAAAAAATGAGGCAAAATATGAGGCCTCCAATCACGCACTGCCACGTGTACAAGTAACTATTTTTTAAAAACAAAAAAATTTTAAACTTCTTCCACTTTTGTACACGTGGCAATCTGTGATTGGAGACCTCATATTTTACCTCATTTTTCACCTCCTCTGATCCCAACCGGTCGGTCAAGATAGTATGAATAGTCATAAATACAATTTCAGGTGGACCCGTTTTGCAGTGAGGAAGGTCATAATAAACAATTACTTACACTTAGAATCATCTCACAAGAAGGTCAAGTTATCAAATGATCTAATCTATAGACCAGAGGATCCGGCACCCCTTTGGTTTGAGAATGAAGGCGTAATATCGATGTTATCATCAATTTAGCTCAATATAGCACTATCAAGGTACGAATGATTTATATTGATACATGAAGCGCACCAAATGTCATGCATACTTTTCCATCCGCTTGGGTTGCAATAAATTTTATTAATTACGCCCTGCATCAACCCCACTATTCATATTCTCTAGAGCAGAAGTTCTGCCAGCATGCATGGTAACATTATTGGTGACTTTTGGGGAGTTTCTGAAGTGCAAAACCTTGTGAGTTAATTTTTTTCATTGCGAAGGAAAAGACGGTGTATAATATTCTTGTAAGAAGGCCAGCATTAATTGAATTAAAAGCGACAGTATCTTGTCTGTGCGTCAGCATGAAATTTTTGACCCATGCTAGGGTTGCTTGTATAGATTGGGAGGTTCTGGTTGCACAAACTTATTATGCAATTGCTGTTAAAGGGAAATTCTCTATACAACTAGTTAGTAGTAATGATATTATTCTCTCAAATGAAGGGAAATGGAAGTTTGATGGCGTGAGACAAGATTTTTTCATGGATCTAGAGAGGTTGATTAATGTAATTAAGATTGGGACATAGATGTCAAGTTAGAGCTATTACATCAGCTCCAATATTTTGTTAAGGCAATTTGCAATTATTTAGATTTTGTTAAGACAATTTGCAATATTTTTGTATGGATGGCAGAAGATATACAAGGAATTCTGACAATTCTTATGGAACACAAGCTGAATGTAGATTTAAAAGCAAAGTCAGCCAAACAAACAAAGAGAAATCTGCTCTAGACAGAAATAAAGTAATCTCTGAAGAAGTTGGCAAGTTATTGTCTATTAATTTCATCATAGATGTATTCTATCCGATACGGTTATCAAATCCATTGTGGTGCCCGAATTTGATCACAGTCGTAGTTGTGGCACTTCATGCAACAATTCATCTCAATCGTTGAATGAGAAGTTTAATCCACGGTGTTCGCTGGTTGCGTGGTGAATTAAAGGATGTTGAGGTGTGATCATAAGATGAGTTGAAGGAGTGGTGTGCGGGAAGCAGGAAGTCCAAGGAAGAAGAAGAAGTCTGTCGGCGGGAGAATTAAATGGAGTGAAGTTACCTATTTGCCCTTGACTAAGTTTCTGATGATAGTTTAGAAGTAAGGGTACTTTTGTAATTTCATGCATATTTCTGTTATAACCGCCTCTTTCCCCTGTACTTGTTTCGTTGGGTGTAATTGTCCAGAATCAAGAGAAAACCCTTTGGGCAGTTATCCGATTCTCTCT
Source organism: Eustoma russellianum (assembly GCA_036186865.1). NCBI lineage: Eukaryota > Viridiplantae > Streptophyta > Magnoliopsida > Gentianales > Gentianaceae > Eustoma > Eustoma russellianum. The sequence continues at coordinate 12,654,472 of AP025046.1, read as the reverse complement.
CTAGTATTTTTTTTCTCTCTTCTCTCTCCAGTTCATTCTATTTCATCTCGGTTGATTTAACTCCGCAGACTTGCATTTTGATTTGTGTTGTATGATGTTCATGGCGTGATCGAAGCCTTGAACATTTGAGTTGCTCAATCCTTTGGATTTTCACACTATCAAGGTACGAATGATTTATATTGATACATGAAGCGCACCAAATGTCATGCATACTTTTCCATCCGCTTGGGTTGCAATAAATTTTATTACGCCCTGCATCAACCCGACTATTCATATTCTCTAGAGCAGAAGTTCTGCCATCATGCATGGTAACATTATTGGTGACTTTTGGGGATGTGAAATTCTTGAATAACAAGCAAAAGTGATCAAACAACTGAGAAATAAAACTGAAAGAATCAAATTCAAGAAGGAGAGCGAATGCTGCAAAGGAGAGGAATAACCGTCGAAGAGAAACAACGCAATGAAAATGGAATTGGAGGAAGAACTTGTTGAGTGCAGCAAAGCAGCTGCACTCTTATACACAACGGACACCAACGGAAAAGAAATAACTGCCTAACAGTACAATGCCTATATTGCCCTTACTATTACTTCAACACTACCATACATCATAAGGGCACAACTGTAACTTCAACATCTTAAAGAAACACTTCCCGCTCTAATCTCCTTCTTCCTCACAATATTCTCCGTCTTGTGTCCCAATTGCTCAGCTCATCAGCAGGGCATTGTAGCCAATCACCCCACGTGCTACAACCCAACTTTGGTCCTCCACTCACACCACCATCACAATAATCAATCACAGTCACCACAACCTTCAATCACTTTGACACCCCCCCCTCAAGCTACGCTTGGCATATATGTTGTACGTTCCAAGGGAGTCTACTAGACACTACAGTCTCCTCACATCCAAGGCCTTAGTGAACAAGTCTGCTAATTGCAGCTCAGTCCTGATAGGCATCAACTTGATCATCTCTTCCAACACCTTATTCCTCACTATGTGACAATCTATTTCGATATGCTTGGTCCTTTCATGGAAAACGGGATTTTCTGCAAGGTATATTGCACTCTTACTATCGCAAAAGACCTCTACTGGCACCTGATCAGCTATCATCAGATCCTTACACATATATAACAACCACTGTATTTCACACACTACAGCTGTAATTGCTCTATACTCCGCTTCCGCTGACGACTTGGACACTGTAGATTGCTTTTTTGCTTTCCATGAAACCAGAGCTCCTCCCAAAAAAACACAGTATCCAGTCACTGACTTCCTAGTCTCCTTGCATCCTCCCCAATCAGAATCCACGAAGCACTTCAGCTTTAGGTCACCTGAGCTGGGGAACAACAGCCCTTGTCCAACTGTCCCTTTTAGAAATCTCAATACTTTGTGTGCCGCTTTTAAATGATTCTCCGTTGGGCAATCAAGGAACTGGCTTAACTGCTGCACAGGGAAAGCTATATCTGGTCTTGTAATGGTAAGGTATATTAGCTTACCAATGAGTCTCCTATACGCTGCAACATCTGCAATCAGTGGTGAATCACCATGCGTAAGACTAGCATGAGTCTCCATTGGACTCTTAGCAGGTTTGGAATCCATAAACCCAGCTTGCTCTAAGAGCTCCAATGTATACTTTCTTTGGTTGATGATTATCCCCTCTCTGGCCCTGGCCACTTCAATTCCTAAGAAGTACCTTAGTGATCCCAAATTCTTAATCTGAAATTCCTTATGCAAAGCACCCTTTATCTCCTCAATGGCCCCCTCATTGTCACAGGTGACAAGAATGTCATCCACGTAAACTAGCAAAACCATCAGTGATCCATGCACATCCTTGGTGAAGAGAGTATAATCATTTTTGGATTGAATAAAACCCAAAATCTGCAGAAACTTAGTCAATCTAGCGTTCCACTCTCTACTGGCCTGCTTCAAACCATAGAGAGATTTTTGAAACTTACAAACCAAATTGAATCCAGATGCTGTTGTTCTAGGGGGTGGAGTCATATAGATATCCTCATGCAAATCTCCATGGAGAAAGGCATTATTGACGTCCATTTGATGCACTGGCCAGTTTAGTCGGGCTGCCATGGCCAACACTACTCTCACTGTTGTCAACTTAGTCACCGGAGAAAAGGTGTCTTGGTAATCCACACCAAATTGCTGTGTGTAGCCCTTGGCTACAAGCCTTGCCTTATACCTCTCCACAGATCCGTCTGGTTTATACTTGATCTTATAAACCCATCTACACCCAATAGCTTTCTTCCCTGGAGGTAAAGGTACAGTCACCCAGGTATTGTTGGCTTCAAGTGTAGCAAGCTCAACGGCCATGGCTTCTTGCCAAGCTGGAAATCTTGATGCCTCTGCATAAGACTGAGGTTCTACATATATACTAGAATTTAACACATAGCTTTTATATTGTGGAGAAAGAGATGCAAGTGTGTGTGTCTTACATATTGAATGAGGACTGGTGTGTTTAGTGGTATTATGAGTGATGTGGTTACAGTAATAGTCAGTAAGATAGGAAGGAGGCTTTCTGGTTCTATGTTGTCTGTGACTCGAAGGGGATGTGGAAGTTTGAGGCACACTGGGCTGAATAATAGGAAGCTCAACTACTAGTTTGCCCTTTGAGAGATCTTGAGCATTGGCTGAGTGAGCAGGTGGAGGAGAGGATTCATAAGTAGAGAGCTCAGGAGATGGAGAAGAAGGCGAGGATGGCTCAGATTGGGGTATGGAAGCAGATGGTGTAGGGCTAGGTGAGGTAGACATAGGGAGAACATCATTGAGTGGGAATGACATATGATCAGAAAAGTAGGCTGGATTGTAAGGAGATGATTCTGGCACAGTCTGATGTCTCTTGACGGGTTCACAGCTGACTGACGCACTTGAGGACATGGGAAAGACTGATTCATGAAACACCACGTCCCTTGAGACAAATACATCCTTATTAGACAGATCCTGCAACACAAACCCTTTTGTGGTATGTGACAATCCCAGAAAAATGGATCTTCTCGCTCTGGGAGCAAACTTCTCCTTGTGTGCTTTGTTGTCTGTTGCAAACGCAAGACAACCAAAAACTCTGAGGTTGCAATAAACGGGCTTGGACTTGTATAGGATTTCAAATGGTGTTTTCTGAGAAAGAATAGTGAGGGAGTGATATTTATAAGGTATACTGCATGTTGAATGCAGAAGCCCCAATACTGGGCAGGAAGATGGGATTGGAATTTTAGAGATCTGGCTACTGTCAATATGTGCTGATGCTTTCTCTCGACCAAACCGTTTTGTTGTGGAGTATAAACGCAGCTAGTTTGGTGTACTATGCCTTTGGAAGCAAAGAAACTGGTCATGTTAAATTCTGGCCCATTGTCCGTTCTGATTACTTTAACGCAAGCATCAAACTGTACAAGAATGTATTGATAGAAACTTTGAATGATGCCTCTCACTTCAGACTTTGCTTTCATCAAATAAACCCAGCAAAATCTAGAACAATCATCTACTATAGTAAGGAAGTAATATTGTTTGTACATAGTGGGATATTTGTACGGTCCCCATATATCCATATGAACAAGAAGAAAAGGTTTGTCAGCCGTAGAATTTGAAACAGGAAATGGCAGGCGTTTTTGTTTGGCTAACGGGCATATACTACATTTACAAGATTTATCTGGAACTACAATCTGAGAATCAACTTTCCACACTTCCTTCATTCTTAATTCTCCCATATGCCCAAGTCTGGCATGCCACAGCAAGGAATCTGATATGGAGGTTGCGCAAGTCTTGGATGAACGATAAGGCTTGTGAGTTGGAGATTTTATGACGGAGGCTGAGGTTCTGTACGAACCATGGAGATGATAGAGTCCAAAGGACACTCTAGCTAAACCAATCGTCTTCCTGGTCATCAAATCCTGGATCATACATGTGTCAGACTGAAAATTCACGAGGTATTTATTGGACGCGGTCAATCTGCTCAAGGACAGTAGATTAAAAGTAAAGGAAGGAATAAAGAACACACCAGAGAGGGTAAGACTGGGATTAACCCTTACATTTCCAACATGACTGACACTAGCAAGTGAATTATTAGGAAGTCTAACGGAAAGAGAGTTAACTGGGTGATAGGATTCAAACAAATGTAAGGAACAACACACATGATCTGATGCTACAGAATCTAAAATCCATATGTTAGAGTTCTGGTATAGTGTATTACCTTTGACCTTAGCAGAGTCACCTGAGAATTGTGCAGACAGCACAGAATGGTGTCCACTTACACATCCACCATTATCAACGTTGTTCCTGTGGTCCTTCTCCTGAAGCAAGGACATCAACTGATTATGTTGCTCAACCGTAAGCATAGGTGCTTGGTGCACTGACTGCGAACTAGACAGTTCCCTATCATCATCCTGGTTCACAACATTATCCTGCTGTATGCTGCAGTCATCACCATTTACACAATTAACTTGTCCTCTTGGCTTATACCCGGGTGGGTAACCATGTTTTTTATAACAGCGATCAACAGTATGTCCAGACATACTGCAGTATGTGCAATAGGGAGTTTTCGAACCTCCTGACTTATAGCTTTCCTTCTTATATCCTCTCCCAAATCCATCACTATTACTTCTTCCTCCAAATCTGGAATTGTTTCCCACATTCATTACAGCAGTGGGATTATTGTTAAAACATCCTTGTGAACTAGAATAAGCAAGTTTTCTCTCAAGCTTGACAGCCATTGCAAACGCTGTCTTCAAATCAGGCAACGGAGTGGTAAGCAAAACTTGTGATTTCACGGCCTCAAAATTATCATTAAGCCCCTTCAGAAATTTTATAACGCAGTCATCTTCCACAAATTTATTTATCTGACTTACAATATTACAGGAACAACGATTACACGTACAGTTTGGAATGGACCTCAATACCAACAATTCTTCCCAAACAACCTTTAACTTTGTATAGTATTCAGTAATAGTTGACGATTCTTGCTTTATATTGTAAAATTCCTCTTGCAAATCAGATAATCTAAAGGCATCCGCTGTTCCATACCTGTGTTTGAGATCGTTCCATATGTCCAATGCGTTGTCCAGCCACATCACGCTTTGGCTAATTGAGGGAACAGCGGAATTGATCAACCAAGACGCCACCATGTTTTTGGCCTTAGTCCATCCATTAAATTTCCGTCCACCTCCAGCAGGCCTCTCAATCGATCCATCAACAAAACCTAGTTTGTTTTTGGACATAAGTGCTCTCTTGAAACTCCTGCTCCAACCATGGTAATTGTTGCCATCAAGCAACGGTTGAACCAAAATTAGTGACGGATTATCACTAGGATGAATGTAACAACGATCCTCTGAGGGATCAACAACGTTCTGATTAGATGAGGAAGGAGAGGATGCGCTATTCGCCATGAATGTTCCAAAATTCATTCGGTGAGCTCTGATACCATGTGAAATTTTTGAATAACAAGCAAAAGTGATCAAACAACTGAGAAATAAAACCGAAAGAATCAAATTCAAGAAGGAGAGCGAATGCTGCAAAGGAGAGGAATAACCGTCGAAGAGAAACAACGCAATGAAAATGGAATTGGAGGAAGAACTTGTTGAGTGCAGCAGAGCAGCTGCACTCTTATACACAACGGACACCAACGGAAAAGAAATAACTGCCTAACAGTACAATGCCTATATTGCCCTTACTATTACTTCAACACTACCATACATCATAAGGGCACAACTGTAACTTCAACATCTTAAAGAAACACTTCCCGCTCTAATCTCCTTCTTCCTCACAATATTCCCCGTCTTGTGTCCCAATTGCTCAGCTCATCAGCAGGGCATTGCAGCCAATCACCCCACGTGCTACAACCCAACTTTGGTCCTCCACTCACACCACCATCACAATCATCAACCACAGTCACCACAACCTTCAATCACTTTGATAGGGGAGTTTCTGAAGTGCAAAACCTTGTGAGTTAATTTTTTTCATTGCGAAGGAAAAGACGGTGTATAATATTCTTGTAAGAAGGCCAGCATTAATTGAATTAAAAGCGACAGTATCTTCTCTGTGCGTCAGCATGAAATTTTTGACCCATGCTAGGGTTGCTTGTATAGATTGGGAGGTTCTGGTTGCACAAACTTATTATGCAATTGCTGTTAAAGGGAAATTCTCTATACAACTAGTTAGTAGTAATGATATTATTCTCTCAAATGAAGGGAAATGGAAGTTTGATGGCGTGAGACAAGATTTTTTCATGGATCTAGAAAGGTTGATTAATGTAATTAAGATTGGGACATAGATGTCAAGTTTGAGCTATTACATCAGCTCCAAGATTTTGTTAAGGCAATTTGCAATTATTTAGATTTTGTTAAGACAATTTGCAATATTTTTGTATGGATGGCAGAAGATATACAAGGAATTCTGACAATTCTTATGGAACACAAGCTCAATGTAGATTTAAAAGCAAAGTCAGCCAAACAAACAAAGAGAAATCTGCTCTAGACAGAAATAAAGTAATCTCTGAAGAAGTTGGCAAGTTATTGTCTATTAATTTTATCATAGATGTATTCTATCCGATACGGTTATCAAATCCATTGTGGTGCCCGAATTTGATCGCAGTTGGAAAACGTGTATAGGTTGCACATGTTTAAACATAGCTTGTCCTAAAGATTATTATTGCTAGCCAAAATCAATTGATTGGTAGATTTAACAATAGGGCGTGAATTTTCTATTTGTTGGATGCTTTTGAGGGTGATTGTCAAATTGCTATGTCCAATGAGCATCGAGATAAAACTGTTAGGCCAAAATAAATAGCGGAAGCCGAAAGGTTACCTCCGGCCATTGTCGTTTAGAAAGCCTTCTTCGTGTTGATGTAGTCCTTAGGGTAGTCTTCTAGCCTTGTTCCTCTTGGCTTGAATGAGATGGTTTGATGGACAACCATAGGCTCTTATTTATAGGCTAGGCTAGGGACCCCTAATCCTGTCTTGATTAGAGTCCGTACCATCACAAACTCTACTGTATGGTGATAATCCCTTACCACCAAGGAGTTGTAGTCAAATACAAGTCTAGGAGATAAGATGACATGGTGATCCACACTATATGTGATTTAAATTAATAAATCACGGGATAAATCTTAAAGATAAACATTACGTCTAATATTTATCCAACATTCTCCCACTTGGATCAAATTTCAACACTAGACAACGCTACACAAGTGACTAAGTAACTTGGCCAAAACAAAAATGTCACTCGAACAACTTGACTACCTCGATCGAAAATATAACACATACGAATCAAGACGGTTGCGCTCTTAGATTAAACAACGAGCACTCCCTTCCAAGTATTACCATGCATTATACAAACAATCAAACAAAATGAACGACTTATTATAAATCATCTCAATGGGTCCTCGTGTATGGATCAAACAGATCCTAACTTAGATTGCGCAAATAAAATAAACAAATGTCAAACGAATGTCTAGACAATAAGATCAAAAATACAAAATCAAGGAGAACCACGTAGTCCCATATTGGCAACATGATCCCCAAATACTTGTATCGGTAAACCTTTCGTCATGGGATCAGCCAACATTGACTCCGTACTTATGTGTTCAATCTTTACATCTCCCTTGCTACTATGATCTCTGACCTTCAGATACTTTATGTCGATATGCTTGCTGCGACTCCCACTCTTATTGTTTTTCGCAAAGAACACTGCCGCTTTGTTATCGCAGAAAATCTTAATTGGTCTCTCAACACTATCGACAACTTTAAGACCACTGATGAAGTATTTCATCCAAAGAGCCTGTGACATAGCTCCATAGCATGCAATGAACTCAGCCTCCAATGACAATAGATGACGCAATAGACGTGCAATTCTGCATAGCAAATTTCTCAAGTACTTTGATAATGTAGGCCTTCTGAGAAAGACCAAGTATTTTACTTGTTCTATCTCTGTGAATCTCTATGCCAAGGACATAAGAGGCTTCACCCATATCCTTCATATCAAAGTTCAAAGCGAGAAATCGCTTAGTCTCATGCAATAACCCAAGATCACTGCTTGCCAGTAGAATATCATCCACATATAGGACTACGAAAATTTATTTGCTCCCACTCGTCTTGAGGTATATACATTGATCAACAATGTTCTCTACGAAACCGAATGAAGAGATTACCTCATGAAACCTGATGTTCCATTGACGTGAAGCATGTTTAAGCCCATATATGGATTTATTCAATTTGCAAACCAGTTGATCATTATCATAATTGACAAAGCCTTCAGGTTGACGCATGTATACCTCTTCATCAAGAACCCCATTCAAAAACGCAGTTTTCACATCCATTTGATGTAGCTCGAGATCAAAATGAGCTACTAATGCCATGATTATCCGAAATGAATCCTTCTTTGAGACTGGAGAGAAGGTTTCATGGTAATCAATGCCTTCTTTCTGAGTAGAACCTTTGGCTACAAGTCTGGCTTATATCGTTCAATGTTACCAAACGAGTCTCTTTTGGTCTTAAAGACCCATTTGCATCCCACCACAGAGGCTCTGTTTGGTAACGGAACAAGTTCCCAGACATTGTTCTTAGCCATTGATTCCATCTCCTTTTTCATGGCATCGTACCATAGTGACGATTTGTCACAATTCATGGCTTGTGAAAACGAGATAGGGTCATGATTTAGTCCAATGTCATAATCAGACTCTTGAAGATATACAACATAATCGCTAGAAATTGCTGGCCTTTTAGTTCTTGAGGATCTTCGTACTCCCACTGGTTCAGTAGATGTGGGATTAGTGGGTTCAGTTTGTTCTTGATGTGATTCTTCAATTTGAGGTTGTACAATTGGCAGCTCTTCATTTTGTTGAATAGCAACCGAATTGTCCACATATAAAGGTACAACATGTGTATCCCTTATTTTCTCAAAATTGAATTCTCGATTCGAATCACTCCCACTGACTTCATGATCCTCTAGGAACTTAGCATTTCTAGCTTCAACCACTTTAGGAGTATGTGAGGGACAGTGAAATCTATATCCTTTGGAGTTAACTGCATATCCAATAAAATAACTGCTTTTCGTTCGTTCATCCAGTTTCTTTATGCTTGGGTTGTATACCCTAACTTCAACTGGACAGCCCCATATGTGTAAATGTTTTAAACTCGGTTTCCAACCATTCCACAACTCGAAAGGTATTTTAGGAACGGCCTTAGATGGAACCCTATTTAAAACATACACAGCAGTTTTTAGAGCTTCACTCCAAAGGATATAGGCAAATTCGTTGTGCTAATCATGCTCCTGACCATGTCCATAAGAGTCCGATTCCTTCTTTCAGCAACACCATTTTGTTGTGGTGTACCATGCATGTTGTATTGAGCAACAATACTCTCCTTTTGAAGGAATTCGGCAAATGGACCAATCATTTGTCCCTTTTCTGTGTAACGTCCATAATATTTACCACCTCTATCGGATCGGACAATTTTAATTGTCTTCTCCTTTTGTTTCTCTACTTCTAATTTGAAGATTTTGAACGCATCAAGTGCTTCAGATTTTTCAAATAGAAGATAGAGATACATGAACCTTGAATGGTCGTCGATAAATGAAATAAAGTATTTCTGACCATTCAAGCAAGGTGTATGAAAAGGTCCACAGATATCCGTGTGTATGATTTCAAGAGGTTGAGAACTCCTTTTGGCACCCTTAATGGTCTTGTTGGTTTGCTTGCCCTTTATGCATCCCACACAAGTACCTAAATCAGTGAATTCTAGAGTTTGTAAAACTCCTTCATTCACTAATCTTTTCATTCTTTCGATTGAGATATGTCACAATCTTTTATGCCAAAGACTTGATGAGTTTTCATTGATAATACAACGCTTTGTACCAGTTTCTGTTAAAAGAGTATGCTCGTAAATGGGATCTAGCTCAAGTTGAAACAAAAAACCATTCAATTTCGCAGAACCAATAACTTTATTCTCTTTCAATACATTCATTACAAAAAGATGTGAATGAAAATCATATCCAATAATCGAAAGTCTTGAAAGAGAAACTAAATTTCTGGAAAAAGAAGGTACATAAAAGGTGTTTTCCAAATCAAGTTGAAAACCAGTTTTCAAAATGAGCCTATAAGATCCCACTCCTTCAACAGTAGAGCGCATCCGGTTTCCAGAATAGATGCATTGCTCACTTTCATTTGGCTTCCTCAGGTTTAGAAAGCCCTGCATGGTTTTCGCAATGTGAATTGTAGAACCACAATCAATCCACCATGTATTATCAGAAACCTTAGTAAAATTAGATTCATGACACACAAAGGAAAAATTACCTTTCTTCTCCAGCCATCCCTTGTATTTCAGGCAATCTTTCTTCCAGTGTCCCTTTTTCTTACAAAACCGACATGTGTCTTTATTGTCGGTTTTCTTCATTGGAACACATTTGCCCTTCTTTGCATTTCTCTTAAAATGAGTCGCAAGATGCACAGACTCAATGGACTCATTCTTCAACCTCTGCTCCTCTTGAACACACATGGTCAGAAGTTCATTAATTGACCAGTTTTCTTTATGTGTGTTGTATGAGATCTTAAATGGAGTGAACTCCGAAGGGAGAGAGTTGAGTATGAAATGCACCAGGAATGACTCCGAGATTTCAACCTTTAGGGAGCTTAATTTAGCAACAATGTCCCTCATCTCCATGATGTGCTCGCGCACACCACGGCTTCTGTCATGGGTCATGTTTGAAAGCCTCTTCATAAGGGTGCTGGCTACCGCCTTGTCAGAGCTTACAAATTGATCATCAATGGCTTTCATGTAAGCTTTGACATTATCAAGATTAGGGATAGAACCCCTAATGCTTGGACTTATACGAGACTTGATGAGCATCATGCTGAGGCGATTAGATCGCTCCCAGCGCTCGTAACTAGACCTCTCAGATGGCGTACTTGATTCCGTGAGATTTGGTGGTTTTTCCTCACGGATTGCCAGATCTAACTCCATACACCCCAACGTCAAAAGGATATTATCCTTCCATTCAGTAAAATTATCACCAGTCAGCATTGGAGTTTTAGCAGAATCAAATAAAGCAGTAGTGGGAATAACTGCATAACCAAAGAAACACATATCATGCTATGAACATATATAACCAGAATGAATTAATCAATTTAATTCAAATAGTATATTCTAAACCTTCCTGTGGGTAGAGGTTGCACTTATGCATAGAATATACTTAAAACGGTATGAAAATTAAACAACCAAAATATTTCCGTACATGTGGGCATAGGAAATGTTTATGTTTAATTTTCTTGATCAATAAAATAACCACTTCCCTGTGGGGCAGAGTGACTACCTTATTAATCAAAATCATATGTTTGATGACATTTTATTTTCATTATACCATATAATTTTAAGATGCTGTGGTTAATCTTAAAATTTAGAAAATAATTCTTTATATGTCATCAACATATTTATATAGTTATTCTTTAAAACGATATGAAAATTAAACAACCAAAATATTTCCGTACCTGTGGGCATAGGAAATGTTTATGTTTAATTTTCTTCATCAATAAAGCAAACACTTCCCTGTGGGGCAGAGTGATTACCTTATTAATCAAAACTATAGTTACGATGACATTTTATTTTCTTCACACCGTATAATTTTAAGATGCTGTGGCTAATCTTAAAATTAAGAAAATAATCCTTTATATGTCATCAACTTCAAAAAACCTTTATATGACATCAACAAAAGATGAAATCATAATGAAAATGTGAAGTGAACCGATTCAGCAATACCCCAGGAAAGATCATGAATCAATTTCCTAGACAGGTATTACCATTCCACGTAAAGTCCCAGGCCGTGCGGTGGGGTCACAACGGTCCCGCTTAAGTACTAACTTTCTAGACAGAAATTACGTGTACGGTGTATTTATCGCACTTTCAATAGTTCACTCTTTGTATTTGCCACACCGGTTTTGCCCCATTATACCAAACGATTCTCCGGACATTTGAAAAATTGATGACGTATCATTAATGAAATATCAAAATGTTAATGAAAGAGAATCATTAATATTATTTAACAGTAATAATAAGTATGCAAAGAAACAAATATCTCGTGAAGACAAATATAATATTATTAAAAGACAAATGTCTTTTAACATTGTTCTTTCCAAATTGATTTTATATACTATCAGCAGAAAACCTTAGAAACTAATTCAAGATACCCAAAGTATGACTTGGTGCTGGAAAATATATAACCGAATGGAAGAGGATTGCAGTATCAACTAATAAAATTAAACATAAAATCTATTCTATCAGAATAGCAGATCTAAGGGTCCATAATTGAATTGTCTGTGTCCTAATTTTATGCGCCCCCAAAAAAAAAGTGCAGGAAGAATTTATAAAATTAAAGTTTTCCGGTAACAGAAATCCGGCAACAGAATGCAACCTTTGTTCATAGAAGGTTTGAAAAAAAAATTGAACAAACCCACCAAAATTGCTCCAAGAATTCGAATTTTCCACCAGTTAGAAGATGAAGTGACCAAGGCATCTTAAATCCCAATGGCTACTACTACAAGTGCAAAGTAAACATTCGTTCAAGCGTAGTGGAAGTATGGTACGATTTGGAGATCCGAATTTAATGGTATTATGATTGAATATTCTGTCAAAAGAGGTGAACATGTTTTCAGCCTTCATGCCTATGTACTCTGATTCAAGAAACCATAACCCATATTCACATGATATAAAACTAGCCACAGTATCAATTTCACCGAATATCAAGCATAAATGATTAAGTATAGTGAAGGCCTTGAAAACTATAATTCCGTAACCTTTGAACGATTGAACTGCATTAAAGGGTACAGAAGAATGTTTTCTTCATACAAACGATATGGTCAGAGGTGGCTCTGATACCAAATGTTAGGCCAAAATAAATAGCGGAAGCCGAAAGGTTACCTCCGGCCATTGTCGTTTAGAAAGCCTTCTTCGTGTTGATGTAGTCCTTAGGGTAGTATTCTAGACTTGTTCCTCTTGGCTTGAATGAGATGGTTTGATGGACAACCATAGGCTCTTATTTATAGGCTAGGCTAGGGACCCCTAATCCTGTCTTGATTAGAGTCCGTACCATCACAAACTCTACTGTATGGTGATAATCCCTTACCACCAAGGAGTTGTAGTCAAATACAAGTCTAGGAGATAAGATGACATGGTGATCCACACTATATGTGATTTAAATTAATAAATCACGGGATAAATCTTAAAGATAAACATTACGTCTAATATTTATCCAACAAAAACATCTTTCATTAAGAAGGCCGATACCTATTTTTATGTTTTCATGCCATTTAGATTAAAGAATATGGGGTTTTTTTTATCAAACGCTGGTAAATTTTGTTTTCAAGGAATAACTACGGCAAAATGATGGAAGTATACATTGATGATATGCTCATCAATAGTAAGACTTTAGAAGTGTATATCTAAAATTCAAAAATTTTTGTTATCTCAAGAAGTTCAAATATGAGGTTAAACTCCAAATGTACCAGCAGATTCCGCTGTGAAAAATTATTGGGGTATATGGTACCAAAAAATGGGTTTAAGAATATCTGAGAAAAGTTGAAGTATTAATGGCAATGTATCCACATTCGAGTATTGAAAAGGTACAAAAGTTGATTGGAAGGATTGCATTTTAAAATCGATTTCTATTTAGATGGGCAAAAAAATCAATACATTTCTTTTACTTTTTGAAAAAGAAATCATTATTTCATTAGGATGAGAAATGTCAATAAGCGTTTGACGACTTAAGATACCTGAAAGAATTTCTTGCATTAACTTCTCGAATTCTACATGAGGTATTGTTTTATATTTGTCTATTCTCTTTGGGACAGTTTTTTCAGTTCTATTAAGAGAAGAAGCTAGGACTCAAAGATCAATTTTTTTGAGCAAATCTTTGCACAGACCCAAGATCAGATATTCAAATATAGAAAAGTTTATCTTTGCATTGGTGACGGCTTCCAAGAAGCTCAAACCGTATTTTCAAGCTCATCCCATTGTTGTGATAATGGATCAGTCTTTAAAGTATTTTTTATCAAGGCGACAGACATATAACCAAGTAGATTGTGGAGCTAGCAAAATATAAGATTGATTATCGACCTTGAACTTCAATCAAAGCTTAGGTTTTAGCTGGTTTTATTACCAAGGAAATTTATTTAGAAAATGAGCAGCGAGAGGAAGATCAATCCCCTTATGTAGACAAATCATTTTCCAAGATAGCGGTGGAGGAGACCTCTTTATTATCCTTATGTAGACAAATCATTTTCCAAGATACGGTGGAGGAGGCCTCTTTATTATAAAGATGAAAAGGAGAGAATTTAAACATGCAATGAGATTTTATTTTTAAACTACCAATAATGAGACTGAGTATGAAACTCTGGTTGCTAGTCTATGTCTTACAAGAAAGCTGAGGGCTCAAAATATCCAAGTGCACAGTGACTCTAAACTCATTGTAGCTCACATGAACGGAGGTTATGAAGCTAAAGATGAGGAAATGAAAATAAAGTGTGTCAAATGTTGAGCCGCTCAAATCTATACTTAAGTTTGAAATCGAACATATTTATCACTCGGATAATAACAAAGAGCCGATGCTTTATCTCGTTTAAGATTTTTTACTCTAACAGCATCCGAAAAAAATTATGGCAGAGCTTACGAAGTGCCAATCTTAAGAGCAAACTGAATATTACAGCATCGATTCTATGAGCAATCTGAAAAATTACATTATCACAATACCTAGATGGATGAAATTGTTATGAGCAATCTGAAAAATTATACTATCACAATACCTAGATGGATGAAATTGTGAATTTCCTAAAACATAGAGTTCAACCACAATTCAATCAAGCAGGTGGGAAACTTCACATCAAAGTGGCTCGGCACTCATATTTAATGGAGTTGCATGCATGAGATCATTTTCACAATCTTTGATGCATTTTAGAAGAAGGGGTTACATTATTCGGGAAATTCATATGGTAATTTGGAAAAATCACTGTTGGTCAAGGTATTTAATGTTTACTAGCTGGTTATTCTTGGAGGACTTCACACAGAAATTGTTACGACCCGGAAATTTTCCGTTACGTCGTAACAATTCTAATGACGTGCACATAATTACGTAGGTGTGTGATTCATAAAATTTCTCTTTGTATATCGATACATTAGCAAATAGATAACAAGCGTTTGAGATTATACAATAAAACTTAAATTAAACTAGTTAGTAACAACTTAAGTCATTCGGATAAATTAAATCAAAAATGAATTACATGACACGATAATTTTGTACAACTTAAATAAAAGAAAAAAAAATACATACATGAAAGAAAAAGAAAAGAAAAAAAGAAAAAGAAAGGTGAAGACAAGTTGTCATAAGCATGCTTAAGATTTTTTCATAAAATAATATATCACTTGGAATATTGTCATAAACCCCATCCCTCTAACCCATACTTGTCAAAGTTTGTCCCCAAACTCATTCCCCCCACTCCTATGGCCGGCCACCCTTGTAAGAAAAGAGAGTTTCTCTCTTTCTTCAACATTTGCACATTTTATCATTTTAATCTCAACAAACTATCCTCTCTCCTACATAAAAATCTAAGAAAACTCTAAACACCCCTCTTCTTTCCCTATTGGCCGAATCCTTGTTCAATAACAAGTAGAAGATCTTCTTCTCTTTTCTTTACACCAACATCACCCGAACCAAGCTCCATAAACCTTTCTTCACTCAAGAGAGATTCAAGAAGGTTGTAGAATCTAGAATCAAAGGAAACCAAAGTAAGAATTTCTTGTAGCTTAAGTTGGATTCTTCTATATATATTTAGCTTCATAAGTTGCTCACTAACCCTACCATTTTTTCTCCAAAACCGTGACTTCAAGGAAGGAAGGAGAAATATTTTTCTTCCAAGCCAAGCAGAAACCCTCATCTTAAGTGTAAAAAAAATGAACCAAGGCAAGTACTCTTCCTAGATCCTTCATGGATTTTCAAAGACTAAGTATTTATATTTATAACAAAGTTAGATCATCATAAAGTATGTTCAAGTTCTTATTATAAGAACATGGAAAATCTATGTTCTCAAGTGATATACATATATATATGCACAATATATATA
>AP025046.1:12595943-12638365 GCA_036186865.1 Eustoma russellianum | reverse complement strand
TATGTTCTCAAGTGATATACATATATATATGCACAATATATATAATCGCACATACCCCTCAAATGCATAAACTTTATGTAAAAATAAAATAAAAGAAGATTTATAGAAGGTTTATGAAGAAAATAAAGAAAAGAAGAGAAGACATATGTAAGGTTAAGAAAGTGTATAAAGATGTCATCTTTGGTTTGTTGGCTTATGTAATTTATAGAGATGATCATCAAATGTGCATTTTCTATGTGGTTTTAGTTTTCATATGTTTTCAAGATCATGTTTTAACATGTTTATGTATGCATCATAAGCATGACTTACATACATGGTCTCAGGGGTTTTTGGATGATCATCATCTTTATGTATACATATATTATAACAAGGCCAAGTGGTCTTTTTGAGTACTTCAATTGAGCTTCATCATTTTGATCTTCAAGATGTGTATTTAGATGATGATTATGGATCAATACACTTTTTATGATTTCCATTATGTTTATATTTATGTGTTTCATTTATGTCATAATCTTAGAATTAAGTAAAAGGAAGGAAGACAATATGTACATGTTATTATGGAAACATACAACATATATCATGTATATCAAAAAAGAAGAAAAACTGAGATTTAAATATGTATAACGGATGGTATAAATTTTAGCCAAGTGGACTTAATGTAATAAAATGAAATGTGACATGTTAAAGAAGTACATATGAATATAGTAACACATATATGTACACGGCCCCTTAATGTATTAAAGATATAAATTACTGTATATAGATTATATATATACATATAAATGTATGTACTATATATATATATGACCTTAAGGCAAATTAAGGACCAAAATAATTTAAATTCCATGTTATGTTCACTTATATGTACCATGTGTAACAATGAATGAAGTATGGCATAAGTTAGGTATTTTATGTGATGTGTTAAAGGAATTAGGAATTAAGGGTTTTAATTACTTAAGTGTTGAAATATGAATTGTATATGGAAAATACAAATTAAGAAAGTGGTGTTGGATGAAAAAATGATGAAAAGCGGGCTATTTTGTATGTCATGACCGAGTGGTCTTTATTCAGTGAAAAAGTGGTATTTTTTTTATGTTATGATATGTAGGATGTAAATAAGTAAGTGATGTTATAAGTTTTAGTATGACAAAATACCCCCATATAATGGAGTCTCATGTTGCATGAAATCAAGGTTTGAAAAGTTATGATATTGCATTGCATGTTTCAAAAATTTATAAGCCTATGAATAAAAAACACGAGACGAACGATTTTAATGACACACTCTATGTTATGTTATGATCATGTTATGTTATGTTGTAGTTTTCCTGACATCAGGACCGGAGTGGTAGGGCCAGGGGCCCATGTTTACATTATGGCTGAGTGTAACATCAGGTTCGGGACACGGGATCTTAGTCATAATGTGTCACCATTAGCACATGTACATATGTTTATGATGTTTTATGTTGTACATGTACTATATGGGGAATCATTCGGTATGTCGTGCTTATTAATCTTATGAAAAGTGTTATAGCCAAAGTTGAAAATGTTATGTCTCCGTGTTATGAAAATGTCATTTTATGCAAGTAAAGAAATCACGTCATGTTTATGAAAATTCATTCTATAAAAAATTATGTTATGAAAAGTCATGTCTTAAGCATTATGTCATGATCATGTCCCTTAGGTTATGGTTAGCCTATCCGTAAGTTTATTATGCCCTTAAGTTGATTAATGAAGACTATGCATGTAGATGTGGTTACTATAAGTGATGACCTTAGCATGATATGGATTAATATGTAAGTATAGACAGGTATGCTAGGGATGATCTGAAGAAGAAAGTTACGATTTATACGGTTTGATTGAAATTCTTATGTTCTATTATTCTATTATCATGTCCTTTATTTGTAAACGGAGATGTGATTATTTATGTGCCTTATTATGATATTATAATCTCTTACTCCGTCTCCCCATGCATGATCCACATGACGTATCTAGTTGGATTACTTGCTGAGCGATTAATGTTGGCCATCGCTCATACTTGCCTTATCACATTATAGAGAACAGGGACCCTGACGCCTTGTTCATTGAGGAAGAACCCCAGCTAGAGTACTCGTGAGCTGAGATGTAGACCGGAGCTATGTATTTGATATATCGAGCTTTATTTTATTGTGATGTACTTAGACCATCTTGAGACATTGTAAATGATTTGTACGCACCTGGACGATTTGTATTATTATGCATGTCGTACATTTATCTTTATTTTGCTTCTGTTATATCGATTTATGATTCATGTTGACATGCAAATGTATGGTATCGATGCCTTGTACTACTCGTAGTAGAGTATGGCGGATGCACCGTGCCAAAACCCTAGTTCCATGCGGGGCGCTACAGTTGATATCGGAGAAAAGACTCTAGATCCAGAGTGGAAACAGTAAAGTAAACACTTAGAATTTAAGTAATGATCTTAGAACTTAAGTTATGATCTTAGACCAAGAGTAATATCCTTAGATTAGGATACTTAGAATGGTTAGGGATAGCCGGATAAAATTTTAAATTTACTTGAATTATTAAGTGCACAATTAAAAACCCTAATTTTAGAAATTCTGAATTAAATTTGTAAACAAATTAAATTATGACATGCAATTTATTGCTAATAATACTACTTTCGATAAGATGTTTTCACGACCTAGAGGTAGACCATGTGCGGACAAACCAGCACAGTTACCCCCTCCTCCTCCACCACCACAGGTACCTCCGCAGGCAGAGCCGGTTCCACTTTACACTGAGCACGTACCCCACCTCCATAGCAGCAGTGTCAAGGAGATTTTAAGCTGGTCGTTCTACAAGCCTTGGTACAGATAGGGCAGGCCGTAGGGAATAACGACCACAAGAATCATGTGGCACCCCCGCCGCCGCCGCCGCCTCCACCATAGCATGGTACTCATTTCTTCTATAACGAGCTGAAGAAGGCCCGCATGTCTAATTTTTACGATGGATCTAATCCAGACATAGCCGAGAAATTGTTAAAGGAAATGCAGAATAACTTTGATCTGATTCAGGTGCCGAATAAGATGAAAGATCAATCTATTAAGCCTTTTCTGACTGGTGAGGCCGATCAGTAGTGGACTACTAATTTGTAGCATTTGCCAGCGCCAGTTACTTGGGAACTATTCCTAAGAGAGTTCCGTAAGTACTACATCCTACCATCAGTCGCTTTGCATAAGATAGGGATGTTCGATCCTTGATTCAGATGCTTGGTGTGGCAGTGGCATATTATGCCAACCCATTTACTGAGCTGGGAAGATACGTTCCAGCGATCATAGAAGATGAGCAACTTAAAATGATTAAGTTTGAGAGGGGACTGAACCCACGCATTTGCATTTAGATTGTGAATGCCAGCCCGAGAGATTTTGGCAAGTTGCTGGATGCCTGCTATAGGATGGAGAGAGACATTATCAGACGTGATGCCAACACCCAGGGCAAGAGGCCCCAAGAGTTTGGAGATGGTCATTCTGGTAAATGGGCTAAGACCAATAGAAGAGATGGTGGACGTGCACATCAGCAGACTTTTCAGCCACAGCAGGCTTCACGGCCATAGTTACAGCATCCTCAGTAGCCACAACATCCCTCACAGGCAACTACAATACATAAATGTGCCACTTGCCAGCGACAACATAAGGGAGCTTGTTTATTGAAGACTGAAGCTTGTTTCAATTGTGGCATGACTGGCCACTTGATCAGAGATCGTCCTGAGCATCGGAAAGGACCCCAGAAAGCTGCATCTCAGGAGAGAGATGGCCCACGAGCCAATGCTAGAGTACACGTGATGACAGACGAAGAGGTTCCGGACGCCTCGGATGTAGTGACATGTATATTTGATTTTGTAAATTATTTAATATTTCTATACATGCTTAAGAATTGCATATTTGAATTATAAATTGCGTCAGGTGCTATATTAGCAAACAACATATCTGCCAAGATATTTTTTGATAGTGGTGCAAGCTACTCCTTTGCATCTAAAAGGTTCGCTAAGAACCTTAGCAGCTGTCCGACATAGTTGGATACGCCTTATCGCGTTCAAGGAGCCAATGATCAGGTGATCATTTCACACTATATATATATATGTATGTATATATGTATACATATATGTATATGTATATATATGTGTGTGTATATATACATATCTATATGCATATACATATATATGTATATATATAGATAAGGACAGTGAGATTGAGATGGAAGGACAAAAGTTTGAAGCTACCCTAATTCTTATACAGATTGGGGACTTCGACATTATTCCAGGTATGGATTGGCTGTTCAAACACCATGCCTACATCAATTGTCGTGGTAAGCGTGTGATGATTAAGGATCCGACATGAGAGGAAGTAATCTATCAGGGAAACTCCAAGCTGAAAAAGATACTGTAGAATATCTATCTGACATCGACACAGACGTTTCGAGCACTGAAGAAGAGTAGCGAGGGATTTCTTGTGTATGTTCTCAGCGAGGATCTAGAGACACCATCAATTGACAGTATTCCAGTAGCCAAGGAGTTCACAGATTTCTTTCCAGACAATCTGCCAGGCTTACCTCCGAACAGGGAGATTGAGTTTGAGATTAGTGTCGTTCCAGGAGCTGAACCGATCTCAAAGACACCATGTAGAATGGCCCCAACAGAGTTGAAGGAATTGAAAGCAGAGTTGCAAGCACTAATAGATAAGAAATTCATACGGCCTAGTGTATCACCTTGGGAAGCCTTGTTGTTGTTCGTTAAGAAGAATGATGGTAGCATGAGACTCTGCATCGATCACTGTGAGCTGAATAAGATCACTATCCAAAAAATCAATATCTACTGCCCAAGATCGACAATTCGTTCGATCAATTGAGAGTAAGTAACTTAAACATGTAAATAACAAACATATAAATGCGTTTATAAATATCAATATAACCCTTTGTATAGGGTGCTAAGGTGTTCAACAAAATTGATCTTTGCTCCGATTATCATCAATTGACGATCAAGAAGGAGGATATTGCTAAGACCGCTTTCGTACAAGATATGGACACTATGAGTTCTTGGTAATGCCGTTTGGATTGACCAATGTTCCCGCAACATTCATGGACATGATGAACACAATATTTTGAGATCAGTTGGATAAGTTCGTGGTTGTTTTTATCAATGATATTATGATATACTCACAAGATGAGGAGACCTATATGGACCATTTGAGAGTAGCGCTGAATATATTGAGAGAGAAGCAGCTATATTCTAGGTTCAGGAAGTGCAAATTTTGGCTCCACAGCGTTGCATTTCTGGGTCATGTTGTGTCCAAGGATGGTATTCTCAGTAATTCTTGTAGTTGTTGATGACTATACACAGTATGTTTGGATCTATTTGATGAAATCAAAGTCAGAAACTAGGAACATTGTTGAGAGTTTCTGCTCATTTGCTCAAGTTCAGTTTAATACTCCTATCAAAATTATTAGAACTGATAATGGGGCTGAATTTAAAATGAATCATCTATGCATCTATGCATCCAAAGGAATCTTGCATCAAACTAGCTACCTCCACACCCGTCAAAAGAATGGTTTGGTTGAGCGTAAACATCAACATATCCTCAATGTAGCTAGAGCTTTAAAATTCCAATCAAATATACCAATCAGTCAATGAGGCTTTTGTGTTCAACATGCGGTATATCTCATCAATATCATACTTCCACCTCTACTCAACAATAAAAACCCCTTATGAGCTGTGATATAACAAGTCCCCAACGTACAACAATATTAAGGTGTTTGGATGCCTTTGCTTTGCAGCGAATACTTCTCCTCTCAAGGACAAATTTTCTGTCAGATCAAGGAGGAGCATATTTCTTGGTCTATCCTATGTTACAAAAGGCTATATTCTTCAAGACCTCACCACTAAAGATGTCTTTATATCCAGAGATGTCATATTCTATGAACAGGTGTTTCCTTACCAGCTTAACTCTAAATGCACTCCTGCACCAACCTCACCTGCTTCAACACTCCATTTCAATCATGCCTTAAATTCACCAATCACTACGTCCAATCCAGGTTCTGAATCCTTTATTCTTCAAATGCCTTCGTCACCATCAAGATGTGATCTAACTGGATCCACATCTAGGGGGACATGATCAATCCACTCCCACACTATACCAACCAGATCAACCAATCACTGCTACTCCATCTCCTTCTCAGCTTTCACCCCAACCAATCACTGCTCCTCCATCTCCTTCTGCTCCTTCTCCATCCTAGCATTCATCTCATCATCCATATCAGCACCCAACCGAAGACAGCCCCAGTAATGTTCAAGAAATGCCCATTAGATCCATACACATTGAGCTACCAGTATCCAGACATCAAAGAAATAGACATGCCCCATCATATCTCAAACAATATTATTGCAATCAAACACAGTCACTTTCCACTTGTGCATCGAATTCTCACTCCTCCTCTACAGTTAAAGCTAAAACCACACCACATCCAATTTAAAACTACTTCTCTCTGGAGTCTTTAGCACCAAAATACAAAACATAGCTTTAAGCATTAGTATGAATACAGAACTTAACTCCTATGCAGAGGCAAGTCATTCTGTTGAATGGCAGAAGGCAATGGATAGTGAACTTGCAGCCTTGAAAGCAAACAACACATGGACAATGACATAATTGCCTCTAGGGAAAGAAGCCATAGGATGTAAGTGGGTTTACAAGGTTAAACATAAGGCTGATGGATGCGTAGAAAGGTATAAGGCAAGGCTTGTGGCAAAAGGGTACACACAGCAGTTAGGGATGGATTACCAGGAAACCTTTTCCCCTGTTGCAAAAATGACCACAGTAAGGATGGTGTTAGCCTTGGCATCTGGACTGAACTGGTGTGTACATCAAATGGATGTGAATAATGCCTTTTACACAGTGATTTGCGTGAAGAAATATATATGGTTCTTCCTCCTGGGCTAACAACAGAGCATCATAAGATTGTTTGCAAATTACAAACATCACTGTATGGCTTGAAGCAGGCTAGTAGAGAATGGAATGCCAAATTGACAAGCTTTTTGGTTTCTCAAGGATTTTCTCAATCAAACAATGAACACACTGTTCACCAAGGTGTCAAACGGTTCCTTGCTGGTGTTACTTGTGTATGTGGATGATATCATTGTGGCATGTGAGAATATCCAACATATTGAGAACATTAAAGATGTACTGAATCATGAGTTCAAGATAAAGGATCTGGGCAGTTTGAAATATTTCTTAGGAATTGAGGTGGCTAGATCATCCAGAGGCATGGTGCTTAATCAGAGAAAGTATCCCTTGGAACTGTTGGAGGAATCAGGATTTCTTAGATCTAAGCCTATGTCTACACCCATGGAAAGCCACGGCAAGCTGATGCATAATGATTCGAGCTTACTAAACAATGTCAGTGAGTACAGGAGACTAATAGGGAAATAGATATACCTGAAAATTACCAGACCTGATATTTCCCTCAGTGTGCAACAAATGAGTCAGTTCTTAGACTGCCCAACTGTGAATCACTTTAAAGTAGCGCATAGAGTTCTGGGGTACTTGAAGGGCTCTGTTGGACAAGGAATAATATTGCCCAATACTGGTGAACTGAAGTTAAAAGGATTTGTTGATTCAGACTGGGCTTACTGCCAAGAAACTAGAAGATATGTCACAGGCTACTGTGTTTTCCTTGGAGATAGCTTGATATCCTGGAAGGCGAAGAAGCAGACTACAGTATCCAAGTCTTCTGCAGAGGCTGAATATAGAGCGATGGTTTCAGCAATTTGTGAATTACAGTGGCTTTTGCATTTGGCTAAAGACTTGTTGCTCACTGAGATGGAACCAATGGTGTTATTCTGTGACAATAAGAGTGCCTTGTACATTGCTGAAAACTCGGTATTTCATGAAAGAACGAAGCATATAGAGATTGATTGCCTCATAGTAAGAGACAAAGTGCAACAGCATGTCGTTAAATTGATGCCAGTTAGAACGCAGTTTCAATTAGCAGATGAATTTACCAAAGTCCTGGACAACAAGAGATTGGGAGAGTTGGTTAAGAAGTTAGGAGCATATGATATTTGCAGGGCAAACTGAGCTTGAGGGGGGGCTGTTACAAGACTAAAGGAGTTGCAATGGTTGATCAGAAGATGAAATGTCACGGAATTAAAAGAGTTTGTTGGATTGGATACTTAATCTAATGATGAGTAATGACAGGGAACGGATACACGTGCAAGGATTGGGGTGATAACTGAATTGTTGGCATATGCTGCAGTGGTGCGCAGGGAGAGCAAGGAAGAAGAAGCAACGCCGCGGGAAATTTGAAGTTGAGGCGAAATGACACTTTTAACCTTTTAGTTGTAGTAGTTCATGTAATAACTATAGGGGTAGTATTGTAATTTAAGGGATTGACAGTTATTTTTCATCTTCTTCGCTGTATATACTTGGCTCGTTAGACTTTTTAGGAATAAGGAAGTTACAGTTTTCTTCTCCAACCAATTCTCTCTGCACTCCTGCTTTCTTCCTCTTTTGCTTGATCTTTTGTGCTCTTGATCTTGTTTTATTGTTTGTGCGATTGAATTTCATTCAACTTCCTTCGAATATTGATCAACTAGTTGTGCGTTGATCGAATTCTCACAAAGAGGAGAAATTTACAAAAATTACACAAGAGAAAAGAAATCAGCAACAAAGGGATTTGAAGAATTTATGTAGACAGCAGTTCAAAGAAGATGGAAACAGCTGGATTTATCTTTTGGAAGGGAATTTCCGGTCCATAAATTTTGAACACGTTGCAGAAAGTTGTAGAAGTTAATTATAATGAGTATAATTGTATGGTGGGTTATGCAGATATTCCCGTCATAACTAGTTATACGGGTTACTTTATCAAAGAAAGACACACCAAAAATGTGTGCCGTTTGAAGTGTCAAAAAAATATATCCGTGATGAAAAGATATATCTTATTATTTAAATTGTCAAGTGAGGTATGAGAAATTTGATGAGGTAAAAACATATATAGACACGTGGCAACAAATTATTATGGAAGATTATTGAAGTGTAGCTAAGTAGGCATGCTTAGTGCTTGGATTAATTAACTTTCTAGGGAAATAGGTTGTTCTGGGATGCTGAGATAATATGATGCCATCTATAATTAATGTATAAGAGATCTGCTACTTGAACTCAAGTATGAGAATTTCGACAAGTTATTCCAGTTTGACACGGTTTGTTAGTATATAAAGGAATAACTCAGTGTAGCTGTGTAATGGAAGCTTAGTTGAAATTATTTTTACTATGTGGACAGCTCCAGTTTGATATCATGACACTCGGCCTTTATTAACACAACAAAAAAAATTTTGATTTGCGACGAAAAAGTCACCGACCAAACAAGGAGTGTCGATGTTTCGTCGGTAATTTGCGACGAAATTGCAATAAAAGCAATTTCGTCGTTAATTGCGACGAAACTACGATGAAACGCATTGTCGCTAACAAAAAAGTAGTCAGGTTAATCCTTTCGTTACAATTTCGTCGGTGTTTTGTCGGTGGTTCATCGCTACTCTGTGTGTTTTGTTCATCGCTATTTAGTTTGTAGCGTTTCGTCGCTATACCGTCGCTAATGTGTCGTTAAAAGTCCAGAACACGGATAAACAAGGAAATAAAATCGTCGGTTAGTAGGTTCTCGGCGTTTTGTATCGTCGGTTTTTTCGATGAAACCCACGTGTCGGAAATGTTTTGTTTTACTTTTTGTTCGTATTCCGATTCGTCGCTGTGTCGTCGTAGATTCGTCAAGGATTAAACACGTGTATGAATTAAGAAAAAAGAAAGCGGTGATTGGGAAAAAATGTTATTCATTTAGTAATAAATATTTACATTATGAAGACGAAAAATTAAAAAAAGAAATCTAAAAGAGAGGCGGAGAGGGGCCGTTCACTCTTCGTCATCGGAAGAAAGAGTGGCCGCCACATTCTCTGCGAACTCTTTGAGGAGGCGCTTCAGCTTGTAATATTTGAATTTCAACTTGCGCAGCCTTCTGTTCATGCTGTGCAGTTGCCTCGACTGCTGCTGCATGTTTGCTATAAGCATACGATAGTCGATATCCGGTTCCGGCATTTGTTCTTGAGGATCCTCTGGCGGCATTGGGCCATGCACAGATATTGAACCCTCCCGCTCAACTGATGGTTGTGGTTGAGGAGGAGGCCGTTGTGGAGGTGCACTATTTGCCCCTCCACGCCTTGGGGTTCTTATATAACGACGTGGCATACTTTGAAGTTTTATAACTTTGTATGTGTGTAATGTAAGGATGTTACTTTGAAGTTTTATAACTTTGTATGTGTGTAATGTAAGGATGTGGGCTTATAAATAGGTAAATTTAGCGACAAACATGCGACGAATTTTTCGACCGTTAATCAAGATAGGAATATGTGCGGGTGTGACGCTTCGTTTGCATTAGCAACGAATTAGCGATGACTTAGCGACGTAATGTGTGCAGCGTGACGGTTCGTCCGAATTAGCGACACATTAGCGACGATTTAGCGACGTAAACTCATCGTACGTTGTAACCATCGGGAACTGTGCGGACACTGCGGAATAGCGACGCCTTAGCGACGCCTCAGCGACAAAAAGCATCGAATGGTGTGAAGAGACGTCGTGCGTGGTAGTTCGTCGGTAAAGCGTCGCTAATATAACTGCGATAATAAATTCGCGCTTAATAGGTTCTCTTCGTTGTATTAAGTTTCGTCGGTATGGTTCGTAGGTTCTCGTCGTTGTATTAAGTTTTCGTCGTTGTATTAAGTTTCGTCGGTATGGTTAGTAGGTTCTCGTCGTTGTATTAAGTTTCGTCGGTATATAGTTGCTGTTTAGTCGGTGAATTAGTCGTCTCAAACTTTTCTGAACCACATTTCGTTTGTATTTTAGCGTCGTCAAGATTCGTAAGAGATTAAACACGTGTTTAAATTAAGAAAACGAAAGTGATGATTAGAAAAAAAATTCATTAATATAGAACTATAAATTAAAAAATATATAAGGACAATAATGAAAAAACAATCTAAATGAATAGCGGAGAGGAGCCATTCACTGTTCGTCATTCGAACAGAGAGTAGCAACACTCTCCGCGCACGCCTTCAGGAGGCGTCTCAGCTGTGCAGCTTTGGATTTGATCCGCATCTGCCTTGTGTTCAGGTACTGGAGACGCTCATCCTGGTACATAATATGCGCCCTCAGGTCATCCATTGTTTTCCACAGCTCTTGTATTTCTATACGGGGATCGCCAATTTGGCGATCCCGACGTGGCCCAAAAAGAGTGGGTTCTGAGGACTCAGCCTGTGGGGTGATTCTTGTGGTGGAGGAACCGTTGCAGGTGCGGGTTGTTGAATAGGCTGTCTAGGGTATGAATGACCACTACCACGTCGCGCTTGAGCTTTAGTACGAATCATATTTGGGTCTTTTTATATGATTATAAAAGAGAACTTGTTTTCTATGTAGTGGGGGTCACGGGAGATGCTGTTTATATAGGTGAATTCAGCGACGACATAGCGACGACGTAGCGACATAAATGCATTGTAAGTTGTAACAGTCGGGCACTGTGCGGACACCGCCGGACAGCGACGCCTTAGCGACGCACAAAGCGACGAACCCATCGATTGGTGTGTCGTGTCGCTATTTCGTCGGTAATTCGTCGGTAAGCAATGAATGCAGACATTAAAAACGCACACCATACGACGTGTTTCGTCGCTGAGCGTCGCTATTTCGTCGGTATTTGTGTTTGTTTGTTTCCGGGATTTGTGTTTCTTGGTCGTCGCTGAGCGTCGCTAAGTCGTCGGTATTTGTGTTTGTTTGTTTTCGGGATTTGTGCTTCTTGGTCGTCGTGGTCGTCGCTATAGCGTCGCTAAGACGTCGGTAATATTGCAGGTCGAGAACCATAAAACCATCTTTCTTCTTCCACTCTTCTCCCATTCTTCTCTCATTTCAAACACATATATCATCACTTTGCAACGAAAATATAGAAGGAGGATATCTTATTGTGTGGGATTTTGAGGTTTTCCACACTAAGAAAAGATAGCTGCTGTTATTTTGACGGTATAGCGAGATAATAGATCCGAGGAGGAGCGATAGAAAGTGGATGTACGAGAGAGTAAACAACGGGGAGTGGAGTTTTAGATTTGTTGAAGGTCTCGAAGAATTTGTGGATTTTGCGACGAGTAATGAAAGTGGAATGCAGATTAGATGTCCGTGTAAGAAATGCAAGAACCGTAAATATATGGATCCGGATGACGTGAGGGTTCACTTATTGAAACAAGGTTTCGTACACAATTACCATACATGGTACTGCCACGGCGAATATGAGGGGGCGTCTACATCTACAACTGTTCACGTCGAAGGGGGACCCGGTCAGGTTGATGTCGCTGAAATAGGCGAGGGATCTCAGAACCCATACGTGCAGATGGTGCAAGACGCAGCTGCCGGCGTATTTACGGGAGAGCAGTACTTACAGATGCATGTCGGGTACGAACATGCACAGGAGCCGGATGAACAGCTGCGTATATTCGTGGAGGAAGATCCGAACCCTCAGGCGAGACAGTTTTTTGAGATGCTGAACGCCGCCAACACGCCGCTGTATCCCGGTTGCGGTAGTCACACACAGATGTCCATGATCGGTCGGATGACGAGCATGAAGACGGAGCACCGCATGACGGAGAGATTGTACGATGGGATGTGTCAGCTGATGAGGGAATCTCTTCCCGAAGGGAACACAATGGTCGACAGTTTTTATTCGACGAAGAAAACAGCTGCAGGCGTTGGGACTGCCGGTTCAGAAGATCGATTGTTGTTCACAGGGGTGCATCATATATTGGGGCATCAACGAGGATAAAGACATGTGCAGGGTCTGTGGGACACGCAGGTGGAGAACGAACAAAAGAAACCGGAACGTGCCAAGAAAGCAATTCTACTATTTACCTCTCGCCCCTAGACTGCAGAGGCTCTACGCATCTGGTGCCACAGCTAGCCAAATGAGGTGGCACGCGGAGCACTACACGAAAGACGGTGAGATGTGCCATCCATCAGACGGCGAAGCTTGGAGGACGTTCGATGCGACACATCCGGGTTTTTCGTCGGAGACAAGGAACGTTGGGTTGGGGTTATGCACCGACAAGTTCAACCCGTTCGGACAGTCGGGAGAGCAGTATTCGTCGTGGCCTGTAATCGTCACGCCGTACAATCTACCACCTTGGATGTGCATGAAGAATCCGTACATGTTCTTGACTGTGATCGCACCGGGGCCTAGGAATCCGAAACAGAAGATTGACCTATACCTGCAGCCATTGATACATGAGCTGAAGTGGTTGTGGGAGTTTGGCGTGGAGACGTTCGATGTATCGACCAAACAAAACTTCCAGCTACGCGCTGCGCTGATGTGGACCATCAACGACTTCCCGACTTATTCTATATTTTCGGGGTGGAGCACAGCGGGGAAATACCCTTGCCCTTGCTGCATGAAGCAAGCGAAGACGATGTCCTTGAAACATGGACGTAAGATTTGCTGGTTCGACAGCCATAGGAAGTTCCTCCCCAGACGTCATTTGTACAGAAAGAACGTGACGGCGTTCATGCCTGGCATCGTCGAGAAGGACACGAAACCCGAGCTTCTCACAGGTGCGGAGGTGTTGGAGGAGATAGACAGTTGTGGATTCGTGGGGGTCACTGATGATCCGGACTGCAGCCACAACGCATACCTGGCCCGTGACTGTATCGGGTGGAAGAAGAGAAGCATATTCTGGGAGCTTCCGTATTAGAAGAGCAATATGATCCGACACAACCTGGATGTCATGCACATTGAGAAGAACGTGTTTGACAATATTTTCAATACAGTGCTGAATGTGCCTGAAAAAACGAAAGACAATTTGAAGGCACGACTTGATATGCGTGACCTCAATATGCGACCAGAGCTGCATCCCGTTGGCACATCCTACATGCCGAAGTCCTCTTACACGCTGAATGCGGACAGGTCAGTGCGTTGTTAGCGTGGCTGGGGACGGCTAGATTTTCTGACGGCCATATTTTGAACCTGTCTAAGAACATCGACGTGAATAAACGTGGTTTGCACGGGATGAAGAGCCACGACTGTCACGTGTTCATGCAACGGTTGATGCCCATTGCATTCCGCGAGCTACTTCCAACCAATGTATGGGAAGCACTTACCGAGATAAGTCTGTTCTTCAAATGTCTTACATCCACGAGACTCAGGGCGGATGATATGTCAAGGCTCGAGGGCGAAATCCCAGTGATCATATGCAAGCTGGAGACTGTATTCCCTCCGGCCTTCTTTGATTCAATGGAACACCTGCCAGTTCATCTACCATACGAGGCACGTGTTGGTGGTCCTGTTCAGTACAGGTGGATGTATCCGTTCGAGAGGTACTCTTATTTATTACGTGACGTTCTTATGTGTGCAAGCATTTGAACAGATATTCACTATATCAACAGATATCTCAGGCATTTGAAGCTGAACATCAAGAACAAGGCGAAAGTCGAGGCCTCGATGTGCAATGCCTACCTGACGGAGGAAGCCTCGACCTTCGTGTCTCATTACTTCGAGCTAGATGCCCCGCCGAGCTGCAGAGATGTTCTCCGGAACGACGACGGCATTTCCAGATCCGGTGTCCTCCCGATATTCAAACATCCGATCAGATTTCACGGACAAGGAAAGGAAATGATATTGGTGGACAGCGAGCTGAAGATTGCTCATTCTTATGTTCTGCGCAACTGCCGTCAAGTCGACCGTTTCCAGAGGTATAAACGATATCCAATTTTAATTTGTAAATACCTTGCGCTACTCTATCCATAATATTACAAAGGTATACAGGGTACTCATTCGTAATTTGCTTCAGCTTGTTCTTTGATTATTGCAAGAACGTTCACCGGGTATATCGAGCGATGCAATAAACAATGAGTTAGATGCCAAGTTTGCTGATTGGTTCAGGTGGCATGTAAGTTTACATATTTTCTAGTTACAGGTCATCTGGCTGACGATGAGTACGGTTACATTCTGACACTAGTAGCCGAGGGTCCATTGAACAGAGTCACGCGCCACGACATGTGTTTTGTCAACGGTTATAGATTCCACACAGTCTCCCATGCCAGCCGAAAATCGTCGGAGAACAGCGGAGTGTGTGTCAAGCGGTATGACAATAGACTGGACGAGGATGACTTCTACAGATACCTTACCGACATCATTGAGCTCGAATATCCCGCATTGCCTATAAAGCGGGTGGTGCTATTCAAATGCGAATGGTACGATCCAACTCGGGAAGGTTATCGTGCTGGCACAAAGGTTCACGACCGATATAAGTTGGTAGACATACACCAAGGGCGACGGTACAGAAAGTACGATCCATTCGTTTTGGCTAGTCAAGCGTCTCAGGTGTACTATCTATCGTATCCAACAACGAGGATGAATGCGAGCTCAAAAGACTGGCGAGCCGTGTGCAAAGTGAAATCGAGCAAGTTTGATGTCAGTATACAGCCAGGTTCAGATGGCATGGATGCCGCATTTCAAGAAGAAAACCCGCTCATTGTGGATACGACACATGTTGAACTGCACAACCTCCCTCTAAATGACCCCAACGGCGGTTTTCATCGAAATTCATCTCAACATACAACCGGCTGACAATATTGAAGATGTAGGCGAAGACGAATACGAGGATGAAGAGGACGACGAGCATGTAGATGAAGATGAAAATGAAGATGAAATGAAGATGCGTATGAGGATGCGGATGACAATGAAGATTGACGTTAGTCAAAATTTTTTATGTACCTCTTTATGTGAAAATGTGTATGTGTTGATGTACTTATACACATGTATATACATAATGTGTGTCTGTAAGTACTTTATATTCTGCAGTATTTTTTTTCAATACTGATGGCACCGACGAGTTACCGACGAAACGTGTCGTCGCCAATTTGAAATAACGACGACACATGTAATTAGCGACGACATAGTAATAGCGACGAACTTTCGTCACTAGTGCGTCGCAAAATTTTGAACTAAAAGCTGAAACCCCCTTCTTCTTCCCCATTTCTTTCCCCTGCAATTTCTTACCCCCCACGGCGAACTTCTCCCTCTCAGGACCCCCGGCGAAATCTCCCTCCCTCCCCCGGCGAAATCCCCATTTCTTCTCCGGTGACCTCCCTTCTCCTGTTAGTTTTTCTTCCTATTTCTTTT
The DNA here is from genome assembly GCA_036186865.1 of Eustoma russellianum. Lineage (NCBI taxonomy): Eukaryota > Viridiplantae > Streptophyta > Magnoliopsida > Gentianales > Gentianaceae > Eustoma > Eustoma russellianum. The sequence goes on along the minus strand of AP025046.1, from coordinate 12,622,141 downwards.
TTAATGATTTAATTAGTTATATTTCGTTTTTATGGTTTTTAATGATTTCTTTCCCATTTTTCCGGTTAGTTATATCGGATGTGTGCAGGGGTGGGCTGTGGGGGGGGTGTTTGTTGGGGGGGTGGTGGCTGTGGGCAGGGTTGCAGGTGTGTGGAGCGGGGGTGGGTGGGGTGTGTGGGGGTGGGGGGGTGGGGCTGTGGGGTGGGGCTGGGTGTGCCGGGGGTGTGGGCTGGGTGGCTTGTGGGGGGGGCTGTGTGTGGAGGGGGTGCGGGCTGGGTGGGGCTGGGTGTTGGAGGGGATGGCGGAGGGGATGGCGGAGGGACAGTGGTGTAGCCTGGGTGTTGGAGGGGATGGCGGAGGGGATGGGTGGCTATAGGGCTGGGTGGGTGCTAGTGGCTGTGCGTGGGGTACGGGTGGCGCGGGGGTGGCTATGGGTGGGCTGGGTGGTGCAGGTTGGGGCGGGGTGGGCGGTTGGAGTGGTGAATAGCGCGTGGTTGGACAGTAGGGCGGGATGGGCTGTGGGCGGGGAGTGGTTGTTGGCGGGCCGGGGGTGGCTGTTGGCAGGGTGGGGCCTGTGGGCGGGGGTGGCTGTTGGCGGTGGGGGGTGGCTATATGGCGGTAATTTGAAGTGTCTCTTTAATTATACTATTTTATGCATAATTCATGTTACAAGTTATGTATCATAAGGATGTAGAGGTGATGTATATTTTGAAGTGTAATTTATTTAGAGGTGATGCATATTTATGCTAAGTATCAAGTTCAAGTGATGTATACTTTGAAGTGTAATTGATGATGAAGTTTGATTATGTAGTTGGTTAATCATGTCATGTTGTTGGATTTGGATTTGTCTATGGAGAGGGCCATTAAGGCCAGGAAACCTCCATAAACGAATAGGTCATGCAGAAATTTTCAAAATTATTAATATCTTGCATTAAATGTATGTAAACACTTATCATTTTTTGGACATCTTATTTGTCTGGCTAACCAACCCTAAACTCGTTGAAGTGCCTTTTAAATTTTTCACCCTTGCAGATATGATGGCTAGTGAGGGTTTACCGACTCGATCCACCTACCCACCATCTACACATGACATCTCAGGAGAGTTTAATATGTTCCTTTCTCAGCATGAGCAGCTTGGGTCGGTTTCGACCGCAGCTCTTGCTGTGGACGCAGACCTTGCTGCGGACGCAGACCTTTTAGGGTCTGCCGAGAGGTCCGCACCCCCCGATCTACGCCGCCACCCACACCACCGGTTCAGCACCTCATCCGGCGTCTGATGCGGCATCGGACGAGGGTGTCATACCAGGGCGTCGTGTCCTCCCTTGGTCACATGATACCCATACGTAAGTATGATTTATTTTTTTAACACGTTTTCAAATATATTTCATGCGTTATTTTTTCCTAACAACATCACCTCTTTCAGGTTGCACCGGACTCGGGCCAGATTTCCGGTTGCATCACTCGGTCCTTCCACCTGAGGCAGGACCCCAGCTGGATATGCCTGGTCCCGTGTCACCCCGCAGACACGTAGGTTCTACTGGGATGAGTTTCAGGTATTCAAATTTGATGAATTTCACTTTTTGATACGTAATCGATCATTACTTTTCTAACCACGTTTTTACTTTTCCTCCATATAATAATTGCAGAAGGCGTACAGCTGGACAGCTGACATCGCCCATGACGTGGAGCAGGCCTGGCGGCAGAAGGCCGTCAAACGCTTACAGGGACTTCGTCAACTCGAACAAGACCAAGGGGAGTGTGACCCCACTTTTGTCAGGCCTGCCTACGTATCCGAGGCCACCTGGGCGGGGGTGGATAGAAGGGTGGACGGACCCTACTACCCAAGCCCGCAGCGTCCGGAACGCGGCGAACCAGCGCAGCGGCAATGTATAGGGCCCAGCACCTGCCACACACTCAGGTGGTTCGGTTTTCCCACGCCACCACGATGTGTTTTATGGTAAGTATTTTAATATTGGATTATTTAGATTCATTGATTCCATTGGATTATTTAGATTCATTGACTTAAGTGGATTATTTACATTCATTGACTTAAGTGGATTATTTATATTCATTGATTTCTTATATTGCGCTGTTGTTTTTTGGTATTCGTATATGGTTAATTTAAGTAGTACATGTGTTCATTTGCCTTTTTCTTTTTATTTTTGCTTTGACTTGGGAGAGGCCTTTAAGGCTGGGATACCTCCGATAAACGAATAGGTCATGCCTTTTTTTTAAAATTCTGGATTTCACTAACATATTTTATTTCATTCTTTCAGCACGAGAGGAGACGGGGGAGTGGCCAGCCTCCTACGATCTCTTCTACAAGACGCATCGGAAGAAAGCCTCCGACGGGACGGAGGACTGGATCACGGTGAAGGCCCGGGACCTCAGTGTAAGTAGACTACGATATCATTTGTTTTTTCCTTAGTTTGTTTTATTTCTAAACCCTAAACCCTAACAATTCTTATTCTCATTTCAGGACGAGTACAAACAGATTACTCGCACATAGAGGAGAAGAAGGCCGACAAGAACCGCGCTTATTGGATGCGGTTCGGACGTCGGCCCTCAGAATAAGAAGAAGAGGGAGGGTGTACGGGGTTGGATCAACAGCGCCGCAATTCTTTCCCGAAGTTCTGCATCCAGGTGCTTCCTCTGAGGCCAGCACCTCCGCGCCTACTGCGGCCCCAGAGGATATTCCGCGCCTGGAATCAGAGCATGCGGCGCTGCAGCATGAGGTGGAGACCATCAGGGCGCAGCATGAGGAGAGTGTACAGGCACTGCGGTCGCAGCTGACTCAGACCCAGCAGGAGCTGCAGCAGTCGCTTCAGCAGGCGCTTCAGCAGGCGATTGAGCATGCGCAGCAGCAGACGATGCAGGTGCAGTAGGCGACGAACCAGCAAATCTCGCAGCTATCGCATCTCATCATCTCTATCATTTCCAGCTCCTCGCAGCCTCAGCCTCCCCCTCCTGATGGTCACTCTTCTCCGCGTGATCCCCCTCCATCTTCCTCTGCATAGATTTCATTTTTTGATTTTTCGTACAGTCTATTTCATTTATTGTATTGACATATTCTTTGTACTTTTATATTTTATATGACATTTATACGGATTCTATTTCGTTTGTGTTGTTTAATTATACGAACTTCAATACGCAAGTACTGTATTTCTGTATAATATTCGTACAAATTATTTAATATACAAAATAAAATATATTATAAAAATTAAATAATAATAATAACTATTTAATTAATAATATATTGTATTATTAATAAATTAAAATATTAATATTTAATATTAAATTAATATTTATTATTAAATTAAAAATAGCGACGAACCTGCGACGAAACCGAAACGTCGCAGATCGGAAATAAAAAAAATAAAAAGTTTAAAAATCGCGACGAAAAAGATATACCGACGAAAATCTGCGACGAAATAAAATATCGCAGAACAGAAATAAAAAAATAAAAAATTTCTAAAATAGCGACGAAAAAAGATATACCGACGAAACGCTGCGACGAAATAAAATGTCGCAGAACAGAAATAAAAAAAATTAAAAATTATAAAAATAGCGACGAAAAAAACGACGGCAATAACAGGTCGCAGACTTGACAGATTTTCGTCGCAATTGTGCGACGAAACACCGACGAGATTTTTTCCGTCCCAATATAGCGACGATTCACCGACGAAATTCACTTTTCGACAGCCGTATTACGACCTACTGTTTTCGTCGCTATATGCCTGTAGCGACGAAATGGCGACGATTTTTGTCTGTCGCTATATGCCTTTTTTTTTGTGGTGTAAGCGATACTTGTACTACATGATTAAAGTGAACAAACTGTCCAATAACACTTAACTATTTTGGCATGCATAGACCAAGATAACTCTCATAAAAACATTTCATTCACAAGAAATTAAGGGATGCTCTTAAGTGTTCTTTCATAATTATTGTTACACAAACATTCACAAAAGACAGATTCTAGTTATTTATAATTAAACATAAGAAATCATTCACAACCGACGTGATTGTCGAATTGTTTTTCTTCAGAGCTAACTCTAAGACCTCTAACACGCTAATTGTTGTAAATTCGGACAAATATTTCATCATAATTTCACTTAATATTACTGTCAAAGGTCCAGTGAAAAATGCTACTGCGTCCGATGAAATTCCTAAAACAGTCAAAAAGTTCTGTTAGTGTTGCTATTTGCTTCAACCGATGGTGGAATGGTCAAACACACTGAATCCATAATCATCATCCTCACACACAGCTAGTCTAACGTCTAATGCGACCAAAACCTATCCAGTTTTTAAATACAATGCAATAACTATTATATTAAAGAGTTTGTAAACGTGTTTTGTTCCGATAATTTAAAATATCTTATTATGATCTATAAGATATGTAAAATTAGCAGCCTATTGATTTGACCCGAAACACACAATCAGTGTCGTTTGAAATATTAATTATACAACACGGGTCTAGAAAGCTGATCCAAAGATGGTTAGTTGACAACGACGTCCTCTTGATTATGTTACTTAAATATGCTACACAGCTACATTATCCTTATTATAGTACTAATTTAGAATGTTTTAGTGGGTTGTGATGGTCTCTGATGTGGGATCATGGCTTACGTTATTTGGATGCGTTTAGACTTATGAGTAGATAAATTTGACTAAAAAAAGATTTTTGGAAGATGAAAACCGACAAAGCACTGACCGCTGCCTTTGTTGTTTGTTGGCTTCCAAAACAAGGAAAAAAAAAATCTTTTTTTTAGAAAAAAGGATCGACTTATATTCATGACAAAGTATTTACATCAGGATGTCAAACAAAAGAATTCCAACTATTGCTAGCTCTACAATGGAGCTATGCCAAAAGCAATCTGTTATGCCACGCACCCTCCGTAAAAGAATTAGAGGATAAAAAGAATATTAAATGCGATTAATGACAATTAATTGAAATAAATTAAGAATTGAATACTAAATTTATTAGTATTTTAAGGGAATAAATGATAGAATTAAGTAGTATTTAATTTAGAATTGAATATTAGAATTTTAGTATTTAAGATAAGATAATAGGATATAATTTAGAAACTCAAATTCCATCCTTTCCCATGTCAAAACTGACAGGACGTCAGTTTCTCCTTATTTCAGAAGAGAAACCGCCATTCTCTCCCCCTCTCCCTTAGGCGATTCTTTGGCATCTTGCAACTCTAGGAGAAAAACTTCTTCAGGAATCAATCCGTTCTTCGTTCATTCTTCAATCCGTTTTTGAGTAATCACAGGCAAGTAATCTACTTATGAGTTCCTACGATTTGCGAAAGAAAAAGGCCTATTTTGATATCCAAATTGGATCACCATGCAGCAATTTCTTTTCGTGAATCTATACGTGGTTTATGTATTTTGGTTTTGAGATTTGGCCACTACATGCGAAAATCATTTGTTGTTGTTGTTGATGATTGTGTGAAATCCTGCAAATCCCAATCCCTTGAACCCTACTTTGTTGATATTTGCGGTTGAAGGGAAGAGAGTGAAAAGATAAGATTTTTGGGTTTGTTGGATGAATGATTCGAGTTTTAGGCTTGAATCTTTGATGTGTCTGTGAAAGATGATGTTTGGATGAATTAAGCGTGGATTGATAGGAGGAATAGGCTTGGAATGGTTTGGAAGGAAGTTGGGTTCGAATTGGAGGTTATTTCTGTAGTTTCTGCAGAAATCGCAGGATGAAGATTCTGGGAGCGATGACGTCGATCGATCGACGTTAGGGTATGACGTACGTCGATCGATCGACGTATAGTAAGTGAGGGGCTGACATGTTTCAGATGTACGTAGATCGATGGACGTAGGATGAGTGAGAGATCGACGTGTCTCAGATGAACGTCGATCAATCGACGTAGGTTGAGTGAGAGATCGACGTCCCTCAGATGGACGTCGATCGATCGACGTCAGAGTATGACGTCCATCTGTTTTGTGGAAAATTAAGGGAAGGAAGAGGGAAGCTAGGGGATCCATTGGGGTGGCCTTAGTGATTTCTTAGGACCTGGTTGAGGCTAGTTTAAGTCTTAGGAACACGACTTAGAATGGTGAATCAACGGGGAAGACTTCGTAATGTATTTGAACCGAACTTTAAGGTATATGATCTAAGGGGTTAAGAATGAATGTTTGAAGCTTTGATAGGGTTCAAATGGAACGTGTGAGAAGAGTTACTTCAGTCCTCGTATCCTTAGTGTGAAAGCTTATGTGAGGTAGGTTAAGCTTGTGAAGATACGATAAGAGTGAAAATGTGATTGAAGTATGCAATTGGAGAATGTGATTGATATGTGAACGTGCATTCTTGTATCATGCACTTGCATTTGCATTATGATTTGATAATAGCTGTGCCTCGGCACAGGGTATAAAGCTTGTAAAATGAGCTGTGATGCGTTACAGGGTATAAAGACAAGCTGTAACCATCACAGGGTATAAAGTGAGCTGTAATGTGTCATAGGGTATAAAGACAAGCTGTGGCACATTACAGGGTATAAAGTTGAGCTGTGGTGCGTCACAGGGTATAAAGACAAGCTGTGGCCCACCACAGGGTATAAAGTTATGTGACCGGACATTGTGACATGCATTGCACTGTTTTGAAAAGAATTGCATAAGCATTTGTGATTGTGTAGTGTAGTGCATATTTTGTCATGCATCACGTGAGTCGCTACGGTGTGATTGATTTGTAACTTGATGGTTATTGAACTGTTGAATGTTTATGAGTTACTGCTCTTATGTTCTCATGCTATTAATCTATGCTCTTGAAAGTATACAAGACATGTACCCCATCCCCCCTTGATTTAAATATTACTCATGTCTTGCCATGTGTTGATCCCGTATGTCTTATAAGCGGTTAGTTGCTAGCGTTTTCGCTAAGGGTACTACCTTTGTTTTGCAGATGAGCCTAGTTATGACATGATTTTCATAGAAGACGACGGCGAGTGGGCTGAATGGGACTTTTAAAGCTTATCTTGGGATTTGTTTTAGATGTTTCTTATTACCTTAGCTCTCTTTCGTGCATTGAGGATGTAGATGGTCGCGTCTATAACCAATTTGAATTACTTATGTTTTTGGGAATACAAAGTTAATGGTTTTAGATTTTATTTTATACATGTTTCCACGCTTATTTCTCTTACGTCATTGATGAGTGCATTCGAGAGATGAGACGTCTTACAGTCTTCTCAGTAAGCTACGACGGGTGCACCGGTTCGGATCCGCTTTCCGGGTCGGGGCGCTACACAATCTGTAGTTCCCTAGCTCTTTTTACAACGTCTTTGGAGAAGGCTCCCGGTGGAATGAAACTGTCCACCCTCCCATGGGTTAAACGATTGCGCCAAAACCAAATGCCGTACACGACTTCACGAAACATATATTTCCAATCCGTCGTCGTAAATTGCATACCATAACTGTAACCGTTTGCTTCGAAAGTAACATTTTTTTCTGAAGGAGCGAAAAAGAAAATATTGTCATCAATGTTATATCCCTACGTTTTGTGTTTTTTTTATATCCCTATGTTTTATTAAGATAATGATATTTTTATTCCAAAGTTAAACAATTTTTATCGCTTGTTTTTTTGTTGTTGTTTTGACCAATATCTCTTGGGTTTTAATCTTTGCATTCTTTTGGAAGGCGAATTTTATAACAGTAACCATTTGCTTTTTTTTTTCTTTCCTGTTCCTTTTTCAATTTTTATCCCTTTATTATTAAAATTCTTGGAACAGTTTGTTTTTCTCATTTTCTTTATCCGGTTTCTGTTTGAATTTGGTCCATAGTTTTCCACTCATCAACTGTTCCTGCACAGCGTGCTGCCGGCGCTAGGTTTCACATGAAAACAAACATGTGACTATAATTTTAATTTCTAAATAGACAGGTCGTAATTTCAACTTTTCTTATTTGATTCACATAATATTTATCGACTTTGCCTATCGACTTTGCCTATACTGTTCATGTAGCTTTTACACATCAATATGTGCATTATTTGCATATATATATATACATATACATATACATATATATATATATATATATATATTAAAACGAAATATTTTATTAAGATAAGCCCTCTCTTTTGGCGGAGGAATACCTCATTACAATAACGGAAGATGGAAACAATAAATATGCGATTATCAACATCCATATAATATATGATATGCCGCACTAAATATATACATACATACATATCTAATCTTCTCTGTATCGTTCCAATTTTATCGGATGTCCCCGAAGGGACATATACATACATACATATTATATATTATAATATATATATATATATATATATATATATATATATATATAATGTTAGTTTCTTCAACATTGTAACATACCTCCAAAAGAAATTCTAAGAATCCAAAAACAGAAGTATTAAATATGAGCAAAGCTTTGTATTCTTCTATTTTCTTCTTATTTCAATATCTTGTATATTTATCACTTTAAATTCCTTCAAATTGGTATCAGAGCTAGTTACAATGAATCGTGATAAATGCACCGTGCATGTTATTTTTGTCTAAGGAAGTCGGGCTTTATGTTCGACTGTGTGTGACCCCTCTGCTTAAACTTAGGATTTTACGTAAAATGGTAACATTGTCTAGGTGGTCATTTTGATCTTTCTTGGATATTGTCGAATCAGTTCATTTCATTTTTTTTTAAATAGAAGGAGAGCAGGTTATCCTGCCTTATCCTATTTTTGTCTTTAATTGTAAGAACAACTTTGATCAATGGATATACTTATGAGAGATTTTTTTTTGAAGTTCTCAGCATATGGGATGACATAGAAAATGGATTTGACATTCCAGGTGCGAGCAACAAAACTAAGTGGCGAGGAGGCTAAGCTTTGGAGATAAAGATGAGTCAATATCGTTTAGCTCGACATTATCTTAACAACCGAATCGAGTTATCGGTCTTAAACAAATTTATGAATACCAAGTATGTAAAACAGACTTGGAGAATTCTTGTGAATATCAACAAAGGAAACAATGAAGTTAAACAGTTTTGCATACAAGAATTCGGAGGCAGTTTGAAATTGCTTAAATGAAAACAAATGAGTTTGTTACAGATTTTATACCCAGGGCATGTGATACTGGTGGAAAATAAACGTCAACGATGAAGTCATCACCGAAGCCCATCTTGTTCAGAAAATTCTCAAATCTTTGACTCAAAAGTTTCACATGAAAAAAGTCATTGAAGCTAGTAAGGATCTTGAAAAAATGACTATTGATCAATTGGAAAGTGAATTCTTATCTTATGAAATCTCACTAGGTCAGCACTCTGTTTGCATTATAGAGTAAGCATTGCTCAGACAATTGTTTTGAAAGATCAAGGTTTGTCTGCAAATCCTGATGAATCTAGTTAGCAAGGTCAAAGTTTCAATGCAGAAGATGTGCCCAAGGAAGAGATCGTCGTAAAGATAATTTTAATTATCAGTGGAATAATCGTTTTTTATAAAGATGATCAAAATGACGATTTTCAAAAGGATAATCAAAAAATTGAATGCTTTAGTTAAAATTTTTTGACATCTTCAAAGCTGTGGGTATAAAAATAGTCTAGAAATTCATCAAATAATGGGTAAAAATGACAACGCACATCCTACGACTTTATTTTTGACTGACTCGGGTGTTGAAAACAAAACAAAAAATGCATTGATTTGAATTATGGCTACACAAATCATATATGTGGAGTCAAAGAAATATTTACAAATTTGAATACTTCTATTCAATTGTGGCAGGCAGATATGTGGAGTCAAAGAGCATGCAACACCACGTGTTAACTTAGTGTTTTTGAGTGGTAACGTTCATTTTATTGTCGCTATCTTACCAAGTTTTCTCTCATTTATTAGTGAAAGTATTGTCAGCAAAGGGATAGATAAGCAGCTGACGGACCAATTGGCATTTGGTCGAACAGGTCAGTCTGGGATAAAGATATAGCTGGGCAGGATGATTGGAGTAGATGTGGCAATGATGATTGATGCTTGACAGTTGGAAGATTCACGAGGAACTAATATTAGTGGCTCAAAGGTAGGATGGCACGTGAGAATCAGTTACAGCAGAAGGAGGTGCGCGTTGCAAACTTGATGCGCTGCGGGCCGAAGGAAGAAGAAGCAGTTGGCTGGCAGGAAGTTTTAAATGGTGTGAAATGTCAATTGTGCCCCTGGTTAATGAGCTGAGGATAGATGGTTATTTGTACATTTTTGTAATTTGCTCCTTTCTTCTTCAACGATAAAAGCTCATCTTGTACTCATTTTCATAATCAATGGAAAAATCTGTTTCCTTCAAATTCTCTCTCTAGTGCTTCTATTCGACATTGCTCTTTCTCTCTCCAGCTTCAATTCATTTCTTTGCTCTATTTGCTGAATCAATTGTTTGTTTGACTCGTATGTCAATATTGGTTGGTTATATGCTGAAAATTGACATGGCATCAGAGCGAATTTGCTGAAATTATGCCTTTCTAATTTGTTAAATCATTCCTTTCGGTTGATGGCTTCTAACTCCATCAGTTTTGGAGCTATGGATCCCACGGAAGATCCTGTGTATGTTCATCCAAGTGATAGTCCGTCACTGGTGCTTGTGCAGTCGTTGTTGACTTCTCAGAATTATCATGGCTGGAGCAAAACTATTCGAAGAGCATTGGATGCTAAGAACAAATCTGGGTTCCTGGATGGAACAGTGCAAAAACCCCCGGAAGGAGATTGCAAATACAATGCTTGGATCAAAGCGAATAATATGGTTGTCTCGTGGATTACAAATTCAGTTAGTCCATCGATTGCTCAAAGCATAATGTGGATTGATGGTGCTGCTGAGATTTGGAGAGATCTGAAACTCAGGTATGTGAATGCAGATGCCTTTAGACTTTCTGATATTCATGAAGATTTCTACTCAATTAAACAGAACACCTTGTCTGTTACTGACTACTACACCAAACTTAAAACCATATGGGAAGAACTAAGTGTTTTGAAGTCACTGCCCTTCTGCACTTGTAATAGATGTACATGTAATGTCACTGGTCAGATTAGTAAGTTTGTTGAAGATGATTTTATGATAAAGTTCTTGATAGGATTTTCGGAAGAGTATGAACCTGTTAAGTCACAGGTCCTGCTAATGAGCCCCTTGCCAGATATTAATGTTGCCTTTGCAATGACAGTTAAGTTTGAAAGGAAAATTATATACGCAAATGGATAAACTGTGTTTGTTAATAACCCCTCACCAGTGTTGAATGTAGCAGATAGTCAGTCTGGATTTGTTGGACAGACGTCTGGATTCATTAACTCACAGTGATCCAGACAGAGTATCCTTGGAGGTAGACCCTCAGGGAACTTTAGAGGAGACAATGTCACGGTGCAGAAGTTTGGCAGTAGAAAACGTCCTGTATGTACTTTCTGTGGTTTCATAGGGCACACAGTGGACAAATGCTATAGAAAGCATGGGTATCCACCAGGTTACAAGCCTAAGGGAAGGATAAATTGTGTTGTCTTTGAGGAAACTTAATGTAGTAATGCAAATCAGATTGAGCAAATTGGAGCAAATGAGCAGGTGATGTGACAGCAGCCCTTGGCATCACAGTTGACACCTACTTTCACTCATGAGTTGTACTTACAGTTGATGAACATGCTCAAGGAACACCAAAATAGAGGCCATGATGAGAGAGGAACTCAGGGAGAAGGAGGGCATCCCTTGCATACTGTAATGTCAGCTCAAAAACTACCTGTCTCTGGTAAGTCAGCAGGTAATGTTGCAAACAAAAACTCTAACATATGAATTTTAGACTTAGGTGCTAGTGATCATGTATGTTGTTCTCTTGATCTCTTTGACTCCTTTCAGCCTGTTAATTCCTTACAAGTCAAACTGCTTAAGGAATTCCTTGTTCAAGTACTTCATATTGGGACAGTTACAATCAATTCACACCTCCAGCTACATAATGTTTTCCATATCCCCTCTTTTCATTTCAATCTCATTTCTCTCAGCAAACTAGTTAAAGAAAACCAGTGTAATGTTCTGTTCCATTCTGACCACTGTTTTATTCATGATCAGAACTTTATGAAGATGATTGGTTCAGCTTAAATCAACCAAGGTCTATACAAATTATACGGGTCACCACAACAGTCAGATAGAGAAAACACTATAGTCTAGCCATCTCTCCACAATTCCATTCTTGCAGCTCATGTACTTCCAGATTCCAAACCCTCTATATGGCACTCAAGACTTGGACATATGTCAATCTCTAGGATGAAAGAAGTTCAGAAGAAGAATCCCGCAGTTAACATTCCTTCAGCTACTCTTCCATGCCATATCTGTCCTCTTGCTAGACAAAAGAAGCAGCCTTTTCCTGTTTCGTATTCTAAATATGTTTCTATTTTTTCGTTAATTCATGTTGACATTTGGGGTCCATATAGATACCCCACCATGTATGATCAACGATATTTCCTTACTATAGTGGATGATTTCAGCAGATACACCTGGGTTTACTTAATGAAAGCAAAGTCTGAAACCAGAGGGATTTTGCAAAGTTTCTATACGTACGTTGCTGTTCACTTTGACAAGAACATTAAGACCATTAGAACAGATAATGGTGTTGAGTTTAAGATGAATGATTTCTTCTCTGATAAGGGGATTACATCAGACCAGTTGTGTTCATACCCCTAAACAAAATGGCCTAGTTGAGAGAAAACACCAACACATCTTGAATGTGGCTAGGGCCTTAAAATTTCAATCCAATGTCCCTATACAATATTGGGGTTTCTGCATACAACAAGCAGTATACCTAGTTAACCTCACTCCATCACCAGTCTTATCCAACAAAACACCATTTGAGCAACTGTTCTCCAAACATCCCTCATTTCAAAACCTGAAAATCTTTGGATGCTTAGCCTTTGTTCTTGACACGTACCAAAACAAAGGCAAATTTGATCCCAGATCCAAAAGATGTCTATACCTTGGACATTCACATACCTCAAAAGGCTAAATATTGCAAGATCTGGCCACCAAAGATGTAATGGTTTCAAGAAACGTTGAGTTTGATGAACATTATTTCCCATTTGGATCTGTTTCCTCTGAGCATCAGACGTTCCCTCAGATCATCCATCAGAACATGATTTTCATGACTCCATTCCCTCTAACTCTGGTCCCAATTCTGACTCTCTTAATTCCTCCATAGATAACACCACCTTACAACCACCTAATGTCAATGATCCATGCTTGCCATCCTGCTTCGTACCAGCATTATCCCCACAAGCGAGTCCTATACATGACAGTACTCTTTCATCATCTCCTCTATCTTCACCATCTTCACGTAATTCCACGTCAAGTCAACAACTAGTTCCCATTACATCCATAGACATTGAGATACCAATTCCCTCAAATAACAGACATGTTCGGCAAAAAAAGGTGCCTTCATACTTACAAGAATTTTATTGCAATCACTGTCTTGTTCCTCATTCATCACAAAAATCCAGTACTACTCACCCTTTGAGTCATTGCTTCTCTCTGCAATCATTAACACCTAAGTATAAAGCATATGTTTTAGCATCTGGCATATACAGAACCAGCAAACTACTTAGAGGCAGCAAGTTCCTCCGTTTGGCAGGAGGCTATGCAAGCGGAGATTGCAGCCCTTGAAGCCAATAACACCTGGACATTAATGCCTTTGCCACCTGGGAAGCAAGCTATTGGATGCAAGTGAGTTTACAATATCAAATTTCTAGCGGATGGTACAGTAGACAGATATAAGGCTAGGCTAGTGGCAAAGGGCTATACACAGCAGTATGGGATTGAATATCAGGAGACATTCTCACCTGTGGCAAAGATGACAACTGTGAGACTGGTACTAGCCTTAGCATTCAGTAAGAATTGGCATCTCCAACAACTAGATGTCAATAATGCCTTCTTGCACAGATTTACATGAAGAAATATACATGGTTCCCCCACCTGGCCTGTTGGTTGATGAACCTAGTCTTGTTTGCAAGCTAAAGAAATCTTTATATGGCCTTAAATAAGCCAGCCATGAATGGAATGCCAAACTCACTAGTTTTCTACTGTCAAAAGGGTTCACCCAGTCTAAGAATGACTACACACTGTTCTACAGAGCCAACCACGGTCACTTTCTCTTGGCACTAGTCTACGTGGATGATATCATCCTGGCTTGTCCCAGCCTGTCACCAATTCAGCACCTTAAAGCTGAATTACACTCTGCATTTAAAATAAAGGATCTTGGTGACCTTAGGTATTTCCGGGTATTGAAGTAGCTAGGTCACAGGGGGGGCTAGTAATAAATCAAAGAAAATACGCACTTGAGCTGCTGGAACAAACTGGTTTCCTAGGTTCCAAGCCAGTCAAAACACCTATGGACACTAATGCAAAACTCACACATGATGACTCTCAAAGGATATCAGATGTTGCTACATACATGAGCTTGATTGGTAAGCTCATTTAGCTCACCATAACCAGACCTGACATTGCGTTCCCAGTCCAGCAGTTGAGCCAGTTACTGAATTGTCCTACACAAGATCATCTAAAGGCAGCACATCGACTTCTGAGGTTCATTAAAGGCACGGCAGGACAGGGTCTTTTGTTTCCAGCCAACACTAATCTCAGATTAAGGGCATTTGCAGATTCTGACTGGGCAGGTTGTACAGAGACTAAAAGGAGTGTCACAGGTTATTGTGTGTATTTAGGAGACTCATTAATTTCTTGGAAGGCCAAGAAGCAAACAACAATGTCTAAGTCATCCGCAGAAGCTGAATACAGAACTTTAGCCTCTTTGGTGTGTGAAATACAATGGCTATTGTATCTAGCTGAAGATTTGGAGATAAAAGGCCAGGAACTAGTTGAAGTATTCTGTGATAGCAAGAGTGCTATGCACATAGCAGAAAATTCAGTGTTCCATGAAAGAACTAAACACATAGAAAAAGATTGTCACATTGTTAGGGAAAAGGTACAAAGGGGGGTGATAAAGTTGATGCCCGTGAGGACTGATTTGCAGGTTGCAGACATTTTCACAAAGGCACTAAATTTAAAAAGGCTTGAGCGTTTGGTTGGAAATCTTGGAGCTTATAATATATAGCAAGCCTTGCTTGAGGGAGGTGTCAGCGAAGGGATAGATAAGCAGCTGACTGACCAACTGGCATTTAGTCGAACGGGTCAGTCTGGGATGAAGATATAGCAGGGTAGGATGATTGGAGTAGATGTAGCAATGATGAATGATTCTTGACAGCTGGAAGATTCACGAGGAACTGATATTAGTGGCTCAAAGGTAGGATGGCACGTGGGAATCAGTTACAGTAGAAGGAGGTGTGCGTTGCAAACTTGATGCGCTGCGGGCCGAAGGAAGAAGAAACAGTTGGCTGGCTTGAAGTTTTAAATGGTGTGAAATATCAATTGTGCCCCTGGTTAATGAGCTGAGGATAGACGGTTATTTGTACATTCTTGTAATTTTGCTCATTTCTTCTTCAACGATATAAGCTCATCTTGTACTCATTTTCATAATCAATGGAAAAATATGTTTCCTTCAAATTCTCTCTCTAGTTCTTCTATTCGACATTGCTCTTCTCTCTAGCTTCAATTCATTTCTTTGCTCTATTTGCTGAATCAATTGTTCGTTTGACTTGTATGTCAATATTGGTTGGTTATGTGTTGAAAATTGACAAGTATATCTTATGATCCATATGGTTTTGGGGATGAAGTCTCTTTCTTTCAATTCTACTTAGGCAGATGAAGTAAAAGCTAGAGTTTTATGGCAAACACTTACAGGAGGTGATGTTAAAGTGGTTTATATATGTAGTGACATTGTACGTTGGGATCTTTTGACACGGATAAAAGTAACAGCCATTAGTAATGACCGTAGACTTGCAATTTCTCCTTCAATAGATTGTTAAGTGCTGAAGCTTTTGTAAGGATCAATCTTAATCTAAACAACTTCTCAAGTTCATTGTTAGATTGGCTTTCTCTACAGAGCTTGTTTGATGTGGCTTTCTGCATTATACTCACTGCAGAATTCAATCACATGTGGGTTTATATTGGGTTATCCATCGTATGATTCAGGCTGCTTAAATGTCACCAGACTTATGAGTTCATAGTGTCACTATGTTTCTCTTTATTCTTCATTTCTTCCCTTTGCTTGTGCTGCCCCAATGGAAAGATAAGCAATTATGAAGTTTGAAAAGCATGTCGGTTACAATTTCATGAGTCAGCAATGTTCTCTGAAGCTTATTCTTGGTACCATTTTTAACAGAGCCTGATATGCAAAAATACGCCATAAGTATGTCTTACACAAAATATGCAGATTAATGGATCATTAGGTCTTAACTTTTTGTTTCGGGGGTGGGGGGAGAGAGATAAGTGTGAAGTTTGAGGTTCAAAACAAGCTCAGAGAAACCAAAAATGCAATCCATTTTACTTGAAGAAGTAAAATTTTCAAAGAAGGGATATGGTGCTGTGAATTTTATCTTGGTAGGTGATAAACCATAATTAAATCGTCTGTCAGTCAACGGTCAACGGTTTAACTCCAGTAGCTCAGCACTCAAAGTACTGCAGTTCAGCAGTACATCGCCCAAGCGTGGCTGTTCAGCCTCAACGGCACCTCAGCAGGGCATCATGACACCCTTATAACATCGAAGAATATACCAAGGTTTGCACATCGGCACAAACTTCAGCTTCTACACAAATGCCGCACTTCAGACCACTTCAGCTGGGCAAGGCTTAGTCATGCACTTCGGCAAGGGTTGATCCTGCACTTCGGCAAAGTTTAGTTGTGCACTTCGGTAAAGGAACCTAACACGATATTACTTCGTGGGACCCTCAAACAGAAGCGCAATTCAAATATAGTAACTATAGCTGGTTATTCTTTCTGAACACGCCAAGGTCACAACAGCCGGCCTACTAGTTACATCAACCAGGCCAGCCTATTAGTCACATCAGTCAGACTACTGATCACATCAGCAGACCTACGGCACCTTAGGTTTTCTGCCCCAAGTAAACGTCCTATCAACAATCCACTATCAGGGACTAAAGGCGGGAAAAATGTCTACAAAAGCAAGCCAACCAAGACAAAGAAGGGGGCAGAATTCAAACATTCATACCCTAAAGCGAATTCATACACTTTGCTCCTCGGCTCATACTGTGAGAAACTCTTAACTCACCATTTAAATTATAATCTCAGTGAGATATGGCCCAAACTGACTTGAGCGTCGGAGGGTTTTTCCCGGGACCTCTGACCTGTGCTTTATTATGCAGGATATTTTAAAGGCTATTCCAGCTACAAACTTTCAATCCCAGTTAACCACTCTTCAAGTTAACCGACGAAGCTAATTTGAGGTCGTCTAGACCCTTAATAAAGATCCGGCTTCATCATTTGGTGCTAGAAGGAGGCCAGAACCTCCCTTAATCCAGTAATAGAGTTCAAAAACAAAACAGCCAACGATTACTTATGACAAAGGGTGGTCGAGAAGGTTTGGGTGAGACATCCAACTCACCACGACGCATGGTTACGCGTTTAGATGCCCCAGAACAAGTTTCTCGGGTACCTGAATCTCCTATGCCTGATCCTGTCCTTGTTGGACCGTGCACCTGCAATAAACACCACTAGAGGGGGGGTGAATAGTGGTTAGCGGAAATTACACTACAACCCTTTGTTAAAATCCCCTTTGAAAACAGAATCTGAGACCACCTCAGATTCAGAACCCGTTTTTAAAAAATTCACAAATAATTTACACAACTCCAAAAATTATGAAACTTTCCAGAATTGAACTTCAATGAGTTAACAAGACTCTGTCCAAAAATCAGACAAAAATAAGATCGTTTGACCCTTCAAACAAATAAAAAGATTCAGATGGTCAATCTGGACAGAATTGGACAGAATGTTGCTGATTTTGCAAATAGTGTTTCTCTTTGAATACTCAACCAAACAGGTTGATCTTTATATCAAAACACTCCTTAGGATGTGTAGATGAAGTTTCCAAAAGGCTCTGACCTTAAACAATTCTTGAAAAATACAGAATTTAACGTTTCTCAAAACTGGTCAGATTGCAGCCAGATTGGAGCAGTTATCTTGCAAAGACTGAAAGACTAACTTTTACTTGCTCAAATCAAGTGATTCTTGTTGCAAATGAAAGCTAACAGTCTGAAGTATAACTCCAAAAAAATCACGAATTTTGAAAATGTTTAGCTATTTTTTCAAATTGTGTGAAGTTGGGTGAAAACTGCAGTCAAAAACGGGCAGAAAACAGAAATAAAGAAACAAGAGAAGAACACCGAGGATTTATCCTGGTTCGGTCAATGTGACCTACTCCAGTCCCAAGGAACACCTTTCCTTGGATTTCACTATGATATGAACACCTTACAACAAGAGCCAAGCTTGATCCTTGGGTTATACACCAACCCTACTCAAGACTTGGATAATCACCTTCTAAGCAACACTTAGTTGCAATACCTCCAACACCTATTGATGTAGCCTTATAAAGATGGCTAATCAATCTTACAAATGAAGCTCAAGAGGCTTGTAGCTCACCAAAATATCAAGAACAACTTTGCTACAACAAAATACAACAACAAGAACAAGAAGATGAATATGAAAGCTATAGAATGCTTGTGAGCTTCAAGTGTGTTTCATCTTCTTCACCAATGCCTCTATTTATAGTGTGAGATGAGCCTTGAAGATAAGAATGCCAATGTGTCATCATCTTCATCATCAACTCCAAATGTCTTCTCATCATTGGTTGGCTTTGTACACTTGGCAAAATAAAACACAATGATTGGTCCACCTTGGCAATGTCATGTTGGCCGATTTTTCCACCTAGGATAGTCTCATTTATCCTTTGCAAAATGTAGATAAAAAGAGAAGATAATCCTCAAGAATACCTCAACTTCTAGCTTGAGAATAGGCATGTGGGAGAAGACTATTTCAAATCAAAAATTCAGCTCCAAAAATTGAAGTAGCCGTTGGCTACTTTGATATTTTCCAAAAATTTTGATTTTTCTTTAATAAAATAAGAAAGGATAATACCACCAAATTATCCCAACTCAAGCAACATAATAGGACATGTGAAGTCTTCATTTGACTTCAAAAATCTGCTGAAAATACCCAAGAAAACATAGCCGTTGGGTATTTTTGAAAATTCCAAGTTGGCATTTTGCCAACTAGCTCCTTTTTGGTTGGTCCACTTGTCTCCAACTCATAAAATGAATAATCATTCCAACTGTAAATCACGTTTTTCAACATATATATATGTGTGTAGCAACTCAGATTTTTGAAGAAGAAATAAATAGATAACACTTGACAAGATTATGTCAACGTGTAACACCGAAATTCCCCAATATTTCTTCTTATGTGTCAATCATTTCCACACCTTTGACACCTTTAATATCTCTGAATATGATGATAAATGTTCTCTTATAACATATATAAGAGGGTCTTCAAGAGAAAATAGAATGTGACATCTCAAATCGTCACATATCCAGCTATAGTCAATAATATCATCGGTTGAGAGAATAAGATATAAGATCACCATATTATCTTCAAAATAATAATAACACAGCTCCAGAATGAAGATAATAATATGCTCAAGAGATTCCTTGAGTGAAAATACCAAAAATACCCTTGGGGTAAAATGACCAAAATACCCCTGGTGTGAGAAAACTCCAGAAATGTCCCGGATGGTCATAAAATCATGATATCAACTTTGTCATGATAAATAGTATAAGAATATCTCTTGAAATATTTCCACCATATCATGTTCCTACAAAACTCAAAATACCAATTTTGCCCTTTTTGGTAAGTTGTAGAAACTTCCAAGGCATGTTAGTCACAAGACAATAATAATCACCAAAAACACATAATAAGCACATAATGAACATGTATAAATCATGTACAAATGAAAACAATCATTTTAACACATTTTAGAAAATTATTTCTAAAAACCCTAGACATCGATCATCGAAGTGAGGGTTCGATGTACATCGATGTGTACATCGATCGATCTGTGTCTCAAGTTAGAGATCGATTTCAACTTTTACATATAACACCATGTGTGACATTTTTAAGTATTCACCACTTAAAATCATGACTTTGAAAATTATCCAAACATATTTCTCAACATTCTCCCCCTTTTGGATGATTTTCAAAATAACCTAACATGATTTTAATGTCACAACTTATAACCAAAAATTTAACCAAATGTTTTCAACTTTTAAATAGTATGTTGCTCCCCCTCAACTCATACTCTCCCCCTTAACCTATACTAACTCATAACCATTGAAACTTATCATTTCATACCAAATGATGACTTACCAACTAAAATCTAAAATCATGTGCTTATTCTATCTCCCCCTTTATTTTGCAAATCATGCAAAAGATAGAACTATACAATGGTATCGTAAGTCATCATACCTAACTTGGCTCGTAAGTTTTCAAACGTGGCTTGATTAAGGGGTTTGGTAAAGATATCGGCGATTTGGTGATCAGTTCTTATATGGTTTATCACTATGTCCTCAGTTTGAACATGATCGCGAAGAAAGTGGTATCGCACCTCAATGTGTTTGGCCTTAGAATGAAGCACCGGATTCCGGGAAAGATTGATTGCACTTGTGCTATCGCAGAAAATTGGAATCTTTTTCATTTTAATGCCAAAATCACTAAGTTGCTGTTTAAGCCAAAGTATTTGGGTAGTACATAAACTCAAAGCAATATACTCGGCTTCAGTGGTAGAAAGAGCTACACTAGCTTGCTTTTTAGAAAACCAAGAGATCAAATTGGTTCCTATGAATTGACATGTGCCGCTAGTGGATTTTCTATCTAACTTGCAACCACCATAATCAGCATCACTATATGCGTGTAATTCCAACTTAGCATTTCTATCATACCATAGTCCTAAGTGAGGTGTATGCTTAAGATATCTAAATATCTTTTTCACTGCATTGTAATGTGATACCTTAGGACAAGATTGAAACCTAGCACACATACACACACTAAACATGATATCAGGTCTTGATGCAGTTAAGTATAACAATGAGCCAATCATAGACCTATAGAGTGTGTCATCAAAAGGTTTACCATTTTCATCCTTATCGAGTTTGGTACTAACACTCATGGGGGTAGTTGTAGGTTTCAAATCTTCAAAGCCAAACTTCTTAATCATATCATTGACATACTTAAGTTGGCTAATGTGAATTCCTTGAGGGGTTTGTTTGATTTGGAGTCCTAAGAAATAATTCAACTCTCCTACCATTGACATTTCAAACTCTGACTTCATACATTCTTCGAAGTCTTTTACTAAGGTAGGGTTAGTTGAACCAAAGATAATATCGTCTACGTATATTTGAACTATTAACAAATCATTACCTTTTCTTCTTAGGAATAATGTGTTGTCTATGGTTCCCCTTTCATAATTATTCGCAATAAGAAAGTTTGCAAATCTATCATACCAAGCTCTTGGAGCTTGTTTCAAACCATATAAAGCTTTCTTAAGCTTGTAAACATGGTTAGGATTCTTTGGATCTTCAAATCCAGGGGGTTGTTTGACAAACACTTCTTCTTGGATGTATCCATTTAAGAATGCACTCTTGACATCCATTTGGAAGAGTTTAATGTTACTTAGACTTGCAATCGCAAGTAACAATCTAATTGCTTCTAGTCGTGCAACGGGTGCAAAGGTTTCCTCATAATCTATTCCTTCTTGTTGATTATAACCTTGTGCGACTAGTCTAGCCTTATTTCTTGTAATATTTCCTTGTTCATCCATTTTATTCCTAAAGACCCATTTAGTTCCTATGATAGACTTGTCTTCAGGTTTAGGTACTAAGTCCCATACGTTGTTCCTTGTGAATTGATTTAATTCCTCATGCATAGCATCTATCCATGATATGTCACCTAAGGCTTCCTTAACATTCTTAGGTTCTATGTGTGAGACTAAGCTATGTCCTTCAAGTTGACTTATGTTTCTACGTGTTCTAACCCCAACACTTGGATCCCCAATGATTAATTCTCTAGGGTGCCACCAATTCCTAGATTGACTAGGTTCACCCTCATCTTGTTCAAAAGTTTCATTAGTGTGAATGTTATCATATGTAATTGGATCATTAGTTGTATCATCTTCCAATTGCAAATTTTCTTGATTCATTTCATCTAAGGGTTCATGCATGTCTTGTTCAGGGGGAGTTGGTTCTAGATGATCAAGTACAGGCTCAAGTAATACTTCATCATCAAACATATTTTCAACATTTGTTTCTTGTTTATGTTGATGTTTATCACTAACTTCAAAGCATGCATTTTCATTGAATTTCACATGTATGGATTCAATTATTTTTCTAGATGCAGGATTATAACACCTATATGCTCTTGAGTTAGTTGAATATCCAACAAATATACATTCAATAGACTTTTGTTCAAATTTATCTAGATTATCCTTAGTGTTTAGCACAAAACATTTACATCCAAATACTTTAAGATAATCTATTTTAGGTTGTCTATTGTTTAGCAATTCATAAGGCGTTTTATTTAATTTCTTTCTAATAGTGAGCCTATTTATAATATAACATGCACAGTTAACAGCTTCAGCCCATAAATACTTAGGTAATTTATTTTCACACAGCATTGTCCTTGCAACTTCTTGAATCGTTCTATTTTTACGTTCAACAACTCCATTGAGTTGTGGTGTTCTAGGTGGTGAGAATTCATGTTTTATTCCATAAAGTTCACAAAATTTGATTACGTCTTTATTTTTAAATTCTCCACCTCTATCACTTCTAATTCTTTTGACATTTTCTTCGTAAATGTTTTCAAGTTGCTTGATAAGGGTTTCGATTGCTAATGGAGCATCGTCTTTGTGTGTTAAGAAACAATGTCCAGTGTAGCGTGAGTAATCGTCTACTATGACACACATAGTAGTGTCCACCTAGACTTCTTGTCCTATTGGACCAAATAAGTCTAAATGAAGCAATTCTAGTACATGACTAGTACTCACTTCATGTTTCGGTTTTAAGGTTTCTTTAATGTGTTTTCCCTTAATACATGTTTCACACATTTGAAAATTATCTAAGTCTAACTTAGGCATACCTCTAATTAAATTCTTTTAGATAATTTCCTAATGGTTGAAATTCTTATATGGCCTAATCTTCTATGCCATAAATTCACATCTAAGTCATGTGATATTAGACACTTAACCTTAGCATCTAACATGTTATCTAAGATAAGAGTAAAATATTATCTCTATTTCCTTTTAATACTATTTCTCCCTTTTTATTTATTATATCACAAGAATTGGGAAGAAAGGAGACATTATAACCACAATCTATAAGTTGAGAATACTAAGTAAATTATAGGATAGATTGCTTACTAATAACACATTTCGTATTTGAAATGTGTTAGGGTCCGATTGTTCCTCTTCCAACAACTTTTCCTTTGTTGTTGTCACCGAATGTCACCTTTCCACCATCAATATGTTCAAGTTCCGTGAATAGTTTGGGGTTGCCCGTCATATGCCTCGAACATCCACTATCTAAAAACCATTTGGTTTTTAGATTCTTTGACTTTGCCTCCTTCTTGTATTCCTTGCGTTGTTCCTACAATGGAGACAAAGTTTTAGGTAGCCTTTATTTGGGTCCTTGAATGTTAGGGGCATTGTTCTTGTTTAGATAACCCTTAGGTATCCAAACTTGAACATACCTTTTAGACACATTTTTAGCATGGTTAAAATAAGAGGGATAAGCATATACATGATTATTCCACATAAGTGAAGATGCATTGTTATACATGTTGTGCCATGGTTGATAATCATTATAGGATGGCCGAATTTTATAATGTGTATAAGGCATGCGATTTTGTTTCTTGAAAGGCACAGTATAAGTGTGATCATAGGCATTTCTATAAGACTTATACGAGTGTTGCCTATACTTAGGTTCATAATAAGTTGGATGCTTTTTATTATGTCTAGTTGCATTTGTATACATGTAGGCATGATTTCTAGGTTGTCTAGATGCAAAATTTGGCCTAGATGTATGTTTATGCGTGTGCATATTGGTGGGTTTGTGTTGTATTTTTGCCTTGATATGAGTAGAAGAAGGTGTAGAAGAAGATGTAGCAGGCAAAGTTGATTTTGTATTATATGGCAACTTTGTACTAGATGAAACAAACTTAGTCTTTTCATTTACTTTTTCGTTTTCTTCTTTATAGCCTAGGCCGGTTTTATCATTGCCATACTTTTGTGATGAGATAAGTGTATCTAACATATTTGCACCCGATTTAAATTGTTCTATCATTTTTTCTAAGGTAAATTTAGAAGACTTAAGTTGCACTATTTCATTTTCACAACTTTCTAACTTGGATTTCAACATTTTATTTTCCATTTGTAACTTTTGTTCATCTTTCCTATATGATTCAATTTTGTTCTCTAAAGAATCAAGAGTATTAGTAGACTCTTGTTTAAGAGATTCTAGTTGATCGGAAAATTCCAAGTTGGACGTCTTCAACTTGTCATTTTCTTCAACTAGTTTCTTCTTTTCTTTAGAGAGCCTCTTACAGTGAGCATGCATTCGTAGGAATTCTTCATACATTTCATCAAATGTCATGTCACTATCAGAATCACTATCAGAAGAAGAACATACCTCGTTGGATACGAAGCACACTTGAGCTTCCTCAGTTTCGGATTCTGAGTCGGATGAGTCGCTCCATGTGCTCACCTTCATTGCTCGTTTCCCTTTTCTTGCCTTAGACTCCTTTGTCTTTGACGTTTGAGCTTCCTTGTCCTTGGCTTGTTTATTATTGTTGTTTTATTATTATTTTTTTGTTGGACAATCGTATGAAATATGTCCTTTTTGACCGCATTCATAACACTTTAATTCTTTATTATACCATTTGTTTGTGTTATTTTTCTTAGATTGAGAAAAGAAGAAGAAGAAGAATTATGTTGTCTATTCCTATTTGGGCGTTTGAAAAACTTTCTAAGTTTTCTAGCAATCAATATCAAGTCATCGTCTAATTCAGTATCACTATTACTATCATCGTTATTAGCATGTGTTTCAGTTGTTTTGAAGGCTATTGACTTACTGGATGACTTAGACGATTCAGACTTTCGTTGGTTCAGTTTTACCTCATAGACTTTAAGAGACCCGATCAATTCATCCATCTTGGTGATTGACTTTGTCTCCTCGATTGCAGTCACCTTTGGATCCCATTCAGCAGGGAGACTTCGTAGCACCTTTTGAACCTTTTCATTGTTCGAAAATGACTTCCCTAAAGCTTCAAGGGCATTGAAAATATTAGTAATCCTCAAATCCATAGATGTTATGGATTCGTTTGGCAACATTTTGAAAGTCTCTAATTCAGTCATAAGCATGTTTATTTTTGACTCTTTAACACCACTAGTACCTTCATGCTTTAATACAAGTGATTTCCACATGTCGTGTGCACTTGTGCAATTTGACACATATCCTGCTTCAGAAGTTGTAAGTCCATTAAAAGTAATTGCATAGCTTTAGCATTCATGGACATTTTCTTTTTATCATCTGATGACCATTCACTTTTATATTTTTCAACCTCTTGAGTTACTACTAACTTGTACAACTTTCATTGGAATGTACGGCCCATCTTCAACTATAGACCATAAATCGATGTCTATAGCCATTAAGAATAGCCTCATTCTTAGTTTCCAATGAACAAAATTATTGCCATCAAAAAGAGGAGGGCGTTGTGTGGACATACCTTCCAACTCACCTTTGTGAGAAACAATAGCCATAGTATGTACCTTTGATTTGAGACAAGCAGTATATTATGAATTGTTGTTTCTTGGCCTTGTATTGTTCGTACGGTGTTGAATCTTGCTTCTTTTGAGTGGTGTTGGTCTGGCTCTGATACCAAATGTTGGACGTGCACCTGCAATAAACACCACTAGAGGGGGGGTGAATAGTGGTTAGTGGAAATTACACTACAACCCTTTGTTAAAATCCCCTTTGAAAACAGAATCTGAGACCACCTCAGATTCAGAACCCGTTTTTAAAAAATTCACAAATAATTTTACACAACTCCAAAAATTATGAAACTTTCCAGAATTGAACTTCAATGAGTAAATCAGACAAAAATAAGATCGTTTGACCCTTCAAACAAATAAAAAGATTCAGATGGTCAATCTGGACAGAATTGGACAGAATGTTGCTGATTTTGCAAATAGTGTTTCTCTTTGAATACTCAACCAAACAGGTTGATCT
>AP025046.1:12552016-12586695 GCA_036186865.1 Eustoma russellianum | reverse complement strand
TTTAGTTCAGCATTATCCTCAGAGAGCTTTACCACCAATCTGCACAGCTCCTCAGCTTTGCTCAGCATATCACACTCCTGAGCACGATACTGTAACAACCACCATGATCAGTTCATCATCCAAACAATTTAAGAAAGAGGATTGTGGAGTTTAGTAAACAGAAAACTCACCAAGGACATTTTTCTGTAATAAGTGTCGAAAGCAATCCCCCAGTCTTGGCAAGCAAAAAAGTCCCCATCCACGGGCAGCACAGGCAAGTCTGCTAATTTCCTTGCCACACCGGGATGGACAGCAGTGTTCGTGACTCCGAAAACCAAATTTCTCCATCCACGGCGGAATTGATGAGAGGGCTCCCTCTCATATGGCATTTCCCGAAAGGATTTTGGGGGGAGGCCTTTCCTGAAGTGATTTCCACTCCCCCCAGTAGGGACATCCTTGGGATCTCGGATGATTACCCCTCTTGGAGGAGAGATTGGAGGTAATGGAGCTTGAATGGAGATTGGTGCTGCGGGAATAGGATCAGCCGCTGAGGTAGCCAAGACTGGATCAGGACTGGTGCTTCAGAAGCTGGAGCATCCTTGGTTGGCGCAGTTGGTGGAGTCACCTTGGCTCGTGGAGCCTTGATGCTAACCTTTGGAGGAGGGGCATTCTTCTTGACACTTCCCCCGACCTTTGCCCCAGATTTGGAAGGCAAGGTGGGGGCCCAGAAGCTTTCTTCTTCGAGGGCTGAGCTGCAGCCTGAAGAGACTTCTGGGAGAAAGTGGAAGTGCCAGCAGAAGTTTTAGCTACAATGAAAAACTCAAGTTAGAAACATTGTAATCAAGTAAAATCAAATAACAGCAATATCGAAGAAATGTCTCTCCTTCACCTTGTTTCGTGGGAGGAGCAACTGGGGGAGCAGGCAAGGCCTTGGAAGAAGGCTGATCAGAGGAAGAGGTTGGTTCATCCTCTCTCTTCCTCTTCTTGGGAACCATTTTCTTCAAGTTTGAGAGACGCTCAGACACCATGGTTCCTGAAAAACACAAAACCAAACTAGTCAAAAGATGTTCATAACACTAAAAAACAGTCAATACACGACTAGAACTATAAACATACCCAAGATTAAGGCCAAGGCAGAGGAGCCCAGAGTTTCATACTGATGGGAGGGCCCCATGTGGTACAGGTCAGCCGCCTTTACAACTGACCGATCCACCTTCTTCCAATCAATGGCCTGAGGAAGGCGCAGCAACCTTGAGGCCTCATCGTAAAATTTCTCGCTTGGCCTCTTGTTGTTTGCAGGGCCAGATCTCCATAGGGTTCTCCCAGGTAATCCTATGGCCTTGATAAAGAAGAACCTCCCATTCCAGTTCTTGACAGAGGAGGGGATGTTTATAGCATGGTTAATTGCTTTATTAGGATGTCTTCTACTAAAGTAATACCAGCTTTCTTTGTGCTTACACACAAACATCCCCCTAAAGACATTCAAATCAAAGTCAGCCTCAGCTGCTCTTAGGTAGAGCAGGTAGCTGGCGATGAATTTCAGACCGTTAGGCATAATTTGTGGAAGTCTGAGTTGGTAAAAGTCAAGAATTTGAAGAAGGGGGCCAGGAAAGGAAGGTCAAACCCTGTCCTGAAGTATTCTTCATAAATTGCCTCATACCCGACGGGTGGATCATAGGCAGATTGATGAGGAAGGGGCAAAATTGGGGAGAAGATGTCTATGTCAATATTAAACTCATTGCAGAGAAGAGGGATATCATCCATCTTTAAAGTACAGGGTGAAGCCTGCACTAGAGGAGAAGGAGAACCCCTATCAAGAGATGGCAGGGGAACTAAGGCGGAAGATGTGGCAGCAACTGAAGATGGTCCGCCGGTAAGGCGTAACCTCCTTAAAGGACGGTTGTCCCCATCGGAGTCACATTTTTCGTGGAGGGATTGAACCTCATGGTTACCCTCCAGATCCTCTGCCTAAGAGGGAGTATACATGTCTTGGGAATCCGAAGAAGAAGGGGTTGTAACAATAGAAGACATGAGTAAGTTGAGGGAATGCTTACAGAAAAATGAAGGGTTGGACTGAAAGGAAGAGCACCGGAGAAGATAAGGACAGACTTCAAAGACGGAGAAGATGAATAGAGAATGCAGAATAAAGGAAGAAGAAAAGAATGAAGTGGGGAAATTGTCTCTATTTATAAGTGAGAGAAAACGAAAGGTCACAACTTGTCATTTGAAAATTCGAAGAGGTAGCGATTAATGTTTTCCCCCCTCGGGAGCTGAAACCGCCGAAAAGATAATGATGAGATGTAGGAATTAGCGCTTACAATAAAAGCGGGAGTAACTACGTGGATTAAGAGATAACTGCCTAGTTAATGTAGATCCGCCACGTCACAGGTCCATTAAAACAAGATTTGTCCACCTTCGCAGTTCAGCTCAGCCACACAAAATCTGGAAGCAAATGATAAACCATAATTAAATCTTCTGTCAGTCAACGGTCAACTGTTTAACTCCAGTAGCTCAGCACTCAAAGTACTGCAGTTCAGCAGTACGTCGCCCAAGCATGGCTGTTCAGCCTCAACGGCACCTCAGCAGGGCATCATGACACCCTTATAACATCGAAGAATATGCCAAGGTTTGCACCTCGGCACCAACTTCAGCTTCTACACAAATGCCGCACTTCAAACCATTTCAGCTGGGAAAGGCTTAGTCATGCACTTCGGCAAGGGTTGATCCTGCACTTCGGCAAAGTTCAGTTGTGCACTTCGGTAAAGGAACCTAGCACGATATTACTTCGTGGGACCCTCAAACAGAAGCACAATTCAAATATAGTAACTACAGCTGGTTATTCTTTTTGAACACGCTAAGGTCACAACAGCCGGCCTACTAGTTACATCAACCAGGCCGGCCTATTAGTCACATCAGTCAGACTACTTATCACATCAGCAGACCTACGGCGCCTTAGGTTTTCTGCCCCAAGTAAATGTCCTATCCACAATCCACTATCAGGGACTAAAGGCAGAAAAAAGGTCTACAAAAGCAAGCCAACCAAGACAAAGAAGGGGGCGGAATTCAAACATTCATACCCTAAAGCGAATTCATACACTTTGCTCCTCGGCTCATATTGTGAGAAACTATTAACTCACCATTTAAATTATAATCTCAGTCACCATTTAAATTACAATCTCAGTGAGATATGACTCAAACTGACTTGAGCGTCGGAGGATTTTTCCCGGGGCCAGCCCTCCAGGACCTCTGACCTGTGCTTTATTGTGCAGGATATTTTAGAGGCTATTCCAGCTACAAACTTTCAATCCCAGTTAACCACTCTTCAAGTTAACTGACGGAGCTAATTTGAGGTCGTCTAGACCCTTGGTGAAGATCCGGCTTCATCAGTAGGAAAATAAGTATAAGCTATTCATTGTTTGTAATTACATGAGAGAAAATTCATCTTAGGACTTATATATATATATATATATATCTAAATCTACTATTTGGTAATAAAATATTAAACATAATATTTTAATATGATAGGAGAAATCAAATCTTAATGTCTCGAAAAATCATGTTTCACTATTGGTTTTTTTAATAACGTAGTCGGTTTCGTATATAAGAGCTACTAACAATTGTCAATGATCAATGGGGTATAATATTTGAAACCATAAACATTCATTCAAGTGAATATCCTTAGTTTCTTAGACAAACCCTTTATCTGGTTTCAAACCATTGATATATGTACACGGGACAATAAGTTCTTCAATTAAGTGCCATATTATGTCATGTGCTTGTCATAATTAAAGCAAAACATTATAGATACCTACCTAAATTTTATAATCACAGGTTCATTCAAATCTTTTACATGAATAGCCACCTAAGCGAGGGAAGGTTAGTGTTTGCACTTGGTGATGCAATCGAAGAGGATGGTGAATGTTGAGAAATTATATTCCATGCTAATTAAATATGCTAAAATTAAATATTACAATTAGTATTTAGCAAATAAAACTTAAATATAACAATATTTAACTAATCAATCAAAGTCAGCAGGCAAAATGAAAATATTAAAATGAAAAGAATATATAGATATGCATGAAATGTTGTATTTGTAATACCCAAACACAGATTATGCAATTAAGATGAATTGCTCCAGTGTACCAAGACTAGTCTAGGATTATATAATTAAGATGAATTGCTCTAGCATACTATGTCTGTCTAGTGATAACAAATGTCTCCAAATATATAACGGACACTTGTTTAGAAGAGCGGCACTGATGCGAAAAAACTTCGACAAAATTTTGAAGCGTCTAGATTTCTCTTCAAACTGAACAACCTGGATTCTTATGGAGTGCATACAAGATGCAGAAAAGAAGAAAAGAAAGTGCAAAACAAGAACAAAAGATAATAGTTGTTATAGGTATGTTTTAATGATTTGTTTGAGCTATATATGTAAAAGATTTCAAACAATTTGTGAAACAAAAAGTCAAGTTTGTAAGAGAGTAAAGACCAAACTCAATGGTCATAACCAAACGATTGGTGACCTTCAGTATACAATACAACAAACTCAGATTAGGTTGACCGAACGCTCAGTGAACCTTTAGAAAAGTTGCATCACCGAACTCAGAATTCGTATTCGGCAACTCAAGTCACTGAACTCAGAAATGGCAATCTCTGAACTTTCGGTTAGCTAAATTCAAAATTGAAAATCTGACAAAATGCCAAAGTCAAATTTTAACTAAACACAGGACCAAACTCAAAAGCATGAGTTCACCATTTTGAGTCAATGTTCAATGATGAGTTCAGTGCATAAGAAAGAGTTCCAGGAGAGGAGACTGAACTTAGGACCAAACTCAGATGTAAGTTTAGTGATAGTCACCAAACATTCGGTCATAGATTTCAGTGTCCAAAAAAATAGCCGTTACAACAGGATTTCTAAATTACAAAAGGTTATTGAATGTTTATTTTTTGTCAATGTCTTTAATGCTATTTTGAGTGTTTTTATATGACCTATAAGCATCTAGATTGTAAATCTTTACCTACAATAGAGAAAAGATTTGTTGGGGACACTTTAAATTGTGGAAGAACAATTAGTAAAGCAAGAGAAAAAGACAAGGTTGGAAAATAAAATTGGAGACCTCTACATATACAAGAAGCTTAGAATAGACAAAAAACCTTTCAACTTCTTCAAGCTCCATCTATCATTGACATCAAAACTTTTCAAAGCACAAAAATGCTTAAAGGTCACTAAGCTCTAGTTGCTCGTTTTAATTGTTGTATTGTTAGAGCATTGAAGTCTAACACAAGAAGAACTAAACATACTAGATCTCTTGTTTGTGATTTAGACTTTTTATGAAAGCGTCATTTCACTTCTTTTCCCAAAATCCATTTGATGAAAGTTCATAGGTAGAACTTGGTTGAAGTTGTGAAAAAACATGTAGAGAAGTACTAAGACTCTTACTTGTAGTTGTTGGACAAATTATTGCAATAGTTGTAGTAGTAGATGTTGCATAAGTTGATGTTTTGATACTTATTGTAGTAGTTATTGTTTCGTGTTAAAGGTTATAAGAAAATTGTTGTTTTATAATCTACTTTGAAACAAAATGGTAGTAGAGTAGAATCAATGAGATTTTAACCTCACTAAATTGTGTGTCTTCATTCATTATTTATCATCTTTCTCTTTATTATTTAGAAAGTATCGGAGTTGGCGTCCTCTATTTTGTTCTTTACAGTTCTAACAACATCCACCCTCTATAGTCTTCTTTACGGACCTAATAATTGGTATCATAACTTAACCTTGATTACTTGGCCGATTTTTGCAAGTAGTAAGGTTAAAATTAAATGAGAAAATATGGCAATGATACCCTCCACTTCTACTAGCTCAACTCCCAAACCTTCAACCATATTTACAGCACCAAATACCAAGATTCCCTTGTTTGATGGAAAGGTTGTGTTCATGATACATGTAGAGTAGTTTTCAAAAGAATTGAAGTTCCTATAATTATGAACTTAAAAGTTGAATGTATTTTCAAAGACAGCGATGACTAAAAGCTTATTTTCCCATCAATGCAAAAACATTTGATATTCTTTCAAATGCTTTGACCACGTCCAAGTTTATTAGATTTCATGATCTTGAAATGGCTCATGAAGTATGAAAAAGGTTGGAGATTATCTATAAAAAGACCAAGCAAGTAAATATGGCCAAAAAACTGATTGCTCATGAAGGAGTATGAAATTTTCAGTATGAAGAATGGTGCAAAGATAGGAAAAACTTGTAGCGCCCTGTCCGGGACTAGAGTCTCGGCACGGTGCACCCTCCGTACTTTACAACGAGAAGTACAAGACGTCGATATCCTTCATGCACAGATCGTCATAACTTGTATCGATGAGCGGAAACAAAGTAACATAAGCAGAAATAAACATTGACATAATGAGTACAGAATATCATAATACAGAGCTGAATATTCAAAATACAAAAGATGCCACTGCTAGCTACTAGCAACCCTCCATAGAGTCTCATCCTCTATGAACTCTGTCCGGGGTCCTGTGGGTCTGCATGGTAAAATAAAGGGTTGAGCGATAACGAATCACTCAGCAAGTATTTCCGCCTAGATTCGTGAAGTGGATCATGCAGGGGGACCGAAGAAGTGGGTAATACAGTGAAGTGTAGCTCAAATATAAAATGTGTCATATGAATGGAGATAATAGTAAAGAAATCAACAAAAGTTAACAGTACAGTAAATCTGACAGATATCATATAATAAAAGACTATCATAGATAAAGAGCATCATAAAGTAAACAGAGTCTTCCGTTAGTCATTCTTGTTTTAGCATATAGTCAGTATCGTTCTTGTGTACTATCTCTTTGGCTTGTTTCTTATTGTTCTTTAATCATACTTGGTCTCGTACTATGAGAGTCATAACTTAGGGGCACTAGAGGGTGCATGAGACATGATTGTGATGTATGCATCGTAAAACTTTTGAGAAACATATCCTTCGTACATGCATAAACATGACATGACATGATTGGCTATAGCACTTTTCGTAACTTAAGAATGGTACCCACAACATATCGAATGATTTCTCGAGTAGCCACGAGTACCTTCTATGAATCCCGGTGGTCTAACCATGGTGTTACGTCGTACGTACATAGGACTAATGGCGACGCGTTATAACGGAGAACCCGAGTTCCAGATGCGGTGTTACACTCTACAACAACGTATTTTGCCCCTGACATCCTTCTCAAGGACCAGACATCGGGCAGCTCTCCATACAGAACGTCGTAGACGTAATTGAAAGGCAGAGAACCCTTGTCCTGGACAAGGTGTTACACTCAGCCAGCAGATCATGTGTATACAGAAAGGTAGAGAAACCTTGTCCCTGATAAGATGTTACACTCAACCACAGATACATGCACAATGTAGAGAAAAGGGGTTTGAGTGATTTCATAATGTATGATTTAAATGTGCTTAAAAACGTGCTTGATATAAATGTGCATGACATATTGCATATAACGTGCTTTATATAGTTCATATATAATGTTGCCGTACTAACGAGCCATGAAGCGTTAAAGCTTACATCAAATGGCAAACATTTGTTGTGTTTGTACTATTTTAAGGTGCCACCATTAATGAACTAAATTAGTTCATTAAGTAAAGTACTTAGTTAATTAAACTAAGTAGTTCATTAAAGGAAGCTACATTTGAACAAGGCACAAAGGCAACAAGACTAAGAAAGGAAAGTCTTCTCCTCCTCTCACCACACTTATATGGCACGCCTATATATACATAGATATATATATTTTCAGATTTTTTGAAAAAGGCACATACACATGTAATCCAACGTACTATCGACACGTTATATATTTTACGTACGTACGTTAACGCCACACCACCATTCTTAACCCATATTTGTGAGTATATTCAGGTCTTATATCATATTATATAAGTCATGGTGATGACAAATTAAATACGACACGTTAAAAGGTTCTAAACCAAAAATTGTCGTATTGGGCGAATAACGAAACTTCGCCAACGTGTCACGTACTTGCCATAAATAGATGGCCAGCCCCTACACCTCAAAAATCTTTATACTTTTCTTGGGTATGATGATAATTCCAGCCACAAAATCATTCCATGTGGGCACACACAAATCACCTCACATTAAGGCCAAATTGTGGAGATTCCAATTTCAATTTTGTCACATGTTAATGGCGCCACTTTAAGACCAGCCAAGTACTGAATATTAAATTTTATATTATGTATATTATGTGTAACATAATATATATATATATATATATATATAACATGTGCAAAAAGTTGGAATTTAATCAGAGAAAAATCGGGTAATCGATAAACATCGAAAATTCGGTTTTCTACGTACACAACACATGAAACATTTTTGGCACATCATACGACATGTATCTAGACACTTTTTACATATGTCATACATCTTAAAGTGTTCTAGAAAATTAAATTAAGGGCTGATTGGAATATACCATGTGTGTATTATTAAATGTGCACTATTTTACAAGGTTTGCAAAAATAAAATTCAGCACATGCATACATATGATACACGCCTATTCCAGCTGAAATGGAGCATATGTGGAGCTTTGTTGGCATATTGATTGGTCAAGAATCAATCATACAATGTTGGTGATTTAAAGAAAGAAGCTACAAAAGGTAATGTTTCAAATTTTATCTCATTTGAAACACATGCTGAAAATTTCAGCATGTGTAGTAAGAGCTGGCCGATTTTCATCATTTATAAGGGTATATTTTGTGTCTTGAAACATGGAATTAAATTGGAAGACAAATTGGAATTAATTTGAATAAGAAATGAAAGTAAATTTGTGATATCTTGAATATCACACATGCTGAAAAATTTCAGCATGTGTATGAATGTATCTTGGCCGAAATATTGGTCTTGTTGGTGTCTAATTTCTATTCCATAAAAGATGAGATTATTGTCTACTAATTGGTGATTTATTTTTAAGAGAAAAATCAAAGAAAATTTGGTAGTAATTTGAATTAAGGAGCCATGTATCACATACTGAAATTTCAGCATGTCAAGTCCTCATTATGGCCGATTTTCTCACTATGTTTGGAGAAATATTATCTTGCTTGATTTGGGTGATAATCTTATGAGTTATGGAAACTATTCTATGTTGATTTTGGCACATGGTTTTAGTGGAATTCTCAGATTTTCCAAGTCATCAAATGATGACAACATTCAACCAATCAATGAGTGTCAAGTAAGCAAAAGTTAAATGATCATCCAATGAGGAGGTGCCAAGTAAGCAAGATCATGTCACTATGATGCCACACATTCTCCCAAGGACTTAGAAGATAATTTTCAAGAAGGGGAGAGCACCAAGGGGGGACGGCCAAGATGTGTTAAAAGGGAAGGAAGAAGAACAAAACAAAGACAAGAACAAGCATTACAATCTTGAAGCATCAAAAACGTTCTAGCCTTCTTCTTCTACACTCTCTTTCTTTCTTCTTCCTAAAAGCCTAATGTACTTATATTCATATTTTTGAATAGGCTTATCTTAGACCACCACACATTCTTTAACTTTGTAAAAGATTGATCAAGGTGTGATCAATCTTCAATCTTGCAAGGTGGTGGTGTTCGTGTGCATTGTATTCAACATACAAGGTTTGTAAAGGGTCGGAGTTGGTGTGTAACTTCATCAACCCTGTGGTAAGGTGTTTTTGAGTTGTGTGATTAGTGTGAACCGAGGAAGGTGTCCTTGAAGACTGGAGTAGGTTGTTTATAACCGAACCAGTATAAAATTCTTTGTGTCATTTACTTTCAACACTGATTTTCTGTTTCAGCACTGTTTGCTGTTGTTAATCACGCCCGTAAAGATAGTAAACGAATTTCAAAAATCACAAAACTTCCAGGAGACATAGCCACACGTTTTAAGGTTCTTTTGGCACAAGTTTCAATCCTTTTGGACAAGTATAAGTCACCCAAATGTCCAAAGTTCTGAGACTAGTGCAGTCTGATTTTCAGGCTTGCAAAGGTTGAGACTTTGATCGTATTTGACTAACTTTCCAAAAGAATTTTTCAAAACTGTTTCACCCCATTTAAATATAACTTATAAGGGGTTAATGGTTAAAATTTCATAGTATTTGGAGTTACGTACAAATAGGAATAAATTGTTCAAATCAGTCTACCGTTTCTGGCAGATTCGTGCAATCTGACCTCCAAGGATTTTTGAAGTGGTTAAAGGTTGAATTTCAATCTTAAATTTTTAGGAGACACTCATAACTTCTGAGGCTAAGTTCTCTCAAAATTTCAGAATTTTTGAAGACCTGCAAAAAAACGTTTTAAAACTGGTCCTGAAAACAGAAACTGTTTTCAGAAGTTGGGTTTTTGGTTTTAAACAATTTTAAAAACCACATTTTCCGCACCCACTATTCAACCCCCCCTTCTAGTGGTACCTTGAAGATCCTACAATTAGTATCAGAGCGCAGGAACACTCACAACAAAAGGATCCAACGATCTACGTGAGATGGCATCCACTAGCTATAACACCGTGCAAGAAGGGATGTCAACCATAATGCCTCCTCTCTTTGACGGTGAGTCTTTCGTTCAATGGAAGGTAAGAATGAAACTTTTCTTTATGGCAATTGATATTGATCTTTGGTCAATTATAGAAGATGGTCCATTTGTTCCATCAAAGTTATCCACTGTAGATGGAGTCACATTAGAGGTCGTTAAGCCTAGGCAAGAGTGCACTAGTGATGATAAAAAGAGACTAAGCATGAACGCTAGGGCTATGCAGTTAATTTTAAATGGACTAAGTAAAATTCAATCAAGCTATGTTTCAAATTTTTCTAGTGCACAAGAAATGTAGAGAATACTTGAAATGAAACACGAAGGCACTAGTCAAGTAAAAGAGTCCGAGATCAACATGCTTATGTCCACACTCGAGTCACTTAAATTATTGCCTAATGAATCTATCGTTGAAATGGATCTTCGCTTGACTAACATCTACAATTCTCTGGAATCTCTTGGCAAAGCCTTTATTATGCAGGAAAAGGTACAAAAGGTCTTGCGAAGCCTTCCATCCGAGTGGGACTCTAAAATAACGGCCATAAAAGAAAAGCAAACAAACAAATACCCTGACAAGGATCGGAACAAGAATAGACTCCTCTCAGAACCTAAGCAAAGGAGAAGAGCCTTCAAAACCTCCACTTGGAGTGACACATCCGACTCTGAGACTGATGATACGGAAGAACACAACGCACAAGTATGCTTTACATCTAAAGCATCAAATAAAGTATCTTCCGACTCTGATTCCGATTCTGAATGTTCTTATGATGATTTATTTAGTCAATATTTAGAATTGCATAAGTTCTCAAAGACTCTTGCAAAAGAAAAGAAGCGATTAATTGAAGACAAGAAATTGTTAGAATCTTCTAACAAAGATCTTGTCGCTCAATTAAATGATTCAAAAGAAGAGTCGTCATGCATCATTACTGCATTAAAGATAGAGATCTCATATTGACCATGCAAAATAATGAAATGAAATCCGATATTTCAAGTTTGAAATCAAGGAATGCGAATTTAGAAAAAATGGTGAAGAAATTTGATATGGAAACAAACATGCTAGATCACATTATTTCTTCACAAAAGCATGATAGTGATAAAACGGGTTTAGGATACATTGAAACAAATGAGGTATCCATTAAACCAACCAAGTTTGTAGTGTCTAAGAAAGTAGATACTCCCAAACCAAAAACGACGTCTAAGATGACGCAAAGACCCCCTCTCCCCACATCTCATCATACTTCTTCTTCATATCATGAGAAACACAATTTTGTACCATATAGATATAAGAAGAAACAAGTGATGCATACACGACATTCATTTCATCCATCTAGATCACACACTACGCACACTAACACAAGGACATCAAAAACGCCCTACATATAGTGCGTATAAAGGAGTTCTTGGCCAAAGGCCAAACGCATTTACACCTAATGTATATTATGTTGCGTTCTCATTACCTTTCTCACCTTTTGGAAGACCTAGAAAGGTCACCCAAATTTGGGTACCAAAAGGGACATTTTCAAAGGGTTGATTAAATAACCCTTAAGAACGCACCTTTGAGATCATTCAAAATGCATGATTTTCTTTACATCTTTACATGCGCTTTTGATTGACTTTCCAAAATAAAGGGGGAGAGAAAGCATAATTTAAGGGGGAGAGAGATACTGATTGCATAAATCAAGGGGGAGCGGATTTGAAATTTAAAATTCAAATTTTGAATTTATGCATGATTGAAGGGGGGGCGATAGGATTTAAATCATGAAAGTAGGTTATTTTGAAAATCATCAAAAGGGGGAGATTTTAGAGAAAAAGGGGTTTGAGTGATTTCAAAATGTATGATTTAAATGTGTTTAAAAACGTGCTTGATATAAATGTCATGACATATTGCATATAACCTGCTTTATATAGTTCATATATAATGTTGATATACTAACGAGCCATGAAGCATTAAAGCTTACATCAAATGGCAAACATTTGTTGTATTTGTACTATTTTAAGGTACCACCATTAATGAACTAAATTAGTTCATTAAGTAAAGTACTTAGTTAATTAAACTAAGTAGTTCATTAAAGAAAGCTACATTTGAACAAGGCACAAAGGCAACAAGACTAAGAAAGGAAAGTCTCCTCCTCCTCTCACCACACTTATATGGCACGCCTATATATACATAAATATATATATTTTCAGATTTTTTGAAAAAGGCACATACACATGTAATCCAACATACTATCGACACGTTACATATTTTACGTACGTACGTTAACGTCACACCACCATACTTAACTCATATTTATGAGTATATTCAGGTCTTATATCATATTATATAAGTCATGGTGATGACAAATTAAATACGACACGTTAAAAGGTTCTAAACCGAAAATTGTCGTATCGGGCGAATAACAAAACTTCGCCAACGTGTCACGTACTTGCCATAAATAGATGGCCAGCCCCTATGCCTCAAAAATCTTTATAATTTTCGTGGGTATGATGATAATTCCAGCAACAAAATCATTCCATGTGGACACACACAAATCAACCCACATTAAGGCCAAATTATGGAGATTCCAATTTCAATTTTGTCACATGTTAATGGCGCCACTTTAAGACCAGGCAAGTACTGAGTATTAAAGTTTATATTATGTATATTATGTGTAACATAATATATATAACATGTGCAAAAAGTTGGAATTTAATCAGAGAAAAATCGGGTAATCGATAAACATCGAAAATTCGGTTTTCTACGTACACAACACATGGAACGTTTTTGGCACATCATACAACATGTATCTAGACATTTTTTACATATGTCATACATCTTAAAGTGTTCTAGAAAATTAAAATAAGGGCTGATTGGAATATACCATGTGTGTATTATTAAATATGCACTATTTTACAAGGTTTGCAAAAATAAAATTCAGCACATGTATACATATCATACACGCCTATTCCAGCTGAAATGGAGCATATGTGGAGCCTTGTTGGCATATTGGTTGCTCAAGAATCAATCATACAACGTTGGTGATTTAAAGAAAGAAGCTACAAAAGGTAATGTTTCAAATTTTTTCTCATTTGAAACACATGCTGAAAATTTCAGCATGTGTAGTAAGAGCTGGCCGATTTTCATCATTCATGAGGGTATATTTTGTGTCTTGAAACATGGAATTAAAGTGGAAGACAAATTGGATTTAATTTGAATAAGAAATGAAAGTAAATTTGTGATATCTTGAATATCACACATGCTGAAAAATTTCAGCATGTGTATGAATGTATCTTGGCCGAAATATTGGTCTTGTTGGTGTCTAATTCTATTCCATAAATGATGAGATTATTGTCTACTAATTGGTGATTTATTTTTAAGAGAAAAATCAAAGAAAATTTGGCAGTAATTTGAATTAAGGAGCCATGTATCACATGCTGAAATTTCAGCATGTCAAGTCCTTATTATGGCCGATTTTCTCACTATGTTTGGAGAAATATTATCTTGCTTGATTTGGGTGATAATCTTATGAGTTATGGCAACTATTCTATGTTGATTTTGGCACATGTTTTTAGTGAAATTCTCAGATTTTCCAAGTCATCAAATGATGACAACATTCAACCAATCAATGAGTGTCAAGTAAGCAAAAGTTAAATGATCATCCAATGAGGAGGTGCCAAGTAAGCAAGATCATGTCACTATGATGCCACACATTCTCCCAAGAACTTCGTAGACAATTTTCAAGAAGGGGAGAGCACCAAGGGGGGATGGCCAAGATGTGTTAAAAGGGAAGGATGAAGAACAAAACAAAGACAAGAACAAGCATTACAATCTTGAAGCATCAAAAACGTTTTAGCCTTCTTCTTCTACACTCTCTTTCTTTCTTCCTTCTAAAAGCCTAATGTACTTATATTCATATTCTTGAATAGGCTTATCTTAGACCACCACACATTCTTTATCTTTGTAAAAGATTGATCAAGGTGTGATCAATCTTCAATCTTGCAAGGTGGTGGTGTTTGTGTGCATTGTATTCAACTTACAAGGTTTGTAAAGGGTTAGAGTTGGTGTGTAACTCCATCAACCCTGTGGTAAGGTGTTTTTGAGTTGTGTGATTAGTGTGAACCGAGGAAGGTGTCCTCGAAGACTGGAGTAGGTTGTTTATAACCGAACCGTAAAAAATACTTTGTGTCATTTACTTTCATCACTGATTTTCTGTTTCAGCACTATTTACTGTTTTTAATCACGTCCGTAAAAATAGTAAACGAGTTTCAAAAATCACGAAACTTTCAAGAAACATTGCCACACGTTTTAAGGTTCTTTTGGCACAAGTTTCAACCCTTTTGGACAAGTATAAGTCACCCAAACGTCCAAAGTTCTGAGACTAGTGCAGTTTGATTTTCAGGCTTGCAAAGGTTGAGACATTGATCGTATTTGACTAACTTCCCAAAAGAATTTTTCAAAACTATTTCAACCCATTTAAATATAACTTATCAGGGGATAGTGGTTAAAATTTCTGAGCATTTGGAGTTACGTACAAATAGGAATAAATTTTTCAAATCAGTCTACCGTTTCTGGCAGATTCGCGTAATCTGACCACCAACAATTTTTGAAGAGGTTAAAGGTTGAATTTAAATCTGAAATTTTTAGGAGACAATCATAAAATCTGATTCTAAGTTCTCTCAAAATTTCAGAATTTTGGAAGACCTGCAACCTAGTTTTAAAAACGTTTTAAAACAGGTCCTGAAAACTGAAACTGTTTTACGAAGTTGGGTTTTTTGTTTTAAACAATTTTAAAAATTACATTTTCCGCACCCACTATTCAACCCCTCCCCCCTTCTAGTGGTGGCTTTCAGATCCTACACATAGGTCATGTGGAATCATTCGTCTTGTGGTATAGTTCCTTAATCATGAAAACTTTAAAATATTTCATGTAGAACTCATTTCATAAACATGTTCGTGATAAACTCATTGTGTTGAAAATCATGAAGACATATGCATGAGGGAATACTTAACGTAGGTCTCTTTTCTATAATTAGCTTCATGGTCATTCCTAATTGGAATTAGTATTTATTCGTTCATAACTGTATTTAGTTAATATTTATTCAATTAGCTTGTCTTAATTGACTAATTTTCCCTTTTGGGCCGTGTGTTATCATCATGCATACTTTAATTTCTTTAATATATGGTGTTAGGCAATTATGTTCTTTTTATCTATTGAACATTTATGTTTATCTTTCAATGATAATATAACCCCAACATATATTTTTATGCATTTACGTGACTATGCTTGGAAGAGGTTAATCCATGACAAGGCACCAAATTTGGGCCTAGGACCAAAAATTGCCCATTTACACACATTCAATTCCTCAATTTAATGTAGTGTCCCATTGTGTTTATTTTCATGTTTATGGCACATAATAAATAGCTAATCGCATAGAAATTGTTGCATGGTCGTAATTCATCATTTTAGTTGCCAAAATGACTATTGGGCCGAAAACTAATAAAGTTCATTTCTTGGAATTTCAACATTATGTAATTGTTACAGTTATAGCCATTTTCCTTTTTATTTACGTATCACTCTTATACATTATTATTAAATATACTCCAATGAAAATTTGTGCTTCAATGTGACATAATTTAGACCCCTTGGCCAAAAGTAGGGGTGTTTCAATATGGATATTTCAACATATAGAATACATGCTTGATGGTAATGATGATGACATATATCTTCATGTTTTACTTACCATAGGTATTTTGATGATGATTCATGATGTACATCAATATCCTTAATTTTAACATGCTCAAATCACATCATACAAATATATTCATTATCACAAAGATTATGGTTATTATGGTGTTCATGCTACAAATGACATGCACGCACATAAGGTGTAACATCCATGGAATCACACCTCCTTAGGCCATGATCATCAAGATACACATCATGATGATGGTGATGATTTCATGGCCTATGTTGGAGGCTCATAAACTGTCCCCTCTAAGAAGAAAAATGGTGATTCTATGATGTTGATGATCAAAGATGGCATCTTTTATGACATGCATTGTGAAATGGTTTGTTTTGTATCATCATTGTACTATACTATGACCATAATTATGTGAATCTCTTCTCTTACATATGAACATAAAGAAAATGATATAATTCTTCACATGCATGTATGAATATGATGATTGATGAAGTTCTTAGTACACTTTCTAGTATAATGTACTTAAATTCCTACAATTTTCTTCAAGGTGATGAATGAATGATAAAGTTCAGTTCTTATTGCCATGCATGCCCTCAAAGGGCTGTTTATGCCTCATTTATGCCATGCATGTTGCATGTAAGTTTCATCCTAGCCATATTGATGAATCCATTCAAGAAAAGTACACATTCAAACAAAAAATTGAACATGCAAACATACTTTTCGTCAATTGGTGTTAGAATCTTCATTTTAGCTATTCCATGCATGATTCGTTACTTAATTATGAACATAAGAAACTTCATTTTTAGTTCCTTTGAAGGATGTAGGAAGAATACTTGCCTTAGATACTTGAATCTTACACTAGGTAGTGAAAGATTTCTTCTTTGTCCTTGACTTGGGGGCACACGGCCTAGAGGGCCATGTGAGTAGCAAATTGTTCTTACCTTAGATGACTTGAATATTCTTATTTTACTAGCTAAAGAAACTATTCTCCCTTCCTTATTGAGGCTTATGGTTATGGCCTAGAAATGAAGGTGATTTGAGCATATGTGTGGAATATAGAAGATGAGAAAGATGTGAAAAAAAGTGTTATAGCGATTACCTTGAAGATTTGGGTGCATGCACGCTTGTATTCTATTTGAAGATGGGAAGAGTTCTTCTTCCTTTGACCTTGTTGTTCTCGGTTTAAGGAGGTTGGAAGAGGAAGACTTGGTTTTGTAGAGAGAAGAAAGAGAAAAGTGTTTTACTGAGAGGTTGAAGAGTGAGAGGTTGAAGAGTGTGAGAACGGGGAGAGAATAAAATGAAGAATTTTCTTGAATTTGAGAGTGTTATTTCCCCTTTCGTAAGCCTTGTCGGATGTGGAGTGGGAGGACAAATGATGGAGAATCTTGGATGGATAAGTGGTGGGGTGGAAAAGAATTTGCATGCGGAAAAAAAATAGAAATTTTAGGAATAAAATAAAAGGGTGGCCGGTTGAGGGGGGAGTGCAAGTGGATGTGAAATTACCATTCAATCCCTATTTTGTCTTCTTATGTGTTAATTTCTTTTCCCTTTATTTAATTTCTAAATAGAACTTGTACTACTTCTTTATTTTATATTACTAGTCTTACATTTAATAGATTAGTTTAGTAATTTCCATAATTCACTTAAAATAACACTTAGACACGTTATACCATAGCATCACGAGGTCTATTCTATGTACGTAACGGAAGTCGGGTGTAACAAAACTATTGAATAATTTACTCGAATCGTAAATCAACTTTCCATGCTTAAAAGAAAATATTTAATAAATTTCTTGTATCAAAATTACTTACCTCCTTGCCAAGAGAGTGGAAACCCCAAGTGGCGGGCATCACCAACTCCAAGATTTGATAAATTATCAGAAAATCTTTTGAATTATGATCTTGATTGATGAGCAAAATAGGTTGGATCCTATTAAGCCTTCACAAGTGTCATACAAAAGTTTGGTTGTAGAGTTCGAAGATTCAGATGTAGAATTTCACTTCTAGTTAGGAATTTAGAAGGGTTGTAATGTAGCGCCCCGGCCCGATACCGTCATCGGAACCAGTGCACCCGCCGTAGCCTACTATGAGAACTACGAAGCGTCAAGCAGATCAAACGTA
Organism: Eustoma russellianum; assembly: GCA_036186865.1. NCBI lineage: Eukaryota > Viridiplantae > Streptophyta > Magnoliopsida > Gentianales > Gentianaceae > Eustoma > Eustoma russellianum. The sequence goes on along the minus strand of AP025046.1, from coordinate 12,568,370 downwards.
CATCCTTCATAATGTAAGATAAAAACCAGCGGAAACGTCATAAAATTTAAACCTTCATCGTCATTAAAACATCCATAAAATGCAGCGGAATTAAAAGGGTGTTTGTTCCTCTTGCCAACATAAGTTTTAGATCAACATAACAACAAATGAGTTTTCCAAACTGAAATAAACTAGTCCAGCATCTATCTATTCCCATGTCCATCATCCCATTGAGCCCACTCGCCGTCGTCTTCAACAAATATCAACTCATATTCAGGCTCGCCTGAAAAGGAGCAGAGTAATTGTTCTTAACGAAATTATCGCTAGCAAGTAACCCGTCTATACACCTTACGGAATCACACACGTCGAGTCACCAGTGTATAAAACATTGCCCAAAAATAAGGTGCTCGGGTTAGCAAATAGCATCTTAATAAGAATTCCTCAAAGCAGATAAAGCACATATATGTACACAGATATGAGAACCAACATGTATTAAAACAACGTATCACATAGCAAGTCATAAACTAGTCACGTTTCTTGCATGTCAATTCTTATGCTCCGTGTATCATGATGCATGTACTTCTTTAAAATCACATACAACACCCATGCATATGTCTTCTTTCATAAACATGTCATGCATGTCATTTCACAAAACATTTCATCACTTTACATATCATATTCTTCGCGTAGCAGAACTTTATACCCTGTGGGTGATCAGTCCACAGCAAACATAACTTTATACCCCGTGCTGAAAGGTCCACGGCCCCATAACATATAACTTTATACCCCGTGCTGAAAGGTCCACGGCCCCATTACATATATCATATATCCGTGCTGAAACGTCCACGACCCCATTACATATCATATATCCGTGCTGAAAGGTCCACGGCCCCATTACATATATCATATATCCGTGCTGAAAGGTCCACGGCCCCATAAAATAACTTTATTTTCCGTGCTGATAGGTCCATGGCCCCATAAAATAACTTTATTTTCCGTGCTGATAGGTCCACGGCCCCATAAAATACTTTATACCCTGCTGTTGATTCACAGATCACGCTTTTATACCCTGCCTTTGCAGACGTGACTTTTATACCCTGTGATCAACCCGCAGCCATTTTGTCTTTCGATAACTTAAAACTTTTCTTGTAACACATGTTCTTTTGCAAAACAAATCTCAAAACAAATGCAAGTGCCCATGTCATGATGCAAGATGCTCATGTAACATCATATCCAACGTATAAACATGCACACACACTTTACATATCAAGTACAAAGTCCTGAACCCCTATCACATTCTGCTCGTATCATTTCATGTCCCTTCGTATTACGAAATCATCTCGAGTTCACACTTAACCTTGCTCGTTCATACTTCCTCACACACACCCTTGTCGTACCATTTTATGCTCTTTCATATTGCTAACTCACTTTGGATTCATACCTAACTTTACTCATTCACACTTAACGTTTACTACTCAAATACACCTCATTCATACCACTTCATGCCCTTTCATATCACGAATCCTCTTCGAATTCATACTTAACCCTACTCATTCACACTTAATGTTTACAACTCTAGCACACTTTCAAACACTTTGTAATTCATGAACAATGGAAGATAATAAAGGTATCCCACACACTCATCTTACATATCAAGTATACGGTCTTGCACCTCAAACACTCCCTGTTTGTATCTTTCCAAGTCCGTTCGTCTCACTAATTTACTTGGGATTCAATCTTATTCTTACTTAGTCAATCTTACCATCTATCCCTCAATTACACCTCAAATACCCTTGCATTTGTAGAAATATGAGGGTTTGAGTGATTTCAAAATAAAGAAATTTGAATATATATATATATATATATGTAAACGTCGAGTATATATATATATATATATACACACAAGTGTACATGTATGCATGATAACTTGCCTTATTTAGCTTATATATTATGTTGCCGTACTAACGAGCCATGAAGCTTTAAAGCTTACATCATATGGCGAACATTTGTTGAGTTTATACTATTTTCAGGTGCCACAATTAATGAACTAAAGTAGTTCATTAAGTGAAGTACTTAGTTTAATAAACTAAGTAGTTCATTAAAGGAAGATGCATTTGGAAAAGGCATAAAGGCAACACGGCTATGGAAGGAAAGTCCTCTCCTCCTCCCCACATTTAATTCTACACGTTTTATATATATATGTATACTATATTTTCAGATTTTTATAAAAGGCACATACACATATATTCCAACGTACTACCGACACGTTATATATCTCACGTACGTACGTTAACGTCACACCACTATACTTAACTCATATTTATGAGTGTATCCAGGTCTTATATCATATGATATAAGATATGGTGATGACAAATTAAATACGACACGATAAAAGGTTCTAAACCGAAATTTGTCGTATCGGGCTATACCGAAACTTCGCCAACGTGTCACGTACTTGCCATAAATAAATGGCCAGCCCATATACATCAAACATTGATGATATTTTCGTGCACATGACTGTATATTGAGACAAAAATACTTTCCATGTTGGCACACACACAAATAACCCCACATTTAGGCCAAAATGTGAAGATTCCAATTTTATTTTTGTCACATGTTTATGGTACCACTTTAAATCAGCCAAGTGCTGAAATTATAAAGTATATATTATATATATATTATGTATAACATAATATATATAGCATGTGCAAAAGTTGGAATTTAAATTAGAGAAAAATCGGGTAATCGATAAATATCGAAAATTCGGTTTTCTACGCACATGACATGGAACGTTTTTCTTGAATATCATGTGACACGTATCTAGACACTTTTTACATATAATATACATCTTAAAGTGTTCTAGAAAATTAAATTAAGGGCTGATTGGAATATTACATGTGTGTATTATTAAATGTGCACTTTTTTTCAAAGTTAGCAAAAATAGATTTCAGCACATGTATATACATACACAACGCCACCTACAGCTGATTTGGAGCACATGTGGAGCCTTGTTGGCATGTTGATTGGTCAAGGATCAATCATACAATGTTGATGAATCAAAGAGAGAAGCTACAAAAGGTAAGTGTTCAACATATACCTCTCTTATGTCACATGCTGAAAATTTCAGCATGTCACATACCTAGTGGACATTTTCTTCAACATTAAGGAAGATATTTTGTTGATTTTTCATTAAGGAATAAATCAAAGGAGTTATGGAAATGATTTGAATTGTATGTAAGGTTATTAAGTGTGATATTCTTCATATCACACATGCTGAAATTTTTCAGCATGTGTGAAGATGTTGTGGCCGAATGTGACTCTATTTTGGTGTCCAAGTTGCATTCTTCATCTTGTAGCAAGACTTACCTTAAATAATGGATGTATTTTTATGGAAGAAATTCAAAGAAAAATGGAAGAAATCTAGATTTATTTCATGTGGTAAATGCTGAAAATTTCAGCATTGAAATCATAGTGCTGGCCGATTTTGGTGAGGAAGGAAGGAAGGATTTTTGTGTCTTGCAATTTATGACAAAATTTGAGAATTATGGTATGATTTAATAATTGATAATTTGGCAAATATTTAGTGTTTTTTTCAGATTATCCATGTCATCAAATGATGACAACATTGAGCCAATCAAAAGGTGCCAAGTAAGCAATGACTAAATGATGGTCCAATGGAGTGTTGCCAAGTAAGCAAAACATTGTCACCATGATGTCTCACACCCTCTCAAGCACTTAAAAGGAAATTTTCAAGAGGGGAGAAGGCTGCATAGGGGACGGCTGGACCTATAAGGAAGGAAGAGAAGAACAAACAAAAATAACACCAAGACTTGCATTCAAAAGTGATCAAAGTGCAAAAGCTTTCTTCTCCTACACTTTCTTTCTTTCTTCTCTTGTAAAAAGCCTATTGTACTTTACTTCTTTCATTCTTGAATAGGCTTCATAGAAACCACCATTCATACATCTTTGTAAAAGATTGATCAAGGTGTGATCAATCTTCATTCTAGCGAGGTGGTGGTGTTCGTGCAAATTGTACTAGCAATACAAGGTTTGTAAAGGGTTGGAGTTAAGGTGTAACTCTATCAACCCTGCGGTAAGGTGTACTGCGTGTGTAAATTAGTGTGAACCAAGGAAGGTGTTCCTTGAAGACTGGAGTAGGTTGTTTATAACCGAACCAGTATAAAATTCTTGGTGCAATTTACTTTCAGCATTTACTTTTCAGTTTCTGCACTGGTTATACGTTTTGTTCACGTTCGGAAAAATAGCAAACGATTTTCAAAAATTATAAAAATTTCCAGAAACATACATAAACGTTCTAGGGTTAATTTGGCACAAGTTTCAACCCTTTTGGACAAGTATAGGTCAGTCAAACATCAAAAGTTCTGAGACTAGTGCAGTCTGATTTTCAGACTTGCAAAGGTTGAGACTTGGGTGGTATTTGACCTACTTACCAAAAGAATTTTTAAAAACTGTTTCAACCCATTTCAATATAGTGTGTGAGGAGTTATTGGTCAAATTTTCAGATCATTTGGACATTCACACAAATAGGAATTAATTTTTCAAAACCATCTACCGTTTCTGGCAGATTTGCACAATCTGAGTGCCAACGGTTTTTGAAGGGGTTAAAGGTTGAATTTTGATTTGAAATTTTTAGGGGACCCTCATAACATCTGAGGCTAAGTTCTCTCAAAATTTCATAATTTTTGGAGACCTCTAACCTGGTTTTAAAAATGTTTTAAAACAGGTCCTGAAAACAGAATCTGTTTTCTGAACTTGAATTGTTCAAGTTTAAAGAAATTTTAAAAACCATAATTTCCTGCACCACCTATTCAACCCCCCCTTCTAGTGGTGCCTTGCAGATCCTACAAGTGGTATCAGAGAGCAGGAATACTCACTACAAGGAATCCAACGATTCAGTGAGATGGCATCCACAAATCTCAAAACCGAAACAAGAAGGTATGTCGAGCCAAAGGCCTCCACTTTTTGACGGTGAGTCTTTTATTCAATGGAAACTTAGGATGAAACTTTTTCTTATGGCTATAGATATAGATCTTTGGTCAATAATTGAAGATGGTCCATATGTCCCATCTAATGTATCCACTGTAGACGGAGTTACCTTAGAAGTTATTAAAACTAGACAAGAATATACTAGTGAAGATAAAAAGAAACTGAGTATGAATGCTAAGGCCATGCAGTTACTCTTAAATGGTTTAAGTAAGAGTGAGTCTAGTTATGTGTCGAATTGTTCGAGTGCACAAGAAATGTGGAGAATCTTAGAAATGAAACACGAAGGCACAAGTCAAGTAAAAGAGTCTAAAATTAATATGCTCATGTCTACTCTTGAGTCTTTTAAGTTGTTGCCTAATGAGTCAATTGTAGATATGGATCTTCGTTTGACTAACATCTATAACTCTCTTGAGTCTCTTGGTAAGGCTTTTACTACGCAGGAAAAAGGTACAGAAAGTCCTACGGAGCCTTCCTTCGGAATGGGATCCTAAAGTGACTGCTATAGAAGAAAGCAAGGAGACTAAGTCAATAAAAATGGAAGAACTCATTGGTTCACTCAAAGTTTATGAAAACAAACTTATTATTCGGAAATCGGAATCAACCAAACAAGGTAAGACAATTGCTTTTAAATCAAATGAATACGTCTCCCCTCCCTCCGATCACGTAGATAATAGTGATTCCGAATCAGATAATGATGATTTGATTCTATTGGCTAAAGGACTAAGAAGATTCATGAGAAAGTCATTTAGAAATAAAAACAAGGGCACTACATCTAAGAGAAATAAAAACAAGTCAAATGATAAGGACATTAAATGTTATGAATGCGGCAAACTCGGACACTTATCATATGACTGCCCGAACAAAGAAAAGCAAACTAATAAATACCCTGACAAGGAGCGGAACAAAAATAGACTCGTCTCAGATCCTAAACAAAGGAAACGTGCACTAAAGGCCTCCACATGGAGTGACTCATCAGACTCTGAAACTGAGACCGAAGAGGAGACCGCTCAAGTTTGCTTCGCTTCAAAGGCGTCTAACGAGGTATCATCCGATTCTGACTCTGACTCTGAACCTTCTTATGATGATCTTTTTAGTCAGTATCTTGAATTACATAAATTTACTAAGACTCTCGCAAAAGAAAAGAAACGTTTAATTGAAGACAAGAAACTGTTAGAATCTTCTAACGAGAATCTTGTCGCTCAATTAAGCGATTCAAAGAAAGAGTCTTCATGTGTCATCACTGCATTAAAAACCGAGATCTCATCATTAACTTCTCAAAATAATGAAATGAAATCCGAGATTTCAAATTTGAAATCAAGGAATACAGACTTAGAGAAAATGATGAAACAATTCGATACAGGGTCAAACATGCTGCATCGCATCATATTATCGCAAAAGCATGACAGTGACAAAACTGGATTGGGGTACGTTGATACTAACGAAGTATCAACCAAACCAACCAAGTTTGTTGTGTCTAAGAAAGTAGACACCCCTAAGCATCAAGTGGCGTCTAAGATGACGCAAAAAGCACCCCCTTCCACACGCCCCACTCCCTCATATCATGTGAAATATAACGTTGTACCATATAGATATGAGAAGAAAAGAACAATGCATACACGAAATACATATCATCCACGCACCACGCACACGCACACAAGGACATATCACAAACGTCCTTCATATAATGAGTATAGAGGAGTCCTTGGGCAAAGACCCAAAGTACATGCACCACATGTATACTATATTGCACCTTCATCTACATTCTTGCCATTTGATAGACCGAGAAGGATCACCCAAGTATGGGTACCGAAAGGTACCTTTACCAAAAGGTGATTAACTAACTCGAAAGGACCCAAAATTAAAAGGGTACCTAAATCACCTTTTACATTGCAGGGAGACCACTCATCAAAAGACACATCAATAAAGTGGTTCCTTGACAGTGGTTGCTCGAGGCACATGACAGGTGACCCGAGCCTATTCTCCAAATTAAAGAAGGTCACAAAAGGCGGATCCGTGACCTTTGGAGACAACAATGAAGGCAAGATCATTGGTAAAGGTACGATTGGAAATCCGAATACACTCCAAATCTCCAACGTGTTTTTGGTAAGCAACTTATCTTACAATCTTCTTAGTATTTCTCAATTTGTTGACAATGGTTTTAATGTGTGTTTTACTCACCCTTATTGTAATATAATAAATAAAAATGGAGAAACCGTTTTAAAAGGAAAACGTGAAGGAAATATATTCACACTATCTATGGATGATGTAGTAGACGCCAAAGTTAAATGCTTTATGTCAAATGAACCCAATGTGAATTTGTGGCATAGACGTTTAGGACACATAGGTATTTCTACATTAGAAAAATTGCAACGAAAGAACCTAGTACGGGGATTGCCTACGCTTGATTTAGACAACTTTCAGTTGTGTGAATCTTGCATAAAAGGCAAACAAACACGTGAGTCACTTAAGCCTAAAAATGAGATAAGCACGACTAGAATACTAGAACTATTGCATATCGATTTGTTTGGTCCTAGTCGCACTACAAGCCTTGGTGGGCGTCACTATGCATGCGTAATTGTTGATGACTTTTCTCGCTATACTTGGACTTTATTTCTTGCACATAAGGATGATAGCGCCGTAGAAATCGCTAAATTAATTAAACAACTTGAAAATCAATACGGCGTAAATGTGAAAAGAATAAGAAGCGATAGAGGCGGTGAGTTTAAAAATAAAGAGATGATTTCATTTTGTGAAGAAAAAGGAATTAAACATGAGTTTTCGCCACCTAGAACTCCACAATTAAATGGAGTAGTAGAAAGAAAGAATCGCACACTACAAGAAATCGCTAGAACCATGCTTTGCGAAAATAAATTGCCTAGATTTCTGTGGGCGGAAGCCGTAAATTGTGCATGCTATATTGTAAATCGCCTATCCATAAGAAAGAAAATAAACAAGACGCCTTACGAAATTTTGAATGATCGCATGCCTAAGATAGATTATTTTCGTGTGTTTGGATGCAAATGTTTTGTCTTAAATACAAAAGACAACTTAGATAAATTTGAATCCAAATCAATTGAGTGCATTTTTATTGGGTATTCCATAAATTCAAAAGCATATAGATGTTATGATCCTATCACTAGACAAATCATAGAATCTATTCATGTTAAATTCAATGAATTTGGAGAGATTGATAAAGAAAAGGAACATGATGATGATTTTGAATTAAAACCCGTTTTGGATGAAGATAATGATTCTTTTGATATGCATGAGATGAATGAGACACTAGAAATGCATGATCATATAGAAACGCATGATAACTTAGAAAATAATCAACCAAGATGGCATAGAGATCACCCACATGATCTCATCATAGGCGACATCACTCACGGTGTGCGACCACGTAGAAGAATCACTTCGGATGAAATAAATGAATTTCATGCTATGATTTCTGAAATTGAGCCCAAAAATGTGCATGATGCTTTGAGTGATTCATCTTGGATTGATGCTATGCATGACGAACTTAATCAATTCGTTAGAAATGATGTATGGGATTTAGTGCCACGACCACAAGATAAGACAATTATAGGCACAAAGTGGGTATTTAGGAACAAAATGAATGAAGAAGGAAAGGTCGTTAGAAATAAAGCAAGACTCGTAGCTCAAGGATATAATCAAGAAGAAGGAATAGACTACGATGAAACATTTGCACCCGTAGCACGTTTAGAAGCTATACGACTCTTACTTGCTATTGCTTGCATGAAAGATTTTAAATTATATCAAATGGACGTCAAAAGTGCTTTTCTAAACGGATTTATACAAGAAGAAGTATACGTGAAGCAACCACCCGGTTTTGAAGATGTGAAACATCCAGATCACGTGTACAAACTAAAGAAGGCACTATATGGCCTAAAGCAAGCGCCGAGAGCATGGTATGATCGTTTTGCCACTTTTCTTTTAGAAAATAATTTTAAACGTGGTACTATAGATAGTACACTATTTTTGAAACAAGAAAAATCAGATTTACTTATTATTCAAATTTACGTAGATGACATTATTTTCGGTTCTACCTCACATAGACTTGTTAAAGATTTTGAAAATTGTATGAAAGCTGAATTTGAAATGTCTATGGTTGGTGAACTTAATTATTTTCTTGGCTTGCAGATTAAGCAAACGAGTAAAGGAATTCATATAAGCCAAGCTAAGTACGTAAACGACATGATCAAGAAGTTCAATTTTGAAAATTTGAAACCATCCCCCACGCCTATGAGTGTCACTACTAAATTGGACAAAGATGAACATGGTAAAGATGTTGATAATGGATTATATAGATCTATGATAGGTTCTTTACTATATTTAACTGCTAGTAGGCCTGACATCATGTTTAGCGTATGCATGTGTGCTCGTTTTCAAAGTCAACCTAAGGTGTCACACTTAAACGCGGTAAAAAGAATATTCCGTTATATTAAGCACACGCCCACCTTAGGTATTTGGTATGATAAGGACTCTACATTCGACTTACATGCTTACACTGATGCAGATTATGGTGGCTGCAAGATAGATAGAAAAAGCACGAGCGGAACTTGCCAATTTATAGGAAATTCCCTTATTTCATGGTTTTCCAAAAAGCAAGCAAGTGTTGCTTTGTCCACTACTGAGGCTGAATATATGGCTCTTAGCCTTTGTTGCACACAGTTGTTGTGGATAAAACAACAACTTTCGGACTTTGGAATTACCGTAAATAAAATTCCTATATATTGTGATAGTATGAGTGCAATAAATTTGTCTAAAAACCCCGTACTACACTCTAAGGCTAAGCATATAGAAGTTCGCTATCATTTTCTTCGTGATCACGTTAACAATGGTAATATTGTCATAGATCACGTACGCACAGAATCACAAGTAGCGGATATATTCACAAAGGCCTTAAATCAAGCCACATTTGAATCTCTTCGTTCTAAATTAGGCATGATTCCTGTTGATGTGATTTAATGCGATACTATTTGATTTACTTTCCTTTTTGACAGGAATCTTTTGATTAACTTTCCAAAATAAAGGGGGAGAGAGAAGCATGATTTAAGGGGGAGAGAGAGATTTAAGGGGGAGAGAGATCACTGATTGATCCTAATTGCATGAATCAAGGGGGAGCCGGATTTGAAATTCGAAATTCAAATTTCAAATCTGTGCATAATTCAAGGGGGAGAGATAACACTTAAATCATGTACACTAGTTATTTTGAAAATCATCAAAAGGGGGAGATTGTAGAAATATGAGGGTTTGAGTGATTTCAAAATAAAGAAATTTGAATATATATATATATATATAAACGTCGAGTATATATATATATATACACAAGTGTACATGTATGCATGATAACTTGCCTTATTTAGCTTATATATTATGTTGCCGTACTAACGAGCCATGAAGCTTTAAAGCTTACATCATATGGCGAACATTTGTTGAGTTTATACTATTTTCAGGTGCCACAATTAATGAACTAAAGTAGTTCATTAAGTGAAGTACTTAGTTTAATAAACTAAGTAGTTCATTAAAGGAAGATGCATTTGGAAAAGGCATAAAGGCAACATGGCTATGGAAGGAAAGTCCTCTCCTCCTCCCCACATTTAATTCTACACGTTTTATATATATATGTATACTATATTTTCAGATTTTTATAAAAGGCACATACACATATATTCCAACGTACTACCGACACGTTATATATCTTACGTACGTACGTTAACGTCACACCACTATACTTAACTCATATTTATGAGTGTATCCAGGTCTTATATCATATGATATAAGATATGGTGATGACAAATTAAATACGACACGATAAAAGGTTCTAAACCGAAATTTGTCGTATCGGGCGATACCGAAACTTCGCCAACGTGTCACGTACTTGCCATAAATAAATGGCCAGCCCATATACATCAAAAATTGATGATATTTTCGTGCACATGACTGTATATTGAGACAAAAATACTTTCCATGTTGGCACACACACAAATCACCCCACATTTAGGCCAAAATGTGAAGATTCCAATTTTATTTTTGTCACATGTTTATGGTACCACTTTAAATCAGCCAAGTGCTGAAATTTAAAGTATATATTATATATATATTATGTATAACATAATATATATAGCATGTGCAAAAGTTGGAATTTAAATTAGAGAAAAATCGGGTAATCGATAAATATCGAAAATTCGGTTTTCTACGCACATGACATGGAACGTTTTTCTTGAATATCATGTGACACGTATCTAGACACTTTTTACATATAATATACATCTTAAAGTGTTCTAGAAAATTAAATTAAGGGCTGATTGGAATATTACATGTGTGTATTATTAAATGTGCACTATTTTTCAAAGTTAGCAAAAATAGATTTCAGCACATGTATATACATACACAACGCCACCTACAGCTGATTTGGAGCACATGTGGAGCCTTGTTGGCATATTGATTGGTCAAGGATCAATCATACAATGTTGATGAATCAAAGAGAGAAGCTACAAAAGGTAAGTGTTCAACATATACCTCTCTTATGTCACATGCTGAAAATTTCAGCATGTCACATACCTAGTGGACGTTTCTTCAACATTAAGGAAGATATTTTGTTGATTTTTCATTAAGGAATAAATCAAAGGAGTTATGGAAATGATTTGAATTGTATGTAAGGTTATTAAGTGTGATATTCTTCATATCACACATGCTGAAATTTTTCAGCATGTGTGAAGATGTTGTGGCCGAATGTGACTCTATTTTGGTGTCCAAGTTCATTCTTCATCTTGTAGCAAGACTTACCTTAAATAATGGATGTATTTTTATGGAAGAAATTCAAAGAAAAATGGAAGAAATCTAGATTTATTTATGTGGTAAATGCTGAAAAATTTCAGCATTGAAATCATAGTGCTGGCCGATTTTGGTGAGGAAGGAAGGAAGGATTTTTGTGTCTTGCAATTTATGACAAAATTTGAGAATTATGGTATGATTTAATAATTGATTAATTTGGCAAATATTTAGTGTTTTTTTCAGATTATCCATGTCATCAAATGATGACAACATTGAGCCAATCAAAAGGTGCCAAGTAAGCAATGACTAAATGATGGTCCAATGGAGTGATGCCAAGTAAGCAAAACATTGTCACCATGATGTCTCACACCCTCTCAAGCACTTAAAAGGAAATTTTCAAGAGGGGAGAAGGCTGCATAGGGGACGGCTGGACCTATAAGGAAGGAAGAGAAGAACAAACAAAAATAACACCAAGACTTGCATTCAAAAGTGATCAAAGTGCAAAAGCTTTCTTCTCCTACACTTTCTTTCTTTCTTCTCTTGTAAAAAGCCTATTGTACTTTACTTCTTTCATTCTTGAATAGGCTTCATAGAAACCACCATTCATACATCTTTGTAAAAGATTGATCAAGGTGTGATCAATCTTCATTCTAGCGAGGTGGTGGTGTTCGTGCAAATTGTACTAGCAATACAAGGTTTGTAAAGGGTTGGAGTTAAGGTGTAACTCTATCAACCCTGCGGTAAGGTGTACTGCGTGTGTGAAATTAGTGTGAACCAAGGAAGGTGTTCCTTGAAGACTGGAGTAGGTTGTTTATAACCGAACCAGTATAAAATTCTTGGTGCAATTTACTTTCAGCATTTACTTTTCAGTTTCTGCACTGGTTATACGTTTTGTTCACGTTCGGAAAAATAGCAAACGATTTTCAAAAATTATAAAAATTTCCAGAAACATACATAAACGTTCTAGGGTTAATTTGGCACAAGTTTCAACCCTTTTGGACAAGTATAGGTCAGTCAAACATCAAAAGTTCTGAGACTAGTGCAGTCTGATTTTCAGACTTGCAAAGGTTGAGACTTTGGTGGTATTTGACCTACTTACCAAAAGAATTTTCAAAAACTGTTTCAACCCATTTCAATATAGTGTGTGAGGAGTTATTGGTCAAATTTTCAGATCATTTGGACATTCACACAAATAGGAATTAATTTTTCAAAACCATCTACCGTTTCTGGCAGATTTGCACAATCTGAGTGCCAACGGTTTTTGAAGGGGTTAAAGGTTGAATTTTGATTTGAAATTTTTAGGGGACCCTCATAACATCTGAGGCTAAGTTCTCTCAAAATTTCATAATTTTTGGAGACCTCTAACCTGGTTTTAAAAAACGTTTTAAAACAGGTCCTGAAAACAGAATCTGTTTTCAGAACTTGAATTGTTCAAGTTTAAAGAAATTTTAAAAACCATAATTTCCGCACCACCTATTCAACCCCCCCTTCTAGTGGTGCCTTGCAGATCCTACAGCATTTTATGTTCAAAGAAAGTGTATAAAGTTGCTACACTTACATAGGGCACCTAAAGGGTCAAAGAGACTTCCAGTATAGTTAGAACGCTACATGAAGCGCCTATAGTGACTTAGAGCGCCTATACTAGGCGTTCGAAGTGTTCGTGGATGTTCCGTAGACATTGAACGCCTACATGAGGCGCCTAATGTGACATAGAGCGCTTCATGTAGGTGTTCGAAGTGTTCGGGGATGATTCAGGACACATTGAACGCTACATTAGGCGCCTAATGTGACATAGAGCGCCTAATGTAGGCGTTCGAAGTGTTCTGACGGTTCTAAATTGCAGTTTTTTCTGTATGGGAAAGCTTCAGGACACATTGAACGCTACATTAGGCGCCTAATGTGACATAGAGCGCCTAATGTAGGCGTTCGAAGTGTTCTGACGACGCCAAACTGCAGTTTTTCTGCAGTAACTTCCTCTCCAACACCCTCCTTGTTCAACCCTTTCATTTTCAACACTTGAAGATCCATCTTAACATCTAGATTCATCTTACTTAACACACACCTACACATGAAATGATGCCTAGCCATGCCTAACAATATCCACTCTAGCCTTCAATCATTCACAACCTTCAAAAGATCACATCAACTTTCCCAACACAACAAGACTACAGCAATGTCATCACTTATCTCAATTTCCTGCACTTACTCTCAACATCTAAGTGTAGACAATCAACATAAGAGTAGTGCAAGACAATAAGCACGTCAAAATATACACTTTTATGGGCATGCTTGACAACAACGAAGCACCACACAACTATTTTCATAAATATGGCCCAAAGAACAAGACTTTACACAATTAGCAACAAGACTTACGTATAACAAAGCATTTAAGATAGTCAAGACAAGAATACTAATGTGTGATTCATGTTTTCTCTTTGTAAGAACATAGGGCCTTAAGTATCAAAATTTACGTAAAGCGTATAGAAAGATTACTTGCCTTGGAATCTAGATAAGCTTACAAGCGTACTGCAGAATTTTGGTAAGGATTGAACCTAGATCGGCCTTCTTCCTTCCTTTTCTTCTTCTCTTCTTCTTCTTTTCTCCCTTCTCCTTCCCTTTTCTCTCTAGGCGGTTTTCCCTCTCCTCTTTGGTGTGGAAAACGTCCCCTTATGGTGAGATGGGGAGTTATACTAACTTCCTATAACTCCCCCTATCTTCTTGTAGGGACCTTTTAGGTAATTTCTATTAATTACCTTTAATTCTATTTTGAACCCTTCTTTCTTATTCTTCTATGTTTTAGGTGACTAAGTCTCATAACCTACAAAATTAATTAAGTTGTATTTAAGGTTGACCTCTAAGTATTTGAAAATCGTGCTTAAAAGTCACAGGGTGTAACATTCCACCCCCCTTACAAAAAGTTTCGTCCTCGAAACTTACGTACCTTAGTCAACGAGCTGAGGATATTTCTCCCGCACTTGTTCTTCGAGCTCCCAAGTGGCTTCATGTTCCGGGTGGGAATCACTCGCTTCCTCAACACTTGATCCTTTCGGTCCACTAATCTCACCGGTGCCTTTTTATAAATAACATCTCTATTGAGTTTCCAAAAGTTGTGCTTCGATCACGTGGCTTGGATCTGTCACGTGCTTCCGTAACGGTGATACGTGAAAGTCGTTATGAACTTGCTCTTATACCGAAGTTAATGCCAACCTATATGTCAAAGCTCCTAACTTCTCAAGTTTCTCGTAACAACCAATAACGTGGGCTCAGCTTACCTCTGATTCCGAATCTTATAGCATCCTTTGTAGGTGATTCTCTTAAATAGACCTTTTCCGCCTACATTTACTCCAAAGGCCGTCGCCTGGCACCCGTCCAAAGTCTGCTGCGGTCTTGAGCCATCTTAAGTCTATCTTAAATGATTTTCACATTTTCTAACGTCTTCTCAAGTAACTCAGATCTTGTGAGGGTCCTCACACCAACTTCATCCAATAAACGAGGGACCCACACTTCCCTCTATACAACGCTTCGAAAAGAACCACGTCACTTGCATGGTGGTGCCTGCTATTATACCAGAACTCCATTAATTTAATCATTCCATCCCAACTTCCTTTGAAGTCTAGGACACCAGTCTCTAACATGTCTTCTAGGGTATGGATAGTCCGCTTAGATTGTCTATCGGTTCGGAGATGATACACTGTACTTAACCTAAATTCCGTCCCCATGGCTCTCTAAAATACTGTCCAGGGCTTGGAAGTAAACCGTTGGTCTTGGTTAGGTGCTATGCTCATGGGAACACCATGCAGACTGACAATGTTGTCCATATCCAAATTTACCAACTCATCGAGAGATGCTTCCCCTTGAGACAGGTAGAATATGTGTAGACTTGGTCAACCGATCCACAATCACCAAGATCATGTTATCCCCACTTATTGTCCTTGGTAAACCAGCCACAAAGTCCATTGTGACACATTCACATTTTCACTAGGGAATCTCCGACAGCATCGATATTCCACCAGATCGTTGGTGTTTATCACCACTTACTGACGCACCAGACATCTCTCAAATCTCCACAATATGCCTCTTCATCTTACATCACCAATAGTATTGTCATGGATCCCTGTACATTTTTGGTGCTCCTAGAACATATCGATAACCTTGAGCTGTGAGTCCCTTGCAATATTTCTTTCCTTAGCTCATCTAAATCAGGTATACACCCATTTTTTTTTCCAAGCATAAGCGCTCGTCCTCATTGGTTTAAAATCCATCAACCTGACTATGTCTCAATTTCCAAAAATATCACCCACAGTCTTATTCTTCTTTTGAGCTTCTTTCACCTAATTCATGAAACTTGAGATGACGGTCTACAATGCGAAAACATTAACCATAGAGTCAACCACATTCAAACCAAATTCTTCTATTTCTCTCTCAAGTGATGAGTGTTGCGCATGGTTGGATTCTCTGCTTAATCCATATACCACTTTATTAACTTTTCCGGGATGGTAATTAATGATCATGTCGTAGTCCTTTAGTTGTTCCCACAATCTTCATTGTCTCATGTTTAGCTATCTCGTAG
>AP025046.1:12330131-12552006 GCA_036186865.1 Eustoma russellianum | reverse complement strand
TAGCATGCACGATAACTCATTCGTGTTGTACCAAAACACAACCTACAAGTGAAGTATCAAACTAAACTTGATTTAGATGGAAAGTCATAACTTACGCTACAGTTTACGTACCTAGACTGTTTTTTTTGACACATCACTACATTTCACAACCCATTAATACCAGAAGGTTGAGCCAATACTGGAGCTATGGTTAACCTCTTATTAAACTCCGCGAAGCTTTTCTCACATTCCGCCGTCCACTCAAGCTTGAACTTCTTTTGAGTACGACGACTGAGAGGCATTGCTACTATCGAACATCCCTCGACAAACCTCATGTAATTACTAGTTAGACCCAAGAAACTCTGCACATCGATGACATCCATGGTCTAGACCAATCGGGGGTAACTTCAACTTTCTTTGATTCCACGGCAACGTCAAACCCCTTCAAAGATTACATCTTCCATCTTATGATTCTTTCCTGACACTTGCTTCCATCGATAGTAAGTGTTGTGAAAAATCATAATTTGTTCTTGGGTGCTTGGACATGGTACTGAGTTTCTAACTATTCCGGTGAACCATAAAGGCGCTTAACTCATCCGTTTGCCATAACAGAGGGGTTCACGCCGCTATTAAAAGAACATTAGTGAATATATTGTTCACTAAAATTGTACCTCATACCACATCGGCGACTTGCCAGATATTCATGGCAATCATGACATTGACGCAAACATCCGTCTTCGGCTATTGAGCCACTTCTCCCAGAGCATTCTTTCTCATCTCTGGATAATCTCTAACGAGATGACTTACCTGTCCGCTCGATAACACACCCTTGCCAACTTCCCACGTTCACCATCATGGCTCTTATTGCAATGCGGAAAACTCCTACGGCCTGATTTACATCTGGGTTCTATGGTGGGGGTCTCTAAAATTTTCCGACCGGACATCTCTTCTGAATCTTGATCCAAATGTCCTGGCCTGCCACTAACTCAATTTCTTCTTTTAACCTCTTACCTTTGTCAGAGTATCCTGCATCGGCCTCTCTTGCCACCACTCTACGAGAATCACTCTCGACGCAGAGGCATGCATCCATCATGTCCTCGTTGGTTCTCATCCATGCGCTTACAATTGCTGACTGAATTCCTGAGTCCGAACCTCGCTCCAACTTTGTCATCTTTAAGCGATTATCAGGCACAATCACTGGAGCGAACTTACCCAAAGCACGGACATGGTCGGCATACTCCGACAACATCATCCAACTCTGTTTTAGCCAGTCGAATGCCCTTATCTTGTCTAAGATCATTGTCTCGGACACGTAATACTTCAGAAAGGCATCTCAAAGTTTTATTCAAGAGGTCGGTGTGGTCCAAAATTACAATTATTATAGAAAGTTAAATGATATACGCGCTCGCACACACCCAACCCAGATCATACTTAGGCTCTAGAGAATCAGCACTTAAGCCTAAGGATCAATCTTATGGGAGAATCATAACTGAGGTGTCTAAAAGATCATGAACCTAAGTTTCCGCGATAGATCTGAAGCCTAGGGCTCTGATACCACCTGTAGCGCCCGGCCCGATACCGTCATCGGAACCAGTGCACCCGTCGTAGCCTACTATGAGAACTACGAAGCGTCAAGCAGATCAAACGTACATCCTTCATAATGTAAGATAAAAACCAGCGGAAACGTCATAAAATTTAAACCTTCATCGTCATTAAGACATCCATAAAATGCAGCGGAATTAAAAGGGTGTTTGTTCCTCTTGCCAACATAAGTTTTAGATCAACATAACAACAAATGAGTTTTCCAAACTGAAATAAACTAGTCCAGCATCTATCTATTCCCATGTCCATCATCCCATTGAGCCCACTCGCTGTCGTCTTCAACAAATATCAACTCATATTCAGGCTCACCTAAAAAGGAGCAGAGTAATTGTTCTTAGTGAAATTATCGCTAGCAAGTAACCCGTCTATACACCTTACGGAATCACACACGTCGAGTCACCAGTGTATAAAACATTGCCCAAAAATAAGGTGCTCGGGTTAGCAAATAGCATATTAATAAGAATTCCTCAAAGCAGATAAAGCACATATATGTACACAGATATGAGAACCAACATGTATTAAAACAACGTATCACATAGCAAGTCATAAACTAGTCACGTTTCTTGCATGTCAATTCTTATGCTCCGTGTATCATGATGCATGTACTTCTTTAAAATCACACACAACACCCATGCATATGTCCTCTTTCATAAACATGTCATGCATGTCATTTCACAAAACATTTCATCACTTTACATATCATATTCTTCGCGTAGCAGAACTTTATACCCTGTGGGTGATCAGTCCACAGCAAACATAACTTTATACCCCATGCTGAAAGGTCCACGGCCCCATAACATATAACTTTATACCCCGTGCTGAAAGGTCCACGTCCCCATTACATATATCATATATCCGTGCTGAAAGGTCCACGGCCCCATTACATATCATATATCCGTGCTGAAAGTTCCACGGCCCCATTACATATATCATATATCCATGCTGAAAGGTCCACGGCCCCATAAAATAACTTTATTTTCCGTGCTGATAGGTCCATGGCCCCATAAAATAACTTTATTTTCCGTGCTGATAGGTCCACGGCCCCATAAAATACTTTATACCCTGCTGTTGATTCACAGATCACGCTTTTATACCCTGCCTTTGCAGACGTGACTTTTATACCCTGTGATCAACCCGCAGCCATTTTGTCTTTCGAAAACTTAAAACTTTTCTTGTAACACATGTTCTTTCGCAAAACAAATCTCAAAACAAATGCAAGTGCCCATGTCATGATGCAGGATGCTCATGTAACATCATATCCAACGTATAAACATGCACACACACTTTACATATCAAGTACAAAGTCCTGAACCCCTGTCACATTCTGCTCGTATCATTTCATGTCCCTTCGTATTACGAAATCATCTCGAGTTCACACTTAACCTTGCTCGTTCATACTTCCTCACACACACCCTTGTCGTACCATTTTGTGCTCTTTCATATGCTAACTCACTTTGGATTCATACCTAACTTTACTCATTCACACTTAACGTTTACTACTCAAATACACCTCATTCATACCACTTCATGCCCTTTCATATCACGAATCCTCTTCGAATTCATACTTAACCCTACTCATTCACACTTAATGTTTACAACTCTAGCACACTTTCAAACACTTTGTAATTCATGAACAATGGAAGATAATAAAGGTATCCCACACACTCATCTTACATATCAAGTATACGGTCTTGCACCTCAAACACTCCCTGTTTGTATCTTTCCAAGTCCGTTCGTCTCACTAATTCACTTGGGATTCAATCTTATTCTTACTTAGTCAATCTTACCATCTATCCCTCAATTACACCTCAAATACCCTTGCATTTTATGTTCAAAGAAAGTGTATAAGTTGCTACACTTACATAGGGCACCTAAAGGGTCAAAGAGACTTCCAGTATATTTAGAACGCTACATGAAGCGCCTATAGTGACTTAGAGCGCCTATACTAGGCGTTCGAAGTGTTCGTGGATGTTCCGTAGACATTGAACGCCAACATGAGGCGCCTAATGTGACATAGAGCGCTTCATGTAGGTGTTCAAAGTGTTCGGGGATGATTCAGGACACATTGAACGCTACATTAGGCGCCTAATGTGACATAGAGCGCCTAATGTAGGCGTTCGAAGTGTTCTGACGGTTCTAAATTGCAGTTTTTCTGTACGGGAAAGCTTCAGGACACATTGAACGCTACATTAGGCGCCTAATGTGACATAGAGCGCCTAATGTAGGCGTTCGAAGTGTTCTGACGACGCCAAACTGCAGTTTTTCTGCAGTAACTTCCTCTCCAACACCCTCCTTGTTCAACCCTTTCATTTTCAACACTTGAAGATCCATCTTAACATCTAGATTCATCTTACTTAACACACACCTACACATGAAATGATGCCTAGCCATGCCTAACAATATCCACTCTAGCCTTCAATCATTCACAACCTTCAAAAGATCACATCAACTTTCCCAACACAACAAGACTACAGCAATGTCATCACTTATCTCAATTTCCTACACTTACTCTCAACATCTAAGTGTAGACAATCAACATAAGAGTAGTGCAAGACAATAAGCACGTCAAAATATACACTTTTATGGGCATGCTTGACAACAACGAAGCACCACACAACTATTTTCATAAATATGGCCCAAAGAACAAGACTTTACACAATTAGCAACAAGACTTACGTATAACAAAGCATTTAAGATAGACAAGACAAGAATACTAATGTGTGATTCATGTTTTCTCTTTGTAAGAACATAGGGCCTTAAGTATCAAAATTTACGTAAAGCGTATAGAAAGATTACTTGCCTTGGAATCTAGATAAGCTTACAAGCGTACTGCAGAATTTTGGTAAGGATTGAACCTAGATCGGCCTTCTTCCTTCCTTTTCTTCTTCTCTTCTTCTTCTTTCTCTCTTCTCTTTCCCTTTTCTCTCTAGGCGGTTTTCCCTCTCCTCTTTGGTGTGGAAAACGTCCCCTTATGGTGAGATGGGGAGTTATACTAACTTCCTATAACTCCCCCTATCTCCTAGTAGAGACCTTTTAGGTAATTTCTATTAATTACCTTTAATTCTATTTTGAACCCTTCTTTCTTATTCTTCTATGTTTTAGGTGACTAAGTCTCATAACCTACAAAATTAATTAAGTTGTATTTAAGGTTGACCTCTAAGTATTTTAAAATCGTGCTTAAAAGTCACGGGGTGTAACATGTAACTAGAAACAAATCTCATATATGGATGTTTTTCAAAATTTCACCCTCAAGCAAAGAAAAGGGTAAGAACTATTATATGTTTGGTTGAGTGGATCACTTCATTGTGGATTGCACATCTAAGAGCCACAAAAATTGTTGGACCATGTACCTGCGATAAAAACCACTAGAGGGGGGGGGGGTGAATGGTGGTTAGCAGAAATTACACTACAACCCTTTGTTAAAATCCCCTTTGAAAACAGAATCTGAAAACACCTCAGATTAAGAACCTGTTTTTCAAAAATTCACAAATAATTATACACAATTCCAAAAATTATGAAACTTTCCATAATTTAACTTCAATGAGTTACCAAGACTCTATCCACAAATCAGACAAAAATAAGATCGTTTGACCCTTCAAACAAATAAAAAGATTCAGATGGTCAATCTGGATAGAATTGGACAGAATTTTGCTGATTTTGCAAAACAAGTTTCTTTTTGAATACTCAACAAAAAAGGTTGATCTTGATATCAAAACACTCCTTAGGATGTGTAGATGAAGTTTTCAAAAGGACCTGACCTTAAACAATTCTTGAAAAATACAGAATTGAAGTTTTCTCAAAACTGGTCAGATTGCAGCCAGATTGGAGCAGTTATCTTGCAAAGACTGAAAGACTAACTTTCCCTTCCTCAAATCAAGTGATTCTTGTTGCAAATGAACGCTAACAGTCTGAAGTATAACTCCACCAAAAATCGTGAATTTTGAAAATGTTTAGCTATTTTTTTCAAATTGTGAGAAATTGTGTGAAAACTGCAGTCAAAAATGGGCAGAAAACATAAATAAAGAAACAAGAGAAGAACACTGAGAATTTATCCTGGTTCGGTCAATGTGACCTACTCCAGTCCCAAGGAACACCTTTCCTTGGATTTCACTATCAAATGAACACCTTACAACAAGAGCCAAGCTTGATCCTTGGGTTATACACCAACCCTATTCAAGACTTGGATAATCACCTCTATGCAACTCTTGGTTACAACACCTCTACCACCTATTGATGTAGCCTTATCAATTTGGCTAATCAATCATACAAATCCAACCCAAGAAGGTGTGTGTAGTGTAGCTGGACAACAAAGAAAATTGGAACACCTTAGCTACACAAAGTATGAACGAAAATATGAGAAGAGAATAGCAAGACAACAATCTTCAATTTTGCTTTCAAATGTGTGTCTTCTCTTCTTCACCTTGCCTCCTATTTATAGTGTGAATGGATGGCATATTCTCTCCAACTTTTAGACCATGTGATGGCTGAGAATTTTGAATTAAAGCACCTCCATAATCATCTCCAACAACCTTGTCTCCATTACATTCAAATTTGAAATTTCAAGTTGGCAACTTTTGCCAACTAGCTTGTTTTTGAATTTTCCACTTGTCCAAAAGTCATAAAATGAGTACACCACCTTCTCCACCTATTTATGGACGTTTTTGATGTTGTATGTATGTATACCAACTCAAATTCTGTGAATAAAAAATAATGAATAAGTGTTGACAAGATTATGTCAACATATAACACCAAAATTCATACTTCCTTCTCCTTTACATATTGTGATGAATCTTGCACCAAGGACACCTTGTAATCTCTAAAAGATGATAATTAATATCCTCTTATAACATATAAAAGAGTTTCTTCAAGAAAAAATAGAATGTGACATCTCAAATCGTCACATATCCAGCTATAGTCAATAATATCATCGGTTGAGAGAATAAGATATAAGATCACCACATAATCTTCAAAATAATAATAACACAGCTCCAGAATGAAGATAATTATATACTCAAGAGATTCCTTGAGTGAAAATACCAAAAATACCCTTGGGGGTAAAATGACCAAATACCCCTGGTGTGAGAAAACTTTAGAAATGACCCCGATGGTAAAAAATAATCACAATTCCACCTTTGTTATGATAAATAAGATAATAATATGCAGTTGACATATTTTCACCATATGATGTTCCTACAAAACTCAAAATACCAATTTTTGCCCTTTTTGGTAAGTTGTAGAAACTTCCAAGGCACGTTAGTCACAAGACAATAATAATCACCAAAAACACATAATAAGCACATAATGAGCATGTCTAATTCATATACAAATAAAAAAAATCATTTTAACACATTTTAGAAAATTATTTCTAAAAACTCTAGACATCGATCGATCGAAGTGCCTCAGCTTCATAGATCGATGTCTCACATAAAGGTTCAGGTTTTGTCTCTGTGACCTACATCGATCAATCGATGGTCTCAGGTTTAGAGATCGATGTCTCACATAAAGGTCTTAAGCTTTTCTGCCTTACATAGATCGATCGATGTGAGAGATCTATGTACATAGATCGATCGATGTGCAACAACCTGAGAGATCGATGTCAAATTGTTCAACTTTTTTCAAATTTTAATCACATATAACACCATGTGTGACATTTTTAAGTATTCACCACTTAAAATCATGAATTTGAAAATTATCCAAACATATTTCTCAACAAAAATAAGATAAGAAAGTTTTTCTTCCAAAGAAGAAAGCCTTCAGTTTGAAAGTAACAACTTGAGATGATCTTTTTTTTTTAAATTGGAAGGTGAAGATGATGAAGGAAAGGATGTTGGAGTTGTTTTTCTAATAGATGATCAAGAAAGGCAACAAACTTTCCTTATAACAATTGAAATTGATCTTGAGGTATATTTTATATCTTCAAATTTTGATGTACGAGATTAATTAAGAGATTCACAGGATGATTTTGAACAAATCAATTTGAAATATAAGAATATTAACAAAGAATGTTGGAAATGCATTTTAAAAAACAAAACTCTTATATGGAAAGAACATTTGATTTTCCAAGATTATGATATTGAACCTACCAAACATAAGGTCTTATCACTAAAGAACATGAAAACTAGGATGGATTGTGAAAGACTAAGATTAGATTTGCAAAAGCTAACTGATGGTAAGGAGAATATTGCAAAATTACTTGAAAAACAAATTGACGAAAATGATAAAGCCAGCTTAGGATTTGAGGCTTCTCATTCTAAGGTTGAAGATATAAATAATGTTTCAATTATTGAGGCTAGCCTATTGAAATCAAATAAAAATATTGCGAAGAGCTCAAAGGTTGAAAGAAACAAAAACATGTCACTATCTCCTAAGCTCAAAAATGCTCAAACGAAGTATGTACCTATTCTTTCTATTGTAATACGAAAGGGAATGTAATAAACATATGTAGATCTAGACAAGTTGGTATGTATGATTGGAAGTCTAAGAGTTGAACGACTAACTCCTAAGGACCAAATCCTCAAAGGATACCAAAGTATAAACTATTTGGCATTTGTAGGTACTCAAGCTAAATATAATAGCCAAAAAAGGCGACCAAATAGCTTATGGACAACAGTTGTTCCATTCATATGATGGGAGACAAAAACCTATTCATCAATCTCAAGATCCAAGATATTGGAATGGTTCACTTTGGGAATGAAAGAGCAAAAATGTTTGGCCATGGAGAAATTGGTAACTCTTTCTTTGCTACTAGAAATGTATTATATGTATAAGGGCCCAACTGTAATTTGATAAATATTAGCCAAGTGTGTGATGCTAATTTTCAAGTTGAATTTGTGAAAAGAAAATATATTATGAAAAAGAATGGTGAAGTGACTTTTTAGACTTTGACGAAAATGACGTTTACAAATTTAGCTCACTTGATTTAATGTCTCAAAAGGTTCCAGGTCTAGTTGATAAAATTTATTTGGCTCAACTACGAAATACACGATTTGGACATATTAGTTTCAAAATTTTAAAGAAAATTTACAAAATGAAAACATCCAATGTTTTTCAAAATTATATTTCGAAAATCATGGGTTATGCGACATTTGTCAAAAGGCAAAGCTTGTTAAGTTAGGCTTTCAACTCAAAAATCAAATCTCTGCTACGTAATCTCAACATTTAATTCACAAGGATTCATATAAGAATATTGGTACAGCAAGGCTAAGTGGAAAACATTGCATCTTTATGGAGGTAAATGACTTTTCAAAATTTACTTGCATTTGTTCTTAGGTAGAAGAATGATGCATATACGAGTTTAATAAGCTTTGTAAGAGATTCAAAAATTGAAATAATATACTATCAAGAAAACTGGGAGTGATATAAGTGGGGAATTTGATAGTGACTTTCAAGAATTTTGTATATCCAAAGGGTACAGACACAACTTCTTGACTCCTAAAACTCTTAAAAATGGTGTAGCGGAATGAATAGTCGAATACTTCAAGAAATGAGTAGAGTCATACTAAATGAATTTGAGTTGCTTAAGTATTTTTGTGCCAAAGCGGTCAATACCGCTTATTATGTGATGAATAGAGTGTACTTAAATTCATTTCTCAAAAAGACCTCTTATGGACTTTGGAAAGAAAGAGTACCAAATATTTGGTATTTTAATGTCATCGGATGTAAATGTTTTACACTTACCACAAAAGATAACTTGGATAAATTCGACATGGCAACGGATGAAGGAATCGTTGTGGGATATACAGACAACGACAAAGGCATTTAGGGTGTATAATGAAAAGAGTATGAAATTTGAAGAGTCCATTCATGTTAAGTTTAGCAAATCACCTGATTATGACCCAAACTTAATGATGATGAAGAAAATAAAGAAGTTGAGGTAAGTCACGTCGAAAATCTTGATAAGACACCTAAAGGGAATTTTTATTTTGACCTTAGAATTGAGTCACTTGAAAGTGTATTTCCTTCTAAGGTAAAAGAAGAAATAGAAGTTAATGGTGACACTTCAAAGTTACCGGAATAATCTAAGTATAAGAAAGATCACCGTAAAGAATTGATTTTGGGTGAACCTAGTCAGGGCATGCTAACTAAAACAAAGTTTCATGAAAATACATTTATTTCACAAGTTAAGCATAAAACATAAAAGAAGTCATAATTGATGAAGATTGGTTGATGGGCATGCAAGAAAATTTAAATCAATGTGAAAGGAGTGATGTGTGGAAATTAATTCCTAAGAATAATGACCATCCTATTATTGGAACAATATATGGGCATAGAAATAAAATGGATGACCAAGCAAATAAAAAAAAATAAAACTAGATTAGTGTCACAAGGATACAGATTAAAAATTTGATTATGATGAGAATTTTGCTCCCGTAGCAAGACTAAAGGCTATTAGGATGCTTTTAGCCTATATGTGTTAGAAACTTCAAATTATATCAAATGGACGTAAAATCGGGTTTCTTGAATGACATTATTCAAAAAAAAAAGTATGTGTAGCTCAACCGTTGGGTTTTGAAAATCATGATTACCCAAACCATGTCTTCGAATTTAAAAAGACTCTTTATGGGCTTAAACAACCTTCTAGGGTTTGGTATGATAGATTAAGCAACTTTTTACTTGAATATGGTTCCTCAAGAGAAAAAGTCGATACGACCCCGCTCATTAAAGAACATGAAAGTGATCATTTACTTGTACAAATTTATGTTGACGGTATTATTGTTAATGCTACTAGTTATTTTTGGTGTAAGTATTTTGCTAAACTTATAGAAGGTGAGTTTGAAACAGACATAATGGATGAGCTCAATTACTTCTTTGAACTTCAAATCAAACAAACCAAGGAAGAAGTGTATATCTTTCAAACTAAAGTACACTAAAAACATTCTAAGAAAGTACAAGTCGAGAATGGTAGAAGCGTGCCTACTCCAATGAGCACAAATGCAAAGCTCTATAAAGATGAAAAAAGAAGACGCTTGAGGTAACAAAATACAGAGGAATAATTCATAGCCTACTTTGTTTGACCGCTATTAGGCTAGATATTATCCTTGTGGTGTGCTTATGTGTTAGATTTCAAAGCATGGTAAAGAATCGCATGTAGTTGCAATTAAACATATCTTTAGATACTTAAAAGGAACACTGAATTTTGGAATATTTTATCTTAAAAATGGATGTTTGGATTTACAAAGTTATAGTGACTCAGATTATACTAGTAACCTTATTGATATAAAGAGTACTTCCGGTATATGTCAATTTTTTGGTGATTGTTTGATTTCTTGATTTTATATGAAACAAAATAGTGTATCTCTGTCTATGGCGGAATACGAATGTATGTCAGCCAACCCCTGTTGTGCTCAATTGCTTCGGAAGACACATACACTAAATAACTATAACGTTAAGTTTGAAAAGTGCATATTCTATGTAATAACACCTCAACTATCAATATTTCACAAAATATTGTTTATCATAGTCAAACTAGACACATTAAGCTTAAACATCACCTTATAAGAGATTGTACAAAAATGTTTGATATGTGTTGAATTTGTACCAAAAGATGATCAAATAGTAGATATATTTACCAAACCTTTGAAAATCAAAGGATTAAACTCAATTAGAACCAGGCTTGTCATGATTAATGATCGGACGTTTGCTCAAAAAGTTTAGAGAGCAGTTTAAAATGAACTTTTCAATTTCCGGTTCGGATGTCATGATTAATGATCGGACGTTTGCTCAAAAAGTTTAGAGAGCAGTTTAAAATGAACTTTTCAATTTCCGGTTCGGATCACATGAGGTAAAAAGGTAGGTAAAATATGAGATCTCCAATCACACGCCGCCACGTGTACAAACAACCTTTTTTAAAAAACAAAAAAAATTTAAAACTCTGTCCTTTTCGTACACGTGACGGTTTGTGATTGGAGACATCAAATTTTACCTACCTTTTTACCTCCTCAGATCTCAACCGTTCAATTTTCCACCTTCATTATTTCAAACTTCTGTCTTCATCCTCCGAATTCCCTCGTCTAGGAACGAACCCTAGCCATATTGTTTCTCTAAAAACTCATCCAAAACCTCAAATCTTAAGCAAATATAACAAAGATTAAGATGGAAAGAACCAAGATACTAAATATTCTTGCAAAAAAACTAGGGAGGAGATGGAGACAAAAGGCAGCAACACCACTGACGGAGCAGGAGGTAGCCAAAGGGTGGCTACACCAAGACAAGGAGAAACACCTAAGCAAGCCACCTTTGACGCCCTCAAGGTGGTGAGGACCTTGATGAGGTCCTTCACCTAAAGTACCCTACCTTGGGTAACAGATAGTTGGGACAAGGTGAAATAGGAGGGCTCCCGGAGTCCAAGGAATGAGTTACATTTTTCTTTGTTGGGAGAGGTCAAAGAGGACTATTATCCCCATGAAGAAATTGAATTTTCTTAAATTAGAGATGGATAGTAAAATAAAAGTTGTTATTTATTGGTTATAAGTATGGAGCCGGGGTCTCACTGGAAGCAGACTCTCTATTTCTTGGGATAGATATATTGTCTGCCTATCACTTACCCTCCCCAGACCCTAACGACAGCTTTTGCTGTCGTTGAGACATACTGGGTACGGATGATGATGATAATGATTTATTGTTTATAACTTTAAAAGATTCGAACCGCTCTAGATTGTTTATCTCCATTCATTATTTCTTATATTCCCATTTCTTATTTTGATGAGATGGGGCTAGGTCCTCTTGCAAAAATTTTGCGCCCTGAAGGCACGGCGCGAACTTGAGACATTATATATGTCGGGACACTTTCTCCCAAATTGCCCTATGTGGTATATACACAAAGGGTGATGTGCCCTTCCCCAAAGGAGCCACATCACTCATCTCCAATAAATTTACACCACTTCAATCATTGATTTTTCATTCGGACCATATCAAAATTGAATGATTCAAAAGTCTTAAATTGACTACTCGTTATATGGATAGTTATAAGCCCATTAGTTCTTGCTTTTAATTAATGAAACCTAATTGTAATTAAGCTAAAGTTTCACTGCTCTTTTATTAATGGCAATAAATGGTTTAAAGCCTAATTTCTCCATCAATCTCTCACATAAATAGAAATTAATGCAGATGCATATCAGACTTTGAAGAGTCTATTTATTGCAGATGCATATCAGACTTTGAAGAGAAATCAGATGAGAAAATTTTGCATCAAAAGAGTTAGCTTCTGGTTTTGAACCTTTCCTAATGATGTACTATAAGATCCACTTAGCTAATCAATGAATTGATGACTTGAACTGGTCAGCTTTTCTTGTGAATCTAGAATCAGTGCTCACACAATGCTTTCTCTATGCTTTTTCTGTTATAATGGTTGTGTTCATTTTGTCCATGAAATAACATGGTTTTAGAAAGTATTCTAGAATATTCTTACCTCACTAAATTCTTACAAAAGCGACACAACTTCCCACTTACATAGGTGATCTCCTATAAAAAGTATTCTGCTATTCTCCACTTCATATATCAACATATAGAAACCAATAAAAGAATTTAGCTTAACATGGTTCCTTATGCAAATAGCACTTATACTCACGAGGATGGATAAGTACTTCACTGAATCTCCATAACTTAGTTGTTCTATTGAGTCAAGTTTTTGGGATCTTTAGTCAACAACGCTCGGTTACTGTTACAAAGGGCCATTCATTGTGGGCTTCAGCAGCATTTTGTTTGTCAATTTTGACAACTTATCACTAGGTAAGATTTTCGTAAGCGGATCTACAAGTTTCTCTTATGATGTAATAATCGATAAAAATCATGCCATTATAGATCAATTGTTTATGGTATTATGCTTCGTCGTATGCATCAAGACTTGCCATTATACAGGCTAGTTTGTGCTTGTCCTATACTTGGCTGACTAATACAGTGTATGCTAATATGAGCGGTTGACTTAGACCAACATAGATTATCCTCTAAGAAATCGCGAATCCATTTTGCTTTTCTCCTACTTTGTCTAGTGTTATAAACTCAGCTTTCATGGTGGAACGAGCTATGCACGTTTGTTTTGCATATTTCTATGACATAGAAGCACCACTTATTGTGAATAAATATTCACTGGTGAATTTGGTTGCTTTCGTATCAGTTATCTGTTGACATCACAATATCCTTCTAATACTACTACATATCTTGCAAAGTGTAATATGCGGTTCATTGTATATTCTAGTTTCCTTAACACTTTGTTTAGGGCTTTCCAATATCTTCTCTTGGGTTATTGGTAAACCTACTCATTTTGTTTACCGAACATATTAAATCTGATCTTGTACAGTTTGTTATGCACATTAGGCTTTCAATTATCCACGAGTACTTTAATTGAGATACTTGTTTGCGCTGGTTTTCATTAAGTGTAAGCTTAAGTCAAATGGACTTTTCTCTGGTTTTTCATAAAAAATGTTGAACCATTTTATAACATATTCAATATAGTGAGTTGTTCAGTCGATTTAGAAATTTTAATCCCTAAAATGATGTTAGCAACTCATATGTTCTTAATATCAAAGTTTGGTGGCAACATCTTTTGGCGGTCATAGTTATATCGTGAGTACTACCCATGATTAGTATTCCATGTATATAGAGAAATACTATTACATGGACATTCAGTAAAAAGATTGTCATGCTCATTCATCTTAAATTCAACGAAATGTGTTGCTTTTTCAAACTTCAAATGTCAGTGTTTAAAAACTTAATTAAGTGAAGATAATGACTTCAGATATCCAGTGATGTTCTTTTGACAATTCACTTGAAGCCGAGTGGTTTACTTTCTGATGAGAGATTAACCAACTCTCGAGTATAATTTTGAAGAAGATTCTTTAACGTTTGCTCTCTCTTTCGAGAAGAGAAATTCTGGAATGGACATTGTATCAACAAATGTCCTTTGCCAGTTTCCTACCATATGGTCAAGAACATTCTCAATTTATTGAGAAGTTAGTGTTAGTTTGGTAAAACTAGCCTTTTCAATGCTTTCGTCTCTTTCGGAAAGACGTCTTCAAATAACCGGGTTTGAACTCAGCATTATCAGGAGACCCGGGGTCGAACTTCCTTTGAGGCATGACATTTGTGTAGGATCTGCAAGGCACTACTAGAAGGGGGCTGAATAGTGGGTGCGGAAAATGTAGTTTTTAAAATGATTTTGACTCAAGAACCCAACTTTTGAAAACAGTTTCTGTTTTCAGGACCAGTTTTAAAACATTTTTAAAACTAGGTTGCAGGTCTTTGAAAATTCTGAAATTTTAAGAGAACTTAGCCTCAGATGTTATGAGTGTCTCCTAAAACTTTTAGATTTAAATTCAACCTCTAACTACTTCAAAAATCGTTAGTGGTCAGATTGTCTGCGAATCTGTCAGAAATGGTAGACTGATTTCAAAATTTAATTCCTATTTGTACGTAACTCCAAATGCTCTGAAATTTTAACCACTAACCCCTTATATGTTATATTTAAATGGGTTGAAACATTTTTGAAAAAGTCTTTTGGAAAGTTAGTCAAATACGATCAAAGTCTCAACCTTTGCAAGCCTAAAAATCAGACTGCACTAGTCTCAGAACTTTGGACGTTTGGGTGACTTATACTTGTCCAAAAGGGTTGAAACTTGTGCCAAAAAAACCTTAAAACGCGTGGCTATGTTTATTGAAAATTTCGTGATTTTTGAAATTCGTTTACTATTTTTACGGACGTGATTAAAAACAGTAAACAGTGCTGAAAAAGAAAATCAGTGTTGAAAGTAAATGACACATA
This sequence comes from Eustoma russellianum, assembly GCA_036186865.1. Classification (NCBI taxonomy): domain Eukaryota; kingdom Viridiplantae; phylum Streptophyta; class Magnoliopsida; order Gentianales; family Gentianaceae; genus Eustoma; species Eustoma russellianum. The sequence continues at coordinate 12,536,669 of AP025046.1, read as the reverse complement.
AAATTTTATACTGGTTCGGTTATCAACAACCTACTCCAGTCTTCGAGGAACACCTTTCTCAGTTCACACTAATCACACAACACAAATACAGCTTACCACAGGGTTGATGGAGTTACACACCAACTCCAACCCTTTACAAACATTGTATGATGAATACAATAAGCACGAACACCACCACCTTGCAAGATTGAAGATTGATCACACCTTGATCAATCTTTTACAAAGATAAAGAATCTGTGGTGGTCTAAGATAAGCCTATTCAAGAATAAGAATATAAGTGCAATAGGCTTTCAAGAAAGAAGAAAGAAAGAGAGTGTAGAAGAAGAGAGGTGCTTGGCATTTTTTTGATCTCAAGAGTGTAATGCTTGTTCTTGTCTTTTGTTTTTGCTCATCTCCTTTCCTTTTAAGAAACATGGCCGTCCCCCTATTGGTGCCTTCCCCTCTTAAAAATTATCTTCTAAGTCCTTGGGAGAATGTGTGACATCATTGTGACATGTTCTTGCTTACTTGGCACCTTCTTATTGGATGATCATTTAACCTTTGCTTACTTGGCACTTCATGATTGGTTGAATGTTGTCATCACTTGATGACTAGGAAAATCTAAGAATACCACTTAAAACATGTGCCAAAATCATCATAAAATAGTTGCCATAATTCACAAGATTATCACATAAAGTTAGCAAGACAATTTTCTCCAAGATACCATGTAAATTTCGGCCACTATGTCTCTTGCACATGCTGAAATTTCAGCATGTGTAACATTCACTTTTTGTTCAAAATATTGTCTATTTTGCATTGATTTAATCCAAGAAATCAAATGATAATTCAATCACCATTTAGTATGCAATATTGTCATCTTTTATGGAATAAAAATTAGACACCAACAAGGCCAATATTTCGGCCAACATTCATCCACACATGCTGAAATTTTCAGCATGTGTGATATTTGAAAATATCACCACTTTAATTTCATAACTTATTCAAAATACTTCCAAATCATCTTCCAATCAATCCACCTTAATCAAGACACAAAATATGAGCCATTAATATGCTAAAAACGTCCAGCCATTAGCACACTTGCTGAATTTTCAGCATGTGTCACAATTGTGGCAAATTTTGAATTGTTACCTTGTGCAGCTTCTTGTTTTATGTCATCAACATTGTATGCTTCATTCTTGACCAATAAATATGCCAACAAGACTCCACATATGCTCCATCTCAGCTGTAGAGCGTGTATCATATGTATATACATATGCTGATTTTTATTTTTGCAAACTTTGTAAAATAGTGCACATTTAATAATACACACATGATATATTCCAATCAGCCCTTAATTTAATTATCTAAAACACTTTAAGATGTATGAAATATGTAAAAAGTGTCTAGATACGTGTCGTATGAGGTGCCAAAAATGTTCCATGTGTTGTGTACATAGAAAACCGAATTTTCGATGTTTATCGATTACCCGATTTTTTTCTAATCAAATTCCGACTTTTTGCACATGTTATATACATTATGTTACACATAATATATATAATATAAACTTTAATTCTCAGCACTTATCTGGTCTAAAGTGGCGCCATTAACATGTGACAAAATTGAAATTGGAATCTCCATAATTTGGCCTTAATGTGGGGTGATTTGTGTGTGCCAACATGGAATGGTTTTATTTCTGGAAATAACATCATATCCACGAAAATAATAATGATTTTTGAGGTGTAAGGGCTGGCCATCTATTTATGGCAAGTACGTGACACGTTGGCAAAGTTTTGGTATTTGCCCGATACGACAATTTTCGATTTAGAACCTTTTAACGTTTCGTATTTAATTTGTCATCACCATGACTTATATCATATGATATAAGACCTGAATATACTCATAAATATGAGTTAATTATGGTGGTGTGACGTTAACGTACGTAAAATATATAACGTATCGATAGTACGTTGGAATACATGTGTATGTGCCTTTTTCAAAAAATCTGAAAATATATATTTATATATGTATATGGCCGTGTATATTGAATGAGGAGAGGATGAGAAGACTTTCCTTTCTTAGTCTTGTTGCCTTTGTGCCTTTTTCAAATGTAGCTTCCCTTAATGAACTACTTAGTTTAATTAACTAAGTACTTCACTTAATGAACTAGTTTAGTTCATTAATGGAGGCACCTGAAAATAGTATAAAAAAACAAATGTTTTCCATTTGATGTAAGCTTTAAAGATTCATGGCTCGTTAGTACAGCAACATTATATGTGAATTATATAAGGCAAGTAATATGCAATGTATCATGCACATTTATGTCATGCACATTTTTAAGCACATTTAAATCATGTATTTGAAAATCGCTCAAACCCCTTTTTCTCTTCAATCTCCCCCTTTTGATGATTTTCAAAATAACATATACTCATGATTTAAATCCTATCGTTCCCCCTTCAATCATGCATAAATTCAAAATTTGAATTTTAAATTTCAAAAACCGCTCTCCCTTGATTTATGCAATCAGTATCTCTCTCTCTCTCTCTCCCTTAAATCATGCTTTCTCTACCTCTTTATTTTGGAAAGTCAATCAAAATATGCCTGTAAAGATGAAGGAAAAAAAAATCATGCATTTCATATAACGTGCGTTCGTAAGGATTATTTATTCAAGCCTTTGAAAATGTCCCTTTTGGTACCCAAATTTGGGTGACCTTTCTAGGTCTTCCAAATAGTGAGAAAGGTGATGAGAACGCAACATATATATGTTAGGGGTAAATAAGTTTGGCCTTTGGCCAAGAATCCCATCATGCATATAGTATGGTTTATGTTTTTGATATGCATTTCGGTTTGCATGCACGGGACGTGATCTAGATGCATTTTTGTGATATGAGTGTCTCGTATGCATCACTTGTTTCTTCTCATATCTATATGGCACATAATTATATTTTGCATGATGTGAAGAAGAAGCACGATGAGATGTCATAGGAAAAGGTCTATGCGTCTTCTTAGATGCTACATATGTCTTTGATGCATCTATTTTCTTAGATGGAATGAATTTGGTTGGTTTATTTAGTGACTTACTTTTCTCAACGTATCCTAGTCCGGTTTTGTCACTATCATTCTTTTGTGAAGAAATGATGTGATCTAGCATGTTTGTTCTCGTGTCAAATTGTTTCACCTTTTTCTCTACATCCGCATTCCTTGATTTCAAGTTTGAAATCTCGGATTTCAATTTAGTGTTCTTGGATGTCAATGATGAAATTTCAGACTTTAATGAATTTATAATGCACGATGACTCTTCTTTTGAATCGTTTAATTGAGACACAAGATCTTTGTTAGAAGATTCTAAAAATTTCTTGTCTTCAATTAACCATTTCTTTTGTTTTGCAAGAGTTATAGCAAACTTATGTAATTCAATATATTCAACATATAAATCATCATAAGATAGTTCAGAATGCGAGTCAGAATCAGAATTTACCTCATTTTCAAATAGTGGAGGCATTTGGCTTGACATATCTTTTTCCTCGGTTTCATGGCTAGTGGTTGCCATCTCACACAGAGCGTTGGATCTTCTTGTTGTGAGTGTTCTTGCGCTGTGATACCAATTGTAGGATCTGCAAGGCACCACTAGAAGGGGGGTGTTGAATAGTGGGTGCGGAAAATGTGGTTTTTAAAATGATTTTGGCTCAAGAACCCAACTTCTGAAAACAATTTCTGTTTTCAGGACCAGTTTTAAAACGTTTTTAAAACTAGGTTGTAGGTCTTCAAAAATTCTGAAATTTTAAGAGAACTTAGCCTCGATGTTATGAGGGTCTCCTAAAAATTTCAGATTCAAATTCAACCTCTAACCCCTTCAAAAATTGTTGGTGGTCAGATTATGCGAATCTGCCAGAAATGATAGACTGACTTCAAAAATTAATTCCTATTTGTACGTAACTCCAAATGCTCTGCAATTTTAGCCACTAACCCCTTATATGTTATATTTAAATGGGTTGAAAAATTTTTGAAAAAGTCTTTTGGAAAGTTAGTCAATCAAAGTCTTAACCTTTGCAAGCTTGAAAATCAGACTGCACTAGTCTCAGAACTTTGGACGTTTGGGTGACTTATACTTGTCCAAAAGGGTTGAAACTTGTGCCAAAAAAACCTTAAAATGCGTGGCTATGTTTCTTGAAAATTTCGTGATTTTTGAAATTTGTTTAATATTTTTACGGACGTGATTAAAAACAGTAAACAGTGCTGAAAAAGAAAATCAGTGCTGAAAGTAAATGACACAAAGAATTTTATACTGGTTTGGTTATCAACAACCTACTCCAGTCTTCGAGGAACACCTTCCTCAGTTCACACTAATCACACAACACAAATACACCTTACCACAGGGTTGATGGAGTTACACACCAACTCCAACCCTTTACAAACATTGTATGATGAATACAATACGCACGAACACCACCACCATGCAAGATTGAAGATTGATCACACCTTGATCAATATTTTACAAAGATAAAGAATGTGTGGTGGTCTAAGATAAGCCTATCCAAGAATAAGAATATAAGTGCAATAGGCTTGCAATAAAGAAGAAAGAAAGAGAGCGTAGAAGAAGAGAGGTGCTTGGCGTTTTCTTGATCTCAAGAGTGTAATGCTTGTTCTTGTCTTTTGTTTTTGCTCATCCCCTTTCCTTTTAAGCAACATGGCCGTCCCCCTATTGGTGCCTTCCCCTCTTAAAAATTATCTTCTAAGTCCTTGAGAGAATGTGTGGCATCATTGTGACATGTTCTTGCTTACTTGGCACCTTCTTATTGGATGATCATTTAACCTTTGCTTACTTGGCACTTCATGATTGGTTGAATGTTGTCATCACTTGATGACTAGGAAAATCTAAGAATACCACTTAAAACATGTGCCAAAATCATCATAAAATAGTTGCCATAATTCACAAGATTATCACATAAAGTTAGCAAGACAATTTTCTCCAAGATACCTTGTAAATTTCGGCCATTATGTCTCTTGCACATGCTGAAATTTCAGCATGTGTAACATTCACTTTTTGTTCAAAATATTGCCTATTTTGTATTGATTTAATCCAAGAAATCAAATGATAATTAAATCACCATTTAGTATGCAATATTGTCATCTTTTATGGAATAAAAATTAGACACCAACAAGGCCAATATTTCGGCCAACATTCATCCACACATGCTGAAATTTTCAGCATGTGTGATATTTGAAAATATCACCACTTTAATTTCATAACTTATTCAAAATACTTCCAAATCATCTTCCAATCAAGACACAAAATATGAGCCATTAATATGCTAAAAACATCCAGCCATTAGCACACTTGCTGAATTTTCAGCATGTTGACTTGTGACAAAATTTGAATTGTTACCTTGTGTAGCTTCTTTCTTTATGTCATCAACATTGTATGCTTCATTCTTGAGCAATCAATATGCCAACAAGGCTCCACATATGCTCCATCTCATCTGTAGAGCGTGTATCATATGTATATACATGTGCTGAATTTTATTTTTGCAAACTTTGTAAAATAGTGCACATTTAATAATACACACATGATATATTCCAATCAGCCCTTAATTTAATTTTCTAAAACACTTTAAGATGTATGATATATGTAAAAAGTGTCTAGATACGTGTCGTATGATGTGTCAAAAATGTTCCATGTGTTGTGTACATAGAAAACCGAATTTTCGATGTTTATCGATTACCCGATTTTTCTCTAATCAAATTCCAACTTTTTGCACATGTTATATACATTATGTTACACATAGTATATATAATATAAACTTTAATTCTCAGCACTTAGCTGGTCTAAAGTGGCGCTATTAACATGTGACAAAATTAAAATTGGAATCTCCATAATTTGGCCTTAATGTGGGGTGATTTGTGTGTGCCAACATGGAATGATTTTATGGCTGGAAATAACATCATAGCCACGAAAATAATAATGATTTTTGAGGTGTAGGGGCTGGCCATCTATTTATGGCAAGTACGTGACACGTTGGCGAAGTTTCGGTATTCGCCCGATACGACAATTTTCGGTTTAGAACCTTTTAACGTGTCATATTTAATTTTTCATCACCATGACTTATATCATATGATATAAGACCTGAATATACTCATAAATATGAGTTAAGTATGGCGGTGTGACGTTAACGTACGTAAAATATATAACATGTTGATAGTACGTTAGAATACATGTGTATGTGTCTTTTTCAAAAAATCTGAAAGTATATATTTATGTATGTATATGGCCGTGTATATTGAATGAGGAGAGGAGGAGAAGACTTTCCTTTCTTAGTCTTGGTGCCTTTGTGCCTTTTTCAAATGTAGCTTCCTTTAATGAACTACTTAGTTTAATTAACTAAGTGCTTCACTTAATGAACTAGTTTAATTTATTAATGGTGGCACCTGAAAATAGTATAAACACAACAAATGTTTGCCATTTGATGTAAGCTTTAAAGATTCATTGCTCGTTAGTACGACAACATTATATGTGAATTATATAAGGCAAGTAATATGCAATGTATCATGCACATTTATGTCATACATGTTTTTAAGCACATTTAAATCATGTATTAGAAAATCACTCAAACCTCTTTTTCTCTACAATTTGCATTCAGCAATATTGATGAAGCGGAGATCGCTCACCGGGTGGATCAGAGATGAGCCGGGTATTATGCCGTTAATCTTCTGTATGAATCCGTTTATGGAGCCTGAGAAAGGAAAAAAACGTTAGATGTCCCAGGGCACTGTCCCGAAAAAAAACCCTCCGACGCTTAAGTCAGTTATTGGTATTTTGCCTATGCAATTTATGCTGGAATAGAGGTTTAGATAAAACCTGAAAAGGATCTCACTGAGTTTGTGAGTTTAGTGTTATGACCGAGATGAAGTTTTGGAAGTAATGCTCCAGTTGTTCTCCAAGAATTCCCCCTCCTCTCCTTCGTCTGAGTAGAGGGGTATTTATACTTGAAATTGTGGAGGTCTCACCCCCTGACTGGTTAATGAGACAGTGATGTGGCTGAGATGGCGGTCTCATCTATTGCAGAGATGTAGTACGATAGGACTAAAGCCTAAGACCGTAGCTGTTGTGTAGGTCGGCTTGTAATGTTATTATTGTCCTGGACCAATCATTGCTTGCCATTTGGAAAGTTATTCTGCAGAGCCGCTTAGTGGGTCCCAGCAGACGATAGAGAATATCTTCTCTTGATCTTATCTGATAATTTAGCGTGGCAGAGCCAATATGCAGCCGAGACCAAGATGAATTGTTCTGCCGAGGTTGACTATGACTTTGCCGAGCCGACATGCGGAATACTGTGAAATTATGAGGCTTTATTTTAGCAATTCCTGATCTGTCTTGGTCATATTAGGCAAGTGCCGACCTGACTTAAATATGCGGCTGAGATGGCATGGCCGAGCAGCTGTGCTTTTGTACCGACCTGCAGGACTTGAACACTTCATGCCCAAAATCTGTTGTTGACTGTTGTTGACTAACAGGTAATTATTTTTGGTTCATCATTTGCCCCCAGATTAGCTTGGCCGAGCTGACCTGAGAGGGCAGGCTAATCGATTCAAAACCTTTAGTGAGTTGTCCTTTCAATTGTGACGTGTCTTTCTCTAGCTGGTCTACCCTGCGCATTTACTATTGATGCAGAGCACGAGGCGTCAGTTACGTATCTGGCCGAGCTGAACAGAGTGGGCAGGCTAATCGGTTCACAGTTTTAATGACGTGTCGGCCTCTGATTGGGGTGCTCTGCGCATTTACTGTCTGGTCAGAGCACGAAGCGTCTATTACGCATCTTTTCGTATTCGGCTATCACAAAGATCGAGGACAATAATACCACTGTGACCTTTGAGCTGTCGAGCCGAAATCCTATAAATAGGGCTCTCCACGGTAATTTTGAAACTTTTATCTCCGTTTCCATTTCTACTGTTGCTTAGATTTTCTCTCCGGCGTCTTATCCATCCTCTCCGATTATCTTCTCCGTCTTCCTCAACCTTCTTCATCTTTTTCTCTGTAAGTCCTTTCTTACATCTCACCTTTCAAAATGTCTTCTTCCAACGATTCCCAGAATTTTTCTGAGGGTGCTTCTTACGCCGTCGGGGGTGGAGAGAACTACAGCTCTCTATCTCTGTCTGGTAGATCAGCCTCTGCTGATGATCTTCCCCTCAGCAATTTACATCGGGCCACTGGTGACACTGCTCAATCAAGTAGAGCCGTCACCGTGGTCAGCTCTTCGTCGGAGCAAGCAGGGATTGCTCCTGCTCCGGCCTTTGTAAATCCCCCGGCCCCACTAAGGGGTCCATCTATGTTTTCGGGGGTCATTGAGAGAGGTCAGCCCTCTTCCCTTGTCCAGGAGTCTTTTTCTAAATCTGCCTTCTTGTAGGTCCGGGCTCAGGAGTTGGAGGTCTTGACCCGAGGAGAAGAGTTCTTTGAGGAGCTTCAAGTCAAAAATAAAGAGCTTGAAGAGGTCAACCGAGCTGACCCAACAAACCATATCTTTGAGGGCTGAAATCTCTCAACTCCAACAAAAGGCCGAGGATGCTGAAATGAAGTTGGCCACTTCCAACTCCAAAGTGGATGAGCTGGAACACAAAGTGGCTGATTTGGAGCTGGCATCCACTCGATCTCTGAATGAGAACGAGTCTTTGAGGAAAGAGAACGTTGAGCTAATGCAGAAGAGCAGAGACTATGAAGAGCAGCTGGGCCTACCGCGTCAGCAACTAATTGAAGCTGAGATCAAAACAATTGTTGACTTCAAGAAATCTATGTTTTTTGAGGAAAACATGATTCTTCTGCAGAGCTCAGCTATGGAGGTCGGCCGAAAGGAGGCTATTGATGTCTGCTCGGAAGTACATCCAGACTTGAACAAAGAAGATCCTCGTCTAGCCGAACTGTACAACTCAAGTGCTTCTACTGAGTTTGACAACCAGTTTCAGAAGTTCCTAGAAGGAGCCGACTTGAGAGAAGATGAGGACTAGTTGTAGGATTTTCTTTGTAATCATTAGCTGGCAGACTTCAACTTGTACTTCAATTCTATATCAATGAAATCTTCTAAGTCTTCTGCAACTTGTTTTCCTCCTTTATTCTGCTCTTTTATTTCAGCATTTTTATCAAGTCTGTTTCTCAAACTTTGTTGCCGAACATCCATATCGGCTTTGGTATGCTTAGCCAAATTTACTAAAAATAAACTAAGTCACCAAACTTTTAAATATGGAATAAACCTGTTATTCCGCCAAGCCGAGGTAATACCCATCTAAGAATGAATTCCTGCTCAAGATAATAAGCTGAACTGTCTTAGCCGAGATCCAATCTGAATAATGCTTAGTAATAGCCTAAGTCTTTAATAAAGCGTAGCCGAAGTATGTTGGCTGAGATACATGAATAATAACTTAAATTTCCGCAGAGTTGAACTGATCTCCAGGATCTGCTCTGCTTAATCTTTCTTAAATTCTTCCAAGTTCTGATTGATGCTTTCATAGGTCCGACTTGGTCTCTAGGGTCAGCCCCGCTAAATCTTTCTTGGATTTTTCCAAGTTGTGATGTTTTCACGGGTCCGACTTGGTCTCAAGGGTTGGAGATGAACTTTGTTGAATCGAGTCTTGCTCGGCCATCTCAGTCCTGCTGAGTTGAAATATAGGGAGACCTGTCCCAAATGTTGAGTCCTGCTCAACATTCTCAGACCTGCTGAGTTGAAATATAGGGAGACCTGTCCCAAATATTGAGTCGTGCTCAACCTTCTCAGTCCTGCTGAGTTAGAATATAAGGAAACCTGTCACAAATGTTGAGTACTACTCAACCTTCTCAGTCCTGCTGAGTTGAAATAAAGGGAGACATGTCCTAAATGTTGAGACCTGCTCAACCTTCTCAGGCCTGCTGAGTTAGAATATTGGGAGAACTGTCCCAAATGTTGAGTCCTGCTCAACCTTCTCAGTCCTGCTGAGTTAGAATATAAGGAAACATGTCCAAATGTTGAGTCCTGCTCAACTTTCTCAGTCCTGCTGAGTTAGAATATAGGGAAACCTGTCCTAAATGTTGAGACCTGCTCAACCTTCGCAGTCCTGCTGATTTGAAATATAGGAAAATCTGTCCCAAATGTTGAGACCTGCTCAACCTTCTCAGGCCTTCTGAGTTGAAATATAGGGAGACCTGCCCCAAATATTGAGTCCTGCTCAACCTTCTCAGACCTCCTGAGTTGAAATATAGGGAGACCTGTCCCAAATGTTGAGTCCTGCTCAACCTTTTCAGTCCTGCTGAGTTAGAATATAGGGAAACCTGTCCCAAATTTTGAGTCCTGCTCAACCTTCTCAGTCCTACGGATTTGAAATATAGGGAGACATGTCCCAATATGTTTAGACCTGCTCAACCTTCTCAGCCTGCTGAGTTAGAATATAGGGAGACATGTCCCAAATGTTGAATCCTGCTCAACCTTCTCAGACCTGCTGAGTTAGAATATAGGGAAACCTGTCCAAAATGTTGAGACCTGCTCAACCTTCTCAGTCCTGCTGAGTTAGAATATAGGGAAACCTATCCCAAATGTTGAGTCCTGCTCAACCTTCTCAGTCCTGCTGAGTTGAAATATAGGGAAACATGTCCCAAATGTTGAAACCTGCTCAACCTTCTCAGGCATGCTGAGTTGAAATATAGGGAGACTTGTCCTAAATGTTGAGACCTGCTCAACTTCTCAGACCTACTGAGTTAGAATATAGGGAAACCTATCCCAAATATTGAGTCCTGCTCAACCTTCTCAGTCATGCTGAGTTAAAATATGGGGATACATGTCCCAAATGTTGAGTCCTGCTCAACTTTCTCAGTCCTGCTGAGTTGAAATATAGCGAGACCTGTCCCAAATGTTGAGTCCGGCTCAACCTTCTCAAACCTGCTGAGTTAGAATATAAGGAAACCTGTCCCAAATGTTGAGTCCTGCTCAACTTTCTCAGTCCTACTGAGTTAAAATATGGGAAAGCCTGTCCCAAATGTTGATTCCCGCTCAACCTTCTCAGTGAGTTGAAATATAGGGAGACCTGTCCCAAATATTGAGTCCTGCTCAACCTTCTCAGATCTGCTGAGTTAGAATATAGGGAAACCTGTCCCAAATGTTGAGACCTGCTCAACATTTTTAGCCCTGCTGAGTTGAAATACAGGGAAACATGTCCCAAATATTAAAACCTGCTCAACCTTCTCAGGCATGCTGAGTTGAAATATAGGGAGACCTGTCCCAAATGTTGAGTCCTGCTCAACCTTCTTAGACCTCCTGAGTTGAAATATAGGGAGACCTGTCCCAAATGTTGAATCCTGCTCAACCTTCTCAGTCCTACTGAGTTAGAATATAGGGATATGGAGACCTGTCCCAAATGTTGAGTCCTGCTCAACCTTTTCAGTCCTGCTGAGTTAGAATATAGGGAAACCTGTCCAAAATCTTGAGTCCTGCTCAACCTTCTCAGTCCTACTGAGTTGAAATATAGGAAGACCTGTCCCAATATGTTTAGACCTGCTCAACCTTCTTAGACCTGCTGAGTTAGAATATAGGGAGACATGTCCCAAATGTTGAATCCTGCTCAAACTTCTCAGACCTGCTGAGTTAGAATATAGGGAAACCTGTCCCAAATGTTGAGACCTGCTCAACCTTCTCAGTCCTGCTGAGTTAGAATATAGGAAACCTATCCCAAATGTTGAGTCCTGCTCAACCTTCTCAGTCCTGCTGAGTTGAAATATAGGAAAACATGTCCCAAATATTGAAACCTGCTCAACCTTCTCAGGCATGCTGAGTTGAAATATAGGGAGACCTGTCCCAAATGTTGAGACCTGCTCAACTTCTCAGACCTACTGAGTTAGAATATAAGGAAACATTTCCCAAATGTTGAGTCCTGCTCAACCTTCTCAGTCTTGCTGAGTTAAAATATGGGGATACCTGTCCCAAATGTTGAGTCCTGCTCAACCTTCTCAGTCCTGCTGAGTTGAAATATAGCGAGACCTGTCCCAAATGTTGAGTCTTGCTCAACCTTCTCAAACCTGCTGAGTTAGAATATAGGGAAACCTGTCCTAAATGTTGAGTCCTGCTCAACTTTCTCAGTCCTGCTGAGTTAAAATATGGGAAAACCTGTCCCAAATGTTGATTCCTGCTCAACCTTCTCAGTGAGTTGAAATATAGGGAGACCTGTCCCAAATATTGAGTCCTGCTCAACCTTCTCAGACCTGCTGAGTTAGAATATATGGAAACCTGTCCCAAATGTTGAGACCTGCTCAACATTTTCAGCCCTGCTGAGTTGAAATATAGAGAAACATGTCCCAAATGTTGAGACTTGGTCAACCTTCTCAGACCTGCTGAGTTGAAATATAGGAAAACCTGCCCCAAATGTTGAGTCCTGCTCAACCTTCTTAGACCTGCTGAGTTGAAATATAGGAAAACCTGTCCCAAATGTTGAGACCTGCTCAACCTTATGAGGCGTGTTGAGTTGAAATATAGGGAGACCTGTCAAAATGTTGAGACCTGTTCAACCTTCTCAAACCTGCTGAGTTAGAATATAGGGAAACCTGTCCCAAATGTTGAGTCCTGCTCAACCTTCTCAGTCCTGCTGAGTTAAAATATGGGGAAACCTGTCCCAAATGTTGAGTTCTGCTCGACCTTCTCAGTCCTGTTGAGTTGAAATATAGGGAGATCTGTCCAAAATGTTGATTCCTGCTCAACCTTCTCAGACCTGCTGAGTTTAAATATAGGGAGACCTGTCCCAAATGTTGAGTCCTGTTCAACCTTCTAAGACCTGCTGAGTTAGAATATAGGGAAACCTGTCCCAAATATTGAGACCTGCTCAACCTTCTCAGACCTGGTGAGTTGAAATATAGGGAAACCTGCCCCAAATGTTGAGTCCTGCTCAACCTTCTCAGACCTGTTGAGTTAGAATATAGGGAAACCTACCCCAATTGTTGAGTCCTGCTCAACTTTCTCAGTCCTGCTGAGTTAAAATGTGGGGAAACCTGTCCCAAATGTTGAGTCCGTCTCACCCTTCTCAGTCCTACTGAGGTTAAATATAGGGAGACCTGTCGTAAATGTTGAGTCCTGCTCAACCTTCTCAGACCTGCTGAGTTAGAATATAGGGAAACCTGTCCCAAATGTTGAGACCTGCTCAACCTTCTCAGGCCTGCGGAGTTGAAATATAGGAAAACCTGTCCCAAATGTTGAGATGTGCTCAACCTTCTCAGACCTGCTGAGTTGTGCCCCCATTTTTGTCACGGGTTATAAATAGGCATAAACTATTTCTCTCCTTTAGAGAAGTCTCCTCGTGCACCATATGGTCACAACTTTCTTCACTGAATGCTGAATAAGAGGATTCAGCCGAACAGAATCAGGCGGGAGCTTATCAAAAGATTGATCCTTTAATAACGCACGACCGAGCAGAAAAATTTCGAATGTACGCAAGAGGAAAATAAATCCTAATTCATTTAAATCACGGACTCTTGCTGTCAAGTCAGCCTTGTTCGCACAGGATTCCGCAATTTTTGCCCATCCGAATCTGAATCTTCTTCTGGGGACCGAGGTTGCTGCTCAGGTCGGCATCTTCCTTCTAGAGAAAATTTGGCAAAATCGAGCCTGTTGTGCAGCCTTGACCTCGGATTATAGAATTATTGCAGGTGGCCGAGCTCGTTCAAACGCCCGATCTCCTGGCCGAGTTGCCAGCAATATTTCATATCATGCCCAATATCATGGTGATATATGCAATACAGTTGATGGTTCCTCTTATGAAGTGGTCCTGTGAGGGGTTGAGGCTCTATTGCCAGTCTCTTTTTCCTCATGAAAGACAGAATTTGAACCTTTGAAGCTAGCAAAGAGTTCCTTTCTCTTCCTCGACCTCCCAACCGGATCATAACGGAGTGTCTATCCTGCAGCGGAACTTTGCTTCTCTGCTGATGACTAGACCTTTTTTCTGAACTTCTAGCCTCAGCCATAAATTCTCTCTGGTGCCTGGGATGATAATCAGGACGAGTTGGAGAGTATTCCAAAAGCTCCGCTTGTGGAAGAGAACTACTCGGATGAGGCCTGCTGGGTCCCACCGCAGAAGCCTTTCCTTTCATCTCTTTTACCACCGCTTGGAACACATTTGAGTTTTGAGCCACCTAGCGCATGACTCGTATATGCTCCTCCTAGGTAAAGGCAGCAGGATTTGAGGACTCTGCTGGTTCTGGGGAACGATGTCCAGTTGTTCTTGAGAAAATCTTAGACATCTTTTGGATGTCATACGTTGCTTGAACCATTTTCCATCCTTTTTCTCCATCTTTCCCACAATAGCAGGGTAGGAACAGAATTTAGAAAGCCTTGAGAAGCTGTTTTAAAGGATTGAGGGGCCCTCCTTTTAGCGCCAAATGATGAAGCTGAGATCGCTCACCGGGTGGATCAGAGATGACCTGGGTATTATGCTGTTAATCTTTTGTATGGATCCGTTTATGGAGCCTAAGAAAGAATAAAAACGTTAGAGGTCCCAGGGCGCTGACCCGGGAAAAACCCTCCGACGCTTAAGTCAGTTTTTGGTATTTTGCCTATGCAATTTATGCTGGAATACAGGATTAGATAAAACCTGAAAAGGATCTCACTGAGTTTGTTAGTTTAGTGTTATGGCCGAGATGGAGTTCTGGAATTAATGCTCCAGTTGTTCTCCAAGAAATCCCCCCCTCTCCTTCGTCTGAGTAGAGGGGTATTTATACTTGAAATTGTGGAGGTCTGACCCCCTGACTGGTTAATGAGACGGTGATGTGGCTGAGATGGCGGTCTAATCTGTTGCAGAGATGCAGTACGATGGGACTAAAGCCTAAGACCGTAGCTGTTGTGTAGGTCGGCTTGTAATGATGTTATTGTCCTGGACCAATCATTGCTTGCCATTTGGAAAGTTATTCTGCAGAGCCGCTTAGTGGGTCCCAACAGACGATAGAGAATATCTTCTCTTGATCTTATCCGATAATTTAGCGTGGCAGAGCCAATATACAGCCGAGACCGAGATGAATTGTTCTGCCGAGGTTGACTATGACTTTGTCGAGCCGAGATGCGAAATACTGTGAAATTATGAGGCTTTATTTTAGTCATTCCTGATCTGTCTTGGTCATATTAGGCAAGTGCCGACCTGACTTAAATATGCGGTCGAGATGGGATGGCTGAGCAGCAGTGCTTTTGTACCGACCTGCGGACTTGAACACTTCATGCCCAAAATCTGCTGTTGACTGTTGTCGACTAACAGGTAATTATTTTTGGTTCATCAAATATGAAGATATACGGGTTTCTATTCTCTACCTCAATTACTATGAATAACTTTTATTCATTTACTAATTGTCTCAAAAATCTTTCAAAACGTTAAAGACCTTGTTTTTTTTACTTAGCGGATAAACGTAACAGTATTTATGACATCGTCCATAAAATTTACAAAGTATTTTTTGTGCTTCTTGTTTGCCAAATTTTGTATGAAATAAATTTAAAGCTCAGTGTCCTTTTTGAAGAAATGGTACTTTTACCTTTTTCGCTTCAATACATATTCGGCATTTTTCCATTAGGACTGAATAACAATCAAGCTTTATTATGTTTTGAACTAACAAGTCCCAATGATAACTAAATAAAAAAAGTCAAGCATGTAAATAGGAGATGAAACAATTTTGATTATCCTCAGTGGGCGCAATCTTTCTTCAGTATAATGACAAAAACATCCAACTCAAACACTCTCGTTCCCAAATACATGCTATTTGTTAGACTTAACACTAGTCTCAAACCATATTTTCTAGGAACATAAATTTAGCTCTTCCACGGCTTCAAGCAGATTTGCTTTTACTTGATTCAGATTCTTCCATATTTGGATTTTGCACTCATTGCTTATGTGCCCTATTTTCCACAATTGAAGCATTTCTCAGTGAATTTCTTGACAATCTTCTTGCCTTTGGCATTTACTCCCAACTGGTTGTTCTTCTTCTTTCTTGTTTTAGTAACATATGCTTTGGTTTGTTTAGGCTACGAGGTTGACTTTTTATTAGATTGTTTATGTTAGGTTTTTGACAATCATTTCAGAGGAAGGTGAATAGAATGATGGACGATTTTGCAGAATTTTCTTGTTTTTCGCTATCTCCAACACAAATGAACTCCAAATTAAAATAAAGAAGGGAGATGAGAGATAATGAATGAATACACCAGATATGGAGTGGTTCGAATCGTAAATGATTTCACCCCACTGCCATTTTGTTTCCAAAGTGGATTTTCAATGGCTATTCTTTTTATTACTCTTGAAAAGAACAACAAGAGCAATGATTATGCTAACAACTTAGTGTAAGCAACCACAACAACGACTTCTTGCAAAAAACAACTTCGTGCAACTATAACAACTTCAGCTATAACAAATTCAATAAAGTTCTCTCGAAAAACATTCTCACAGTGAGTTTTGGGATTTAATGGGGATCACACATTCTTACTAGTCTAAAGACGAGCAAGACATCAAACATGTATGGTTCCTCTTGTGTTAGACTTACACTAACAATTTACAATAATAAAGAACAAGCAACAAGGGCTTAACAAGGTTTGAGCACTTTTGCACAAATGAGATATTTTTACAACAATGACAAATGAAGCTTGAAGAGGATGAAAGTATGTTTTGTCCTCATCTGAGCTTCTTCAATTTATAGGAGGTGTAAGCCACGTTTTTGCAGCCTCCTCCAACTCTTCAACTCAATCATAAGACTTGACAATGTCCAACTAGTCTTTAGCCACCATATAGACTGATTTGATATGCCAAGGACACCCTAGAGAATCTTAGACATGGATATTTATTGTCAAAGAAGCATGATTAATGTTAAGAAAAAGTCCAAAAGAAATTTGAGCAAGATTGGAAAGAAAAAACACCATAGATCTCTCTTGGTTTTTGTTCCAACGGTCATAAAAACTTGAACTCTGGATGACATCCTTGCGTCTCTTCTTTGAGAGATTGATGTGCACAGCGATCGATCGATGTCTTATTACTGAGAAATCGATGTCTTCCAGTAAGGTTGTAGTTTTATTCCTTACATATAACGATCGATCGATGCCTCTTCTGAGAGACTGATGTATACATCGATCGATCATAGTCTCAAAGTTTGAGAGAGATGTCTTCCAGTAAGGCTTCAACATAGAACCTTCGCTACATCGATCGATTGATGTCTCTAACCTCAGAGATAGATGTCACATCGATCGGTCGTTATCTCCTAAGATGAGAGATCGGTGTTGGACAATAAGGTTCCAACCTTGGACAATTCCAACATAGATCGGTCGATGTACCATTTTGAGAGTTTGATGTATACATCAATTGGTCCATGTGAGTGATCGATGTCTCAGTGTGTTTTTTGCATTTTTCTTTAATCCCAAGTATGAACTACCTTTTTAACTCTTTTAAAACATCTTTTAACTGTAGGACATGTATAGCATCACTAGAAAGGGGATTGAATAGTGAGTGAAGAAAATTCGGTTTTTAAAACTTGTTGGACCAAGTAACTCACTTATGAAAACAATTTCTGTTTTCAAATCCTATTTTTATTTATCTAGATGACCTGGTTGTAGACCTTCAAAAAATATACAATTTGGTGAAGATGTGCTTCAGATGTCATGAGTGTCTCACAAAAATTTTAGATTAAAATTCCAAGCCTAACCCCTTGAAAACATGTTTTTATACAGACTGCGTCAATCTGTCAAACACTGTACTCCAAAATAAAAAATTTATTCCTATTAATTGGGAACTCTAAATGACCTGAAAATATTATGGTATGACCCTCAAGATGTGTAATTTAATTTGTTAAAAATTATTTTCAAAATTTCTTTGGTAAGTATGTCAACCACATTGATGTTCTCAACCTTTGTAAATCTAAGAATTAGATTGCACTAGTCTCAGAACTATTAATATTTGAGCTAACTTATACTTATCCAAATGTGATGAAACTTGTGCTAAATTAAAGCCAGGATGTGTGGCTATGTTTCTGAAAAATTTTGTTATTTTTGGAAAACGTTTGCTATTTCTCCGTGAGTATGAAAATGGTACAGAAAACTAAAAACTAAAAGTAAAAGTGCTAAAAGTAAATAACACTGAGATTTTTATACTAATTCAGTTAAAACAACCTGCTCCAGTCTTCAAAGACACCTTCCTTGGAATTCACTAATCACAAATGACACCTTGACAAAAGGGAGACTGGAGTTAAACACCGACTCCACCCTTTTACAATCAAACAAACAACCACAATAACACGAACACCACCACCGAACAAATGAAGGTGTGATCACACCTTGATCAACCTTTTACAAGAGATGAATGTATGTGAGTTGTATGAACAAAGACTATATAGTATATGGAATATAAGAATGATAGTCTTGAGGCTAAGAGCAAGATAAGAGAATAAGAGAAGAAGATAATAGTCTTGCTTGATCTTGAATGAATATGAACTTTGGCTTAACCATTGTCTTGCACGCTTTGCCTCTATCTATAGTGTGTTGGCCACCCCCCTTAGCTGAGCCTTCCCCTTGAAAATTTGTCTTGAATGCCTTGGAAGATTTCCTTGTATACAATGGTGACACACCCTTGCTTACTTGGCACAACATCATTAGATGAACGACTTGTCTTCGCCTGGTTGTCACTTCATGATTGGCCATCTTTAATCCACCTTGGCACTCCTTAAATTAGCTAGAAATTCTCCTATTTGAAACACATGCTTAAAATCAAGGTGGTTAATTTCCAAATAATCATGATATTATCCCACTTAAATTTTGAAATAAAATTGAAGACAAAAAGGGTTAAAATTTCGGCCAGCACAAACACATGTGCTGAAATTTCAGCATGTGCTTTATTTTGAATTGTTTCGTTGTGTGTTGCCCTCTTCAATGTCATCAATCATGTGTGGCATATCCTCCACCATTAAAGTGCCAAATAAGCTCCACCTTGGCTCCAACAAATTTCAAATGGCGTGTATAGGTTCAGCTGCATGTGCTGAAATTGTCTGTTTGAAATTTGACACATTATGATGCAATATCTTCATATGTATGGTAAATTTCAATCAACCCTTAGTTGATTTTTATATAACACTCTAACATGTCTTGAATGTGTAAAAAGTGCGTAGATACATGTGACATCAAGACCAAAAACGTCCAAGCTTGTCGAAGTGTAGAAAATCGAATTTTTGACTTTCGTCGATTACACGATTTTTCTTTGATAAAAATCAATCTTATTAAACATGTAATATATATTACGTCACATATAATATACACAAAATGAGATGTATATTCAGCTCCAATGGCTGAGAAAAAACCGCCCTATGGGGCAAATGAAACTTTAATTTGAATTCTCCACAAATTTTGGCGAAATTGTGTGTGTAAGCATGGTGTGAGTTTAGGGCTGAATATGACATGTGGAGAAACAAAATTTATGAATATTTTTGATGTATATAGTCTGACCATCTTTATATGGTAAGTACATGACATGTCAGTGAAGTTTCAGTACTCACCCGATATGAAAATTTTCGGTTTATGACCTTGTGACATGTCATTATAATTTTGATGGCACTATGACTTGTAGTATATGACATGAGACCTGTATATACTCATAAATATGAAGTGTATATAATGGTGTGACATCGACGTATGTTTATAATATATATAACGTATCGATGGATCATTAGAATATAAGTATATATATTGTCTTAAAATAATATGGATATATATATCATATATGTATGTGGCATGTATAGGTAGGTGTGGAGAGGGAACTTTCTATTCCAAATTTTTTGCCAAATAGCTCTCTCCAAATATGTCCAAATATGTCTTCATGTAACGAATTAGTTAGTTCATTTCCTTAAGCACTTCATTTAATGAACTAGTTTAGTTCATTAATTATGGCACCTGAAAATAGTATAAAGACAACAAATGTTTACCATATGATGTAAGCCTTAATGCTTCATGGCACGTTAGTACGACAACATTACATATAAACATTTAAAGCATTTTTTATCACGTGTATATATCAAATAACATTTATTTCATGCATTTCGTAAACATGTAACATTTAAATCATGCATTTTCAAATCACTCAAACCCTAATTTCTCAACAATCTCCCCCTTTTGATGATTTGCAAAATAACCTTTATCCATGATTTAAATGTGATCACTCCCCCTACAATTATGCATAAATTGAAAATTTTGAATTTCATAATATCGTGTTGTCATGCTCCCTCTTAACTTTATCTCTCTCTCCCTCTTAAATCATGCTTTTCTCTCACCCTTTATTTTGTAAATCACATCAAAAGCATTAGTAATAATGGAGAGAAAGAGCAACTTATAACATATCAATGGAAATCATCCATTTTAGTGTGTCATACTCATCGTGTATGCTATTTCTTCTATGTCATATCAAAACCAAAAATGTGAAATATAAAACAGGTTGTAGCATAAGTAGCTTACCAAGAATATGTTAGAAATCTATAGTGCGCTTGGATTTCCGATTGTCCTTACCAATTATTTTACCTTTGTTGTCTCCGAAGGTTACGAATCCTCCTTTTGTAACCTTCTTTTTGAGGATAGACTTGGATCACCACTTGTTTGCTACATATATTGTTTTATTTGATCCCTGAAAATTGAATAATCATGTAGGTACACTTTATTTTTGGGTCCTTAAGGGTTAGTGATTCAACCCTTTATAAGAGTACCTTTTGGTACCCAAACTTGGGTGACCATTCTTGATCTTACAAAAGGCAAAAAGAAAGACGCATAAAGAATATAGTACATGTTGTGATCACTTCTATTTGACCTATGATGGCCGAATCTATCATTGTAAAAATAAGGTAAGTTTTGGCTTTGATATGTATTTCGGTTTGTATGCACGGTGCGTGATCTAGATGCATTTGTTTGATATGAATGTCGGATATGCATCAATGACTTTGTTTCATATCTATATGACACATAATTGTATTTTCCATATGATGAAAAAGAAGTAGTGCGATGAGACACAACGTGGGGCTCGCTAGATTGTATTGTCGCCTTCTTAGGATTTACTATCGTTTTAAATACATGTTGTCGCTTAGATGAAGATAAAATAAAAATTGTAGATTTGTTTTGTACCTGATTATCTTCAATATACCCTAATCTGCTTTTGTCAGTTTCATGTTTTTGTGAAGAAATGAGACGATCTAACACGCAAGTTCCTTTATCAAATCTTTTTAATGTCTTTTCTAGATCTTCGTTTCTTGATCTCAAATCTGAGATCTCGGCTTTCATTACCGTATTTTTGGATTTCAGGGATTGAATTTCAGATCTCAATGAAACAATCAAATTAGATGACTCCTCTTTTGAATCGTTTAATTGAGATACAAGATTTGTGTTAGAGGATTCGAACAATTTCTTGTCTTCAATTAAACATTTCTTTTCTTTTGCAAGATTCTTAGCAAAATTATGTAATTCAAGATATTGAACATATAAATCATGATACAATGGTTCAAAATCGAAATCAAAATTAGAATTTACCTCACTATCAAAAGATGGAGGCCTTTGGCTTGACATACCTTCATGTTCGGTTTTGTGGCTAGTGGATGCAATCTCACAAAGATTGTTAAATTTACTTGTTGTGAGTGAACCTCGCACTGATACCACTTTTAGGACCTGTATAGCACCACTAGAAGGGGGGATGAATGGTGAATGCGGAAAATTCGGTATTTAAATCTTTTTGGACAAAATAACTCACTTCTGAAAACAGAAACTGTTTTCAGATCCTTTTTTTATTTATCTAGATGACCTGGTTATGGACCTCCAAAAATTATAAAATTTGGTGAAGATGTGATCTCAGATATTATGAGTGTCTCACAAAAATTTCATATTAATATTCCAAGCCTAACCCCTTGAAAACACGTTTTTGTACATACTGCATCAATCTGCCAAAAACTGTACTCTGAAATGAAAATTTTATTTCTATTCATTGGGAACTCTAAATGACCTGAAAATTTTATGGTATGATCATCAAGATGTTTAATTTAATTGGTTAAAACAGTTTTTCAAAACTTCCTTGATAAGTATGCCAACCACGTTGATGTTCTCAACCTTTGCAAATCTGAGAATCAAATTGGACTAGTCTCAGAATTATTAACGTTTCATTGATTTATACTTATCAAAATGTGATGAAACTTATGGAAAATGAAGGCTAGGACGTGTGGCTATGTTTCTACAAAATTTTGTGATTTTTTGGAAAATGTTTGCTATTTTTCTCGTTAGTATGAAAACGGTGCAGAAAACTAAAAACTGAAAGTACAAGTGCTAAAAGTAAATAACACCGAGATTTTTATACTAGTTCGGTTAAAACAACCTACTCCAGTATTTGAGGACTTCCTTGGTATTCACTAATCACAAATGATACCTTGACACTATGGTGACTGGAGTTAAACACCAACTCCATCATTTTACAATCAAACAAACAACCACAACAACAAGAACACCACCACCGAAACAATGAAGGTTAGATCACACCTTGATCAACCTTTTATAGGAGATAAACGTATTTGGATGGTACAGACAAAGCCTATATAGTATATGGAATATAAGAATGATAGGCTTGAGGCGAAGAGCAAGAGAAAAGAATAAGAGAAGAAGAGAATAGTCTTGCTTGATCTTCAATGAATATGAACTTTGGCTTAACCATTGTCTTACACACTTTGCCTCTATTTATAGTGTATTGGCCGCCCCCTTAATTGAGCTTTTCCTTTGAAAATTTTTCTTGAATGCCTTGGATGATTGCCTTGCATAAAATGGTTACACACTCTTGCTTACTTGGTAATATGATTGGATGAACAACTTGTCTTTGCCTAGTTGTCACTTCATGATTGGCCATCTTTAATCGACCTTGACACTCCTTAAATGAGCTGGAAATTCCCCTAAAAAATCTAAAACACATGCTTAAAACCAAGGTGGTTAATTTCCAAATAATCATGATATGATCCCCCCTAAATTTTGAAATAAAATTGAAGACAAAAAGGGTTAAAATTTCGGCCAGCACAAACACATGTGCTGAAATTTCAGCATGTGTTTTATTTTAAATTGTTTCCTTGTGTGTTTCCCTCTTCAATGTCATCAATCATGTGTGGAATATCCTCCAACAATTAAAGTGTCACATAAGCTCCACCTAGGCTCCAACAAGTTGTAAATGGCGTGTATAGGTTCAGCTACATGTGCTGAAATTGTCTTTTTGAAATTTGACACATAATGATGCAATATCTTCAGACATGTGGTAAATTTCAATCAACCCTTAGTTGATTTTTCTAGAACACTCTAACTTGTCTTGAATGTGTAAAGAATGTCTAGATACATGTGACATCAAGACCAAAAACGTCTAAGCTTGTAGAAGTGTAGAAAACCGAATTTTCGACTTTCGTCGATTACACGATTTTTCTCCGATTAAAATCACTCTTGTTAAACATATACTATATATTATGTCACATATAATATACATAAAATGAGATGTATATTCATCTCCAATGGCTGAGAAAAAACCGCCCCATGTGACAAAAGAAACTTTAATTTGAATTCTCCATAAAAATTTAGGCTAAATTGTGGGTGATTTGTGTGTGTAAACATGGTATGACTTTGGAGCTGAATATGACATGTGGAGCAACGAAATATATGAATATTTTTGATGTATATAGGATGACCATCTTTATATGGTAAGTACATGACATGTCGGTGAAGTTTCGGTAGTCACCCGATAAGTTAAATTTCGGTTTATGACCTTGTGACATGTCGTGATAATTTTGATGGCAATATGACTTGTAGTATATGATATGAGACCTGTATATACTCATAAATATGAAGTGTATATAGTTGTGTGATATCGACATACGTTTATAATATATATGACGTGTCGGTAGAATGTCGGAATATGAGTATATAGTTTGTTTCAAAAAATATGGATATATACATTATATATGTATGTGGCGTGTATGGATAGGTGTGGAGAGGGAACTTTCCATTTCAAATTGGTTGCCAAATAGCTCTCTCCAAATATGTCCCAAATATGTCTTCATTTAATGAACTAGTTAGTTCATTTCCTTAAGCACTTCACTTAATGAACTAGTTTAGTTCATTAGTTATGGCACCTGAAAATAGTATAAAGACAACAAATATTTGCCATGTGATATAAGCTTAAATGCTTCATGGAACGCTAGTACGACAACATTATATATAAACATGTAAAGCATTTTTATCACGTGTATATATCAAGTAACACTTATTTCATACTTTTCATAAACATGTAACATTTAAATCATGCATTTTCAAATCACTCAAACCCCGATTTCTCAACATTAACTTCATCAAAACATTTCATATTCCAACAATCTCTTCTTTTTTGATGATTTCAAAACCAAGACTTTTAAAAGATTAAACATACTCAAGATTTCTGATGAAACACTCCTCCTTAATATGAACACGAAAACCATACTCTATCATCGTTCAAAGACTTCCAATAACTCCCCCTCAATATATGATCATCCAAAGCTAATATACATGACATATATTTTAAACTTCCCCTCAACATAAGCATGCATCAAAGTTAAATATTGTGACACATCCTTCCAACACTTATACCAAGTATCCAACACATATGCTACGCATGTCAAATTTTTTCATTTTCATATCAAGCCTACTAAGCATTGCATATCAAGCAAGCAATCATAAAAAAACTAAGACATCACACGTATCAAGTCAAGCATGCCAAATAATTAGGCAGGCAAGAAAATTTCTCAAACTTCAACAAAGCAAGCAAATATACCCAAACAACAATATGAACACAACTTAAAACACCAATAAACAAAGCAAATATGTTAACTTCTCCCCCTTTTTGAAAAAATTAAAATATTCATTAAAGATAATGGAATTATGTTCAATACATAAGAACAAAATTAAGTATGAGTATTAGACTACTAGGGACGATATGGAAAAGAGGTTGTAATTATTCTTCATCAGATGAGAAGCATAGTCCAGAGACGACCACCTTAAGCTTTGATTTGATCTTTTGATATTTGGACTTTTGAGTCTTGAGCTCTATCTCAAGTGTTGTAACCCGCATTTTGAGGTTGACATTTTCAACCTCAAGAGCATCCGTCCGAATTTTTTTAGTTGTTCTCTCCATTGATTTTGGCACTACTTAGCTCATCAATTTCCACTTTAGCGTCACATTAATACTTCGAACTAGAATCCTCCTCCATCGGGCTTTTCCTTTATCAATATGGGATGTAGGGCTGGGTTGGGCTTCGGTAGGGTGTGTGATGGGGGTTGTTTCTTGGGCAGGGATGTCTATGCGTTCTCCTTTTTTTAGGCTCATTTTGAACTACTCTACTACGTTGCGTTTTCTTTTGGGACTTGTGAATTTGTTGAATGTTTGCTTTGGTGTAGTAGTCCTCATTAGAAATTTTTCTTCGTCCACCCCATCCAAAATAAAATTTGACTTTTTCAGCAATCGCTAAATGAGATTGCTATAAGGAAGTGCCTTGTTGGAACATGCACCTGCAATAAACATCACTAGAGGGGGGAGGGGTGAATAGTGGTTAGCGGAAATTACACTACTACTCTTGATAAAAATTTCCTTTGAAAACAGAATCTGAGACTACCTCAGATTAAGAATTTGAAAATTTTAAAAATTCTTGTAAACAACTCCAAAAAATATGAAAATTTTCAGAATTTGACTTCAATGTGTTGACAAGACTCTGTTCAAACATTAGACAAAAATAAGATTGTTCAGACCTTCAAACAAATAAAAAGATTTAGACGGTCAATCTGGACAGAATTGGACATAATGTTGCTGAAGTTGGAAAACGTGTTTCTCTTTGAATACTTAACCAAAAAGATTGAACTTTATGTCAAAACACTCCTTAAGATGTTAAGTTTGTGATTTCAAAAGTCCTTGACCTTAAAAAACTCTTGGTTAAAACAGAATTCAAGTTTTCTCAAAACTAGTGAGATTGCAGCCAGATTGGAGTACTTATCTTACAACGACTAAAAGACTAACTTTCCCTTACTCAAATCAAGTGATTCTTGTTGCAAATGAAAGCTAATAGTCTGAAGTATAACTCTACCAAAAAATCACAATTTGAAAGTGTTTAGCTATTTTTTCAAAACGTGTGAAATTGTGTGAAAACTGCAGTGAAAAAAGGGCAGAATGCAGAAATGTAGAAACAAGATAAGAACATCGAGAATTTATCCTGGGTCGGTCAATGTGACCTACTCCAGTCCCAAGGAACACCTTTCTTTGGATTTCACTATGGTATGAACCAAATTACAAAAAGAACCAAGCTTGATCCTTGGGTTAACCATCAACCATATTCAAGACTTGGGTGAACACCTTCTATGCAAGACTTAGTTGCAATACCTCTACCACCTATTGATGTAACCTTATAGAACTGGCTAATCAATCTTACAAATGAAGCTCAGGAGGCTTGTAGATCTCTAACAAATATTAAAAGAACACCTTGGCTACAAAGAATGGAACAAGAATGACAAGAAAAAGATAGCTAGACAAATCAACTAATGCTTTCAAGTGAGCTTCAAGTGTGTTCTTCTTCTTCATCCTTTGCCTCCTATTTATAGTGTGAAATGAGCCTTGGAGATAAGACCTCCAATGTGTCACCATCTTTATCATCAATGCTTAAGTGTCTTCACATCATTGGTTGGCCTTGTACACTTGGCAATATAAAGCAAAATGATTGGTCCACCTTGGAATCACATTGTTGGCCGAAATTTCCACATGGAATTGTCTTCGTTATCCTTTGCAAAATGAAGATAATAAGAGGGGATAATACCACCAAGATACCATAAACTCCTTGCACAAGAATAGGACATCTGAAGGATGAATTTGACCCAAAAAATCTGATGAAAGCAGCCATGACCATTGGCTACCAATTCAAAATTTTCAATTTTTCAAAGTTGGCAGCTTTTGCCAACTAGCCTCTTTTTGATTTGTCCACTTGTTACCAAGCCATAAAATGAGTACACCATCATTTCCACCTGTTAATACACGTTTGAAGGCTTGCATATATGTATATCAACTCAGATTTTTGAAGAAGAAATCAACAAATAATAGTTGACAAGATTATCTCAACATGTAACGCAAAAATTCCCAATATTTCTTCTTGTATGTTGTGATAATTTCCAAACATTTAACACCATTATATTCTCTGTAAAATGATGATACATATACTCCAATAACATATAAAAGAAGATCTTCAAGAGAGAAATTGAATGTGACATCACAACCCGTCACATATCCTGCTCCTGTCGGTAATATCATCATTTGAAAAAATAATATAAAGCCACCACATAATCTTCAAGATAATCATAACTCAACTCCAGAATAAAGATAAGAATATACTCAAGAGATTCCTTGAGTGAAAATACCAAAAATACCCTCAGGGGTAAAATGACCAAAATGCCCCTGGTGAGAGAAACTCCAGAAATGACCCCGATGGTCAGAAATGAATATAATAACACCTTTGTCATGATAAATATGATGGAATAAGTCCTTGAAGTATTTCCACAATATCATGTTCCTACAAAACTCAAAATACCAATTTTGTCCTTTTTGGTAAGTAGTAGAAACTTCCAAGGCACATTAGTCACAATACATTTATATTTATCAAAATCACATAATAATCACATAATGAACATATAAAACATGTACAATGAAAAAAACCACTTTATCACATTTTAGAAAAATATTTCTAAAAATCCTAGACATCGATCGATCGAAGTGCCTCAACTTCAAAGATCGATGTCTCACAATGAGTTTCAGAATTTGTTTGTGACCTAAATCGATCGATCAAAGTGAGGGTTCGATGTATACATCGATCGATCGATGTGTCTCAGGTTTAGAGATCGATGTCTCACAGTAAGGTCTTGAACTTTCACTGCCTTACATAGATCGATCGATGTTAGGGATCGAAGAACATGGATCGATCGAAGTGCAACAACCTGAGAGATCGATGTCATTTTTCTCAACTATTTCAACTTTTAATCACATATAACATCATGTGTGACATTTTTATGCATTCACCACTTAAAATCATGACTTTAAAAATTATCCAAACATATTTCTCAACATTCTCCCCTTTTTGGATGATTTTCAAAATAACCTAACATGATTTTAATGTCGCAACTCTTTACAAATTGTTTATAATAAATCTACAAATCTTAAATCAATTGAATTGTTTTTGAAAAGTTCACCATTTACCAGCTGTTTCATCAATTTTATACCAATTGTTTTCAAACTCTCAATTCTCATATGTTCATGTGATTCCTCTCAAATTATACTCTCCCCCTTAACTTATGTTCAAAACTTATACCAATTGAAACTTAGCATATTATTCAACTCAAAGTCCAAATCATGACTTACCAACTAAAATCATGTTCTTTTTTTATCTCCCCCTTTATTTTGCAAATCATGCAAAAGCTAGAATTATGCAATGGTTTCGTAAGTCATCATACCTAACTTGGCTCGTAAATTTTCAAAATTTGCTTGATTAAGGGGTTTGGTGAAGATATCAGCTATTCGATGATCAGTTTTTACATGATCTATGGTTATGTTACCATTTTGAACATGACCTCAAAGGAAATGGTACCTTACCTCAATGTGTTTGGCCTTAGAATGAAGTATCGGATTCCGTGAAGGATTGATAGCACTTGTGCTATCACAGAAAATTGGAATCTTATTCATTTTAATGCCAAAATCACTAAGTTATTGTTTAAGCCAAAGTATTTGAGTAGTGCATAAGCTTAAGGCTACATGCTCAGCTTCGGTGGTAGAAAGAGCTACACTAACTTGCTTTTTAGAAAACCAATAGATCAAGTTGGTTTTTATGAATTGACACGTACCGCTAGTGGATTTTCTATCTAACTTGCAACCACCATAATCAGTATCATTATATGCGTATAATTCCAACTTAGCATTTCTATCATACCAAAGTCCCAAGTGAGGTGTGTGTTTAAGATATCTAAAGATCTTTTTCACTGCATTGTAATGAGACACCTTAGGACAAGATTGAAACCTAGCACACATACACACACTAAACATGATGTCAGGTCTTGATGCGGTTAAATATAACAATGAGCCAATCATAGACCTATATAGTGTGTCCTCAAAAGGTTTACCATTTTTATCCTTATCTAGTTTGGTGCTAACACTCATGGGTGTAGGTGTTGGTTTCAAATCTTCAAAGCCAAACTTTTTAAACATATCATTGACATACTTAAGTTGGCTAATGCGAATTCCTCGAGGGTTTTGTTTGATTTGGAGCTCTAATAAGTAATTCAACTCTCCTACCATTGACATTTAAAATTCTGATTTTATACACTCTTCGAAGTCTTTTACTATGGTAGGGTTGGTTGAACCAAAGATTATATCATCTACGTATATTTGAACTATTAATAAATCATTATTTTTTCTTCTTAGGAATAATGTGTTGTCTATGGTTCCCCTTTGATAATTATTCACAATAAGAAACTTGGCAAATCTATCATACCAAGCTCTTGGAGCTTGTTTCAAACCATATAGAGCCTTCTTAAGCTTGTAAACATGGTTAGGATTCTTTGGATCTTCAAATCCTGGGGTTGTTTGACAAATACTTCTTCTTGGATGTATCCATTCAAGAACGCACTCTTGACATCCATTTGGAAGAGTTTTATATTGCTTAAACTTACAATCGCAAGTAACAATCTAATTGCTTCTAGTCGTGCAACGAGTGCGAAGGTTTCTTCATAATCTATCCCTTCTTGTTGATTATAACCTTGTGTGACTAGCCTAGCCTTAATTCGTGTGATGTTTCCTTGTTCATCTATTTTATTCCTAAACACCCATTTTGTTCCTATTATAGACTTATTTCAAGGTTTAGGTACTAAGTCCCACACGTTGTTCCTTGTAAATTGATTCAATTCCTCATGCATGGCATCTATCCAAGATATATCACCTAGGGCTTCCTTTAATTAAATTCTTCTTAAATAATTTCTTAATGGTTGAAATTTCTATATGGCCTAATCTTCTATGCCATAAATTCACATCTAAGTCATGTGATATTAAACACTTAATCTTAGCATTTATCATGTTATCTAAGGTAAGAGTGTAAATGTTACCATCTCTATTTCCTTTTAATACAATTTCTCTGTTTTCATTTATTATATCACTAGAATTGGGAATAAAAGAAACATTATATCCACAATCTATAAGTTGAGAAATACTTAATAAATTATAAGAAAGATTACTTACTAACAACACATTTCATATTTGAAATGTTTTAGGGTCCCCAATTGTTCCTTTTCCAACATCTTGTCATTTGTTGTTGTCAACGAATGTTACCTTTCCTCCATTCTTGATATGTTCCAACTCGGTGAATAGTTTGGGGTTGCCCGTCATATGCCGTGAACATCCACTATCCAAAAACCATTTAGTTTTTAGATTCTTTGACTTTGCCTCCTTCTTGCATTCCTTGCGATTTTCCAACAATGGAGACAAAGTTTTAGGTACCCTTTACTTGGGTCCTTGAATGTTATGGGCACCATCCTTGTTTATATACCCTTTGGGTATCCAAACTTGGATGTACCTTTTTGGCACATTTTTAGCATAGTTATAATTGGAAAAATAAAGAGAATTAGCAAATACATTCCATGAAGATGCATTGTTATACATGTTGTACCTTGGTTTATATGTACTCTGTTGGGGTAGATTTTGATAGCTTATGTAAGGCATATTATTTTGTTTCTTATGTGGTGCTATGTATGTACACTCACATGCATTTCTATAAGACTTATATGAGTGTTGCCTATACTTAGGTTCATAATAAGTTGGATGCATTTTATTATGCCTAGTTATATTTGTATACATATAGGCGTAATTTCTAGGTTTTCTAGATGCAAAATTTTGCCTAGTAGCACGTTGATATGTATGTGCTTTTGTGAGTGCGTGTTGTATTTTTGCCTTAGAATAAACAGAAGAAGGAGTAGAAGAATGATGAGGATCAAGGGTCCGATGAGGATCAAGGACCCCATCAAGAGGTTAAGGGTCCTATGACAAGAAGGAGGGCAAGGGAACATTGTCATCAAGTTGCCATCTTCTTGTACAAGCATGTTCAAGATGAACCTAAGACTCCTTGGGTTCATTTCATTGAACCTTCAACTTGAACGTGTATCAGCATACATGTCTACATTCTTTATCTTTGAATTTTATCTTGTGTCTTGTGATCTTTGTTTTATGTCTTTTCTTTGTAGGTAAATTAGGTACATGAAATGTTTGAAGAGAATGTTTGAAGAGAATGTCTGAAGAGAATGTTTTAAAAGAATGTTTGTCTACACTAAGACAAATTCAAATGTGTCCTAGAGGGATTTCATTGTCCGAATCAAAAATCAAAAACATCTCCAAGGATCACAAAAGGGGGTCCGGCCACTTTAAATTGGAGGATGACATCTTACTTGAATTTGAACTTGAAGATAAACTTGAATTTAAATTCAACCATGATTTGAATTCAAGTTTCAACCAAATTGGAGACTTAAAATTCAAGGAGATCTCAGCCTATTCTACAGCCTTACACACGCCACCTTGAAGGATAAGGGAAGGATTAATGCCAATTCAAATTGAATCCAAGTTTGAATTCAAATTCAACTCAATTTTAAATTCAAACTTCAGCCATCATTTTAATTCAATTCCAGGCTTTTTATCATCATCAAAATCAGATTTCCAAGGTTAAAAGGGGCATCATACACGGCTGGAAAGGAAAGGATAAGCAAGGGCCAAATTCAAAGTGAACTCAAATTCAAACTCAACTTGGATTCAAATGCAAACAACATCGAGAAAACATTTTCCATATTCATTGCATGATAAATGGAAAAGTGTGCACCATGATCATTGATTTCGGTTCTTGTGCGAATGTGGCTAGCATCGAATTAGTAAGAAAACTGAATTTGCCTATGACTAATCATCCGCATCCTTACAAACTTGCATGGCTAAATGACTGCGGTGAAGTTAGCGTAAGTAAACAAGTTTTGATTTCTCTTAGCATTGGTAGTTACAAGGATGATGTTTTATGTGATGTCGCACCAATGCATGCTAGTCATATCTTACTTGGTAGGCCATGGCAATTTGATCGACATGTGACATATATGGTTATTTGAATCGTTATTCTTTCAAATTGAATGGCAAATTGTACAAACTGCATGCACTTCCACCGCACAAAGTCCACGAGGATCACCAACGCATGTCCAAGTCTAGAGCCGATCCTAAGGAAAAAGAAGCCGAGAGAAAATTTGTGGAGTGTATGAAAAGTGAGAACAAAAAACACGAGAGCAAGGGAAAAGAGGTAGTGCCCCTAAGTGTCAACGAGTCCAAAAAGAAGTGTGGGTATTTCGCAAAGAAAAGAGAGGTTACACGTGCACTTTATAACAACCAAACTATCCTCATCATCATCCCAAAGTCGTGTCAACTTGCCGTTGAAGAACTCCCACCAAACTTACCTACCTGAGTTGCGTCCCTTATCCAAGAATATGAAGTTCTATTTCCCTCCGAACCACCATCCGGATTACCACCCATTAGAGGAATAGAACACCAAATCGACTTTGTCCCAGGAGCCGTGTTACCCAATCGCCCAGCCTATCGAGCAAACCCCAAAGAAACCAAAGAAATCCAAAGGCAAGTAGAGGAGATCCTAGCTAGTGGACAAGTTCGAGAGAGTCTAAGCCCATCTGCCGTCCCAGTCATTTTAGTACCCAAAAAGGATGGAACGTGGAGAATGTGTACCAATTGCCGAGCCACAAACCAGATTACCGTCAAGTATAGGAACCCCATACCTAGGCTAGACGATATGTTAGACATGTTGCACGGATCCAAATTCTTCACCAAAATCGACCTTAAGCAATGGTACTTCCAGGTACGCATTAGAGAAGGGGACGAATGGAAGACTGCATTCAAAACCAAGTTAGGCTCTACGAGTGGTTAGTGATGCCCTTCGGGCTCACCAACGCCCCTAGTACCTTTATAAGGCTAATGAATGAAGTCTTACGTGCGTTCATAGGACGGTTTGTCGTTGTCTATTTCGATGATATCCTAATCTATTCCCACACCATAGAGGATCATCTTGACCACATTAGAGCCGTTTTTGAAAAGCTTAAGCAAGTGCTCCTTTTGTTTAGAACGCGTAGTTTTTCTAGGCTTTGCCATTTCGGCTGAGGGAGTAGAGATGGATGAGGAAAAGGTTAGGTCAATTGTGGAGTGGCCTATACCTAAGAATGTAGGGGAAGTTCGCAGTTTTCATGGACTAGCAAGCTTTTATAGACGCTTTGTCAAAGATTTTTCTTCCATAGCTGCACCCCTAAACGAAATTGTGAAAAAAGATGTGCCTTTTAGGTGGGAAGAGCCACAACAACAGGCATTTGATGAACTCAAGCGTAGGCTGACCACTGCACCCATACTTAGGCTACCAAATTTTGACGAGACCTTTGAGATCGAGTGTGATGCAAGTGGAGTGGGTATAGGCGCAGTTTTGACCCAAAGTAAGAAACCCATAGCCTACTTTAGTGAAAAGTTGAAAGGAGCAGCACTGAATTACTCGACCTATGATAAGGAACTTTATGCCCTTGTGAGATCCCTACAAACTTGGCAACACTATCTACAACCTAAAGAGTTTGTGATCCACACTGACCACGAAAGCCTTAAGTATCTTAAAGGGCAGGGAAAGTTGAACAAAAGACATGCCAAATGGGTAGAGTTCATAGAACAATTTCCTTACGTGATTAAGTACAAACAAGGAAAGGATAATATAGTTGCCGATTCCCTCTCTAGGAGATACACGTTAGTGACTACATTATCTTCACGCTTCTTAGGATTCGAATCACTTAAGGACTTGTACCCCAATGACCATGACTTTGGCACCATTTTCGAGGCATGTAAAGGAGCACCATTTGGGAAATTTTACATACATGAGGGTTATCTTTTCAAAGAACAAAAATTGTGCGTTCACAAATCATCCCTACGAGAAGCATTGACTAGAGAAGCCCATGAGGGAGGTTTAATGGGTCATTTTGGAGTGTTCAAAACCCTTGAGACTCTTAAGGAACATTTCTATTGGCCCCACATGCGAGCAGACGTCGAGAGGTTGTGTGGTAGTTGCATCACTTGCAAACAAGCCAAATCCAAGTCCCAACCACATGGCCTTTACACGCCTTTACCCGTCCCTGATGCCCCTTGGATTGACATTTCCATGGACTTTGTGCTAGGACTTCCTAGGTCTCGTGGAGGATGCGATAGCATTTATGTTGTGGTTGATCGATTTTCAAAAATGGCACATTTCATTGCATGTAGGAAAGTTGATGATGCTACACATGTTGCTGATTTGTTAGATTGCACGGCATGCCACGTACAATTGTAAGTGATAGAGATACGAAATTTTTGAGTCATTTTTGGCATGTTTTGTGGGCTAAACTTGGTACACAATTGTTGTTTTCCACCACCGCACACCCACAAACTGATGGACAAACTGAAGTCATTAATCGTACTCTTTCTCAACTTTTGCGTGCCATTTTGCAAAAACACATTAAGCATTGGGAAGATTGTTTGCCATATATCGAATTTGCATATAATAGAAGTGTCCATCACGGTACTTTGCATAGTCCATTTGAAATCGTGTATGGCTTTAACCCCTTGTCTCCCATCGATTTGATTCCTATTCCTGTGCATGAACGTTCTAGTCTTGATGGTAAACAAAAAGCGGAAAAGATAAAGAAACTGCATGAACAAGTTAAAACACAACTTGAAAAGACAAACAAAGCTTATGAAAGACGAGCTAACAAACATCGGAAACGAGTTGTGTTTAAACCTGGAGATTTAGTGTGGCTACATTTGCGCAAAGAAAGATTTCCCAATGAAAGAAAGTCAAAATTGTTGCCTCGAGGAGATGGACCCTTTAAAGTATTGAAACGCATAGGTGACAATGCATACATCCTTGATCTTCCCGACAGGTATGGTTCAATTTCGCCTACTTTTAATGTTGCTGACCTCACCTATTTCAACGATGACCTTTTTGATTCGAGGACGAATCCTTTTGAGGAGGGGGGGATTGATGAGGATCAAGGGTCCGATGAGGATCAAGGACTCCATCAAGAGGTTAAGGGTCCTATGACAAGAAGGAGGGCAAGGGAACTTTGTCATCAAGTTGCCATCTTCTTGTACAAGCATGTTCAAGATGAACCTAAGACTCCTTGGGTTCATTTCATTGAACCTTCAACTTGAACGTGTATCAGCATGCACGTCTACATTCTTTGTCTTTGACTTTTATCTTGTGTCTTGTGATCTTTGTTTTATGTCTTTTCTTTGTAGGTAAATTAGGTACATGAAATGTTTGAAGAGAATGTTTGAAGAGAATGTTTGAAGGGAATGTCTGAAGAGAATGTTTTAAGAGAATGTTTGTCTACACTAAGACAAATTCAAATGTGTCCTAGAGGGATTTCAGTGTCCGAATTAAAAATCAAAAACGTCTCCAAGGATCACAAAATGGGGGCCGGCCACTTTAAATTGGAGGATGACATCTTACTTGAATTTGAACTTGAAGATAAACTTGAATTTAAATTCAACCATGATTTGAATTCAAGTTTCAACCAAATTGGAGACTTAAAATTCAAGGAGATCTCAGCCTATTCTACAGCCTTACACACGCCACCTTGAAGGATAAGGGAAGGATTAATGCCAATTCAAATTGAATCCAAGTTTGAATTCAAATTCAACTCAATTTTAAATTCAAACTTCAGCCATCATTTTAATTCAATTCCAGGCTTTTTATCATCATCAAAATCAGATTTCCAAGGTTGAAAGAGGCATCATACACGGCTGGAAAGGAAAGGATAAGCAAGGGCCAAATTCAAAGTGAACTCAAATTCAAACTCAACTTGGATTCAAATGCAACCAACTCTTGAATTCAACCTCAAGCCTCATCCTACTTATTAAATCAGCTTCTCCAAGACCCTACTTGACATCAAACACGGCTGAACAATAAAAGAGAAGACATCTTGCAAGCAATTCGAATTTTAGGTAGGATTTGTTTTACTTTTGAATTCAAATAATTTTCAAGTTTCAAACATTATTAGGTAGCTTATTTTGAATTAAAATCTGGTCATTTGAAGGCTGATAGGCGTTGCCTAAAGCCTATAAATAGCCCCCTTTGGCTGATTGTAAACTCACCTTTTGGATGAATAACAATTCTTGATATTTCATTCACTTTGTGTGATACTTTGTTTTCTTGGTTTTGCATTAAAAACCTAGGTTAAGAACCTTCAAAGTTGAGCATATTGAAGGTGTTGCCATTGCTTAAAGGTGCCGTCCAGGAGCGCCGTTTTGGTTTGCCTGATCAACGACCATCTTGAGGTGTTGGTCTTGCTCATTCGTTCAATCCACACGTTTTTAATCACTAAGGAAGCAAGGAGAAGTCTTATTCCTTGTGCCTAACCCTTTGTGAAGGACGTTTGGAAGGTGGAATCGTTGGAGCCCACGAGTTGCACGCATCAAAGAAGATGTAGTAGGCAAAGTTGAATTTGCTTTATAAGGTTATTTAGTACTTGATGAGACAAATTTAGTCTTTTTATCTGCCTTTACATTTTCTTCTTTATAGCCTAACCCAGTTTTATCATTTCCATATTTTAGTGATGATATAAGTGTATCTAACATGTTTGTACCAGATTTAAATTGTTCTAACATTTTTTCTACGTTCATTTTAGTAGATTTAAGTTGTACTATCTCAGTTTCACAACTTTCTAACTTAGACTTCAACATACTATTTTCAATTTTTAATTTTTGTTCATTTTTCCTATATGATTCAATTTTAATCTCTAAAGAATCAAGAGTATTAGTAGACTCTTGTTTAAAAGATTCTAATTGATCGAAAAATTCCAAGTCGGACGTCTTCAACTTGTCATTTTCTTCAATTAGTTTCTTCTTTTCTTTAGAGAGCCTTTTACAGTGAGCATGCATCATTAAAATTCTTCATACATTTCATCAAATGTCATTTCACTATCAGAATCATCATCAAATGAAGAGCTTATCTCGTTGGATACGAAGCAAACTTGAGCTTCCTCAGTGTCAGATTCTGAGTCGGATGAGTAGCTCCATGTGCTCGCCTTCATTCCTCGTTTTCCTCTTCTTGACTTGGACTCCTTTGTCTTAGTCTTTTGCATCTCCTTGTCTTGTTTATTGTTATTATTATTGTTGTTCTTGGCATTTTTCTTTGTCGGGCAACCATACAAGATGTGTCCTTTTTGACCACATTCATAACACTTTAACTCTTTATTATACCATTTGTTGTTATTAGAGTTATTTTTCTTAGGTTGAGAAAAAGAAGAAGAAGAAGATCGTTGTCTATTCCTATTAGGCCGTTTGAAAAACTTTCTAAGTTTTCTAGCTATCAATATTAAATCATCGTCTAATTCATTATCACTATTACAATCATCATTATTTGTATGTGACTCATTTGATTTGACAGCTATAGACTTACTGGATGATTTAGATAACTCGGACTTCTGTTGGTTTAGTTTTACCTCGTATAATCTTAGTGAGCCTATCAATTCGTCCATTTTAGTGATTGATTTTGTTTCTTCAATCGCTGTGACCTTAGGATCACATTCAGTAGGAAGGCTTTGCAGCACCTTTTGAACCGTCTATTTGTTGGTGAATGATTTTCCTAAAGCTTCAAGGGCATTGAAAATGTTAGTAATTCTCAAATCCATAGATGTTATGGATTCAGTTTGGCAACATTTTGTAAGGTTCAAGTTTAGTCATAAGCATGTTTATTTTTGACTCTTTTACACCACTAGTACCTTCATCCTTTAATTCTAATGATTTCCACATATCGTGGGCACTTGTGCAGTTTGACACATATCCTGCTTCAGAAGTTGTAAGTCCATTCAAAAGTAATTGCATAGCTTTAGCATTCATGGGCATTTTCTTTTTATATTCCGATGACCATTCACTTTTATATTTTTCAAGTTCTCGAGTGACTCTACTAACTTGTTCAATTTTCATTGGAATGTATGGCCCATCTTCAACAATAGACCATAAATTGATTTCTATAGCCATTAAGAATAGCCTCGTTCTTAGTTTCCAATGAACAAAATTATTACCTTTGAAAAGAGGAGGACGTTGTGTGGACATACCTTCCAATTACCCTTTGTGAGAAACTATTGCCATTGTAAGTACCTTTGATTTGAGACTAGCAGGCTACTTTGAAATATTGTTTCTTGGCCTTGTGTTGTTTCGTACGGTGTTGAATCTTGCTTCTTTAAGTGGTGTAAATCTCGCTCTAATACCAATTGTTGGACCGTGCACCTGCAATAAACACCGCTAGAGTGGGGGTGAATAGTGGTTAGCGGAAATTACACTACTACCCTTGATAAAAATCTCCTTTGAAAACAGAATCTGAGACTACCTCATATTAAGAACCCGTTTTTGAAAAATTCAAACATTCTTGTACACAACTCCAAAAATCATGAAAATTTCCAGAATTTAACTTCAATGTGTTGACAAGATTGTCTAAAAATTAGAGAAAATAAGATCTTTTGACCCTTCAAACAAAAAAAAAGATTCAGATGATCAATCTGGACAGATTGGACAGAATGTTGTTGAAATTTGAAAACGTGTTTCTATTTGAATACTTAACCAAAAAGGTTGAACTTTATGTCAAAACACTCCTTAGGATGTCTAGTTTATGATTTCAAAAGGCCCTGACCTTAAACAACTCTTGGTTAAAACAGAATTCAAGTCTTCTCAAAGCTAGTCACATTGCAGCCAGATTGGAGCAGTTATTTTGCAACGACTGAAAGACTTTCTCTTGCTCAAATCAAATGATTCTTGTTGAAATGAAAGATAACAGTCTGAAGTATGACTCTACCAAAAAATCACGAATTTTGAAAGTGTTTAGCTATTTTTTCAAAACATGTAAATTTGTGTGAAAACTGCAGTGAAAAACGGACAGAATGCAGAAATGTAGAAACAAGATAAGAACATCGAGAATTTATCCTGGTTCGGTCAATGTGACCTACTCCAGTCCCAAGGAACACCTTTCCTTGGATTTCACTATGGTATGAACCAAATTACAAAAAGAACCAAACTTGATCCTTGGGTTAAACACCAACCTTATTCAAGACTTGGATGAACACCTTCTATGCAAGACTTAGTTGCAACACCTCTACCACCTATTGATGTAAACTTATAGAACTGGCTAATCAATCTTACAAATGAAGCTCAGGAGGCTTGTAGATCTCCAACAAATATTAAAAGAACACCTTGGCTACAAAGAATGGAACAAGAATGACAAGAAAAAGATAGCTAGACAAATCAACTAATGCTTTCAAGTGAGCTTCAAGTGTGTTGTTCTTCTTGATCCTTTGCCTCCTATTTATAGTGTGAAATGAGCATTGGAGATAAGACCTCCAATGTGTCACCATCTTCATCATCAATGCTTAAGTGTCTTCACATTATTGGTTGGCTTTGTACACTTGGAAACATAAAGCAAAATGATTGGTCTACCTTGGAATCACATTGTTGGCCGAAATTTCCACATGGAATTATCTTCGTTATCCTTTGAAAAATGAAGATAATAAGAGGGGATAATAACACCAAGATACCCTCAACTCATTGCACAAGAATAGGACATCTGAAGGATGAATTTGACCCAAAAAATCTGCTGAAAACAGTCGTGACCGTTGGCTACCAATTCAAAATTTTTAATTTTTCCAAGTTGGCAACTTTTGCCAACTAGCCTCTTTTTGATTTGTCCACTTGTTACCAAGCCATAAAATGAGTACACCATCATTTTCACCTGTTAATACATGTTTGAAGGCCTGCATATATGTATATAAACTCAGATTTTTGAAGAAGAAATCAACAAATAATAGTTGACAAGATTATGTCAACATGTAACACCAAAATTCCTAATATTTCTTCTTGTATGTTGTGATCATTTCCACACATTTAACACCATTAAATTATCTGTAAAATGATGATAAATATACTCCAATAACACATAGAAGAAGATCTTCAAGAAAGAAATAGAATGTGACATCACAACCTGTCACATATCCCGCTGCTGTCGATATTATCATCGTTTGAGAAAAATAATATAAAGCCACCACATAATGTTCAAGATAATCGTAACTCAAATCCAGAATAAAGATAAGAATATACTCAAGAGATTCCTTGAATGAAAATACCACAAATACCCTCAGAGGTAAAATGAGCAAAATGCCTCTGGTGAGAGAAACTCCAGAAATGACCCCGATGGTCAGAAATGAATATAATAACACCTTTGTCATGATAAATATGATGAGAATAAGTCCTTGAAGTATTTCCACCATATCATATTCCTACAAAACTCAAAGTACCAATTTTGCCCTTTTTGGTAAGTAGTAGAAACTTCCAAGGCACATTAGTCACAAAACATTTATATTTATCAAAATCACATAATAATCACATAATAAACATATAAAACATATACAAATAAAAACAACCACTTTATCACATTTTAGAAAAATATTTCTAAAAACCCTAGACATCCATCGATCGAAG
Source organism: Eustoma russellianum (assembly GCA_036186865.1). NCBI lineage: Eukaryota > Viridiplantae > Streptophyta > Magnoliopsida > Gentianales > Gentianaceae > Eustoma > Eustoma russellianum. The sequence goes on along the minus strand of AP025046.1, from coordinate 12,496,088 downwards.
TGCCTCAGCTTTAGAGATCGATGTCTCACAGTTTCAGAATTTGTCTCTAACCTACATCGATCGATCGAAGTGAGTGTTTGATGCATACATCGATCGATCGATATGTCTCAGGTCTAGATATCGATGTCTCACTGTAAGGTCTTGAGCTTTCACTGCCTTACATACATCGATCGATGTTAGGGATCGAAGTACATCGATCGATCGAAGTGCAACAACTTGAGAGATCGATGTCATTTTTCTCAACTATTTCAACTTTTAATCATATATAACATCATGTATGACATTTTTATGCGTTCACCACTTAAAATCATGACTTTGAAAATTATCCAAACATATTTCTCAACATTCTCCCCCTTATGGATGATTTTCAAAATAACCTAACATGATTTTAATGTCACAACTCTTTACAAATTGTTTATAATAAATCTACCAATTTTAAATCAGTTGAATTGTTTTTGAAAAGCTCACCATTTACCAGTTGTTTCATCATTTTTATACCAATTGTTTTCAAACTCTCAATTCTCATATGTTCATGTGCTCCCCCTCAAATTACGCTCTCCCCCTTAACTTATGCTCAAAACTTATACTAGTTGAAACTTAGCATATTATTCAAATGAAGGTCCAAATCATGATTTACCAACTAAAATCATGTTTTTATTTTATCTCCCCCTTTATTTTGCAAATCATGCAAAAGCTAGAATTATGCAATGGTTTCATAAGTCATCATACCTAACTTGGCTCGTAAGTGTTCAAAATTGGATCGATTAAGGGATTTGGCGAAGATATCAGCTATTCGATGATCAATTCTTACATGATCTATGGTTATGTCACCATTCTGAACATGATCTCAAAGGAAATGGTACCTTACCTCAATGTGTGCGGCCTTAGAATGAAGTACCGGATTCCGAGAAAGATTGATCGCACTTGTGCGATCATAGAAAATTGGAATCTTATTCATTTTAATGCCAAAATCACTAAGTTGTTGTTTAAGCCAAAGCATTTGAGTAGTGTATAAGCTCAAGGCTACATACTCAGCTTTGGTGGTAGAAAGAGCTACACTAGCATGCTTTTTAGAAAACCAAGAGATCAAGTTGGTTCCTATGACTTGACACGTACCACTAGTGGATTTTCTATCTAATTTGCTACCACCGTAATCAGCATCATTATGTTATTTTCTATCTTGTTGAGAAAAAGGGTTTGAGTGATTTGTGAATACATGATTTAAATACAACGTGTTTAAGAAATGCATGAGAAAATTCGTTACTTGACATATGTTTGTGATAAACTTGCCTTATATATTTTGTATATAATGTTACCGTACTAACAAGACTGAAGCGTTAAAGCTTACATCAAATGGCAAACATTTGTTGTGTTTGAACTATTTTCAGGTGCCACCATTAATGAACTAAACTAGTTCATTAAGTGAAGTACTTAAGTCAATGAACTAAGTAGTTCATTAAATGGAGATATATTTGGAGAAGGCATGATGACAACAAATTGAAGAATGGAAAGTCTCCTTCTACGTCCATTCAAACATTTTTATATTATATATATATATATATATATATATATATATATATTTATAAAAAGACACAATACATATATATTTCGATGTACTACTGACACGTTACATATATTACGAACGTACGTCAACGTCACAACACTATATTTACCTCATATATCATAAAATTTTCCAGAAACATAGCCACACCTCTTAGCTTTCATTTGGAGCAAGTCTCAACCCATTTGGACAAGTATAAGTCAATCAAACGTTAATAGTTCTGAGACTAGTGCAGTCTGATTTTCAGACTTGCAAAGGTTGAGAACATCAACGTATTTGACATATTTCCCGAAGGAATTTTTCAAAACTGTTTCAACCTATTAAAATAAATATCCTAAGGGGTTTGGCATTAAACTTTTAGACCAATAAATTTTTCAAATCGGAGTACTGTTTCTGGCAGATTTGCGCAATCTGACCACAAACGTATTTTCAAAGGGTTAGAGGTTGAATTTGAATCTGAAATTTTTAGGGGATACTCAGAACATCTGAGTAGAATCTCTCCAAAGTTTAGAATTTTTAAAGGTCTGTAACCTGGTCTTTCAAACGTTTCAAATCAAGATCTGAAAACTAAAATTGTTTTTAGAAGTTAGGTTTTTGGTTCAAAACTTTTTAAAAACCAAAATTTCTGCACCTACTATTCATTCTCCCCTTTTCTTGTGGTTCTATACAGGTCCTACAGTGATGACTGCAAACTTTGACCAAAATCAGCTTCTAACAACTCCAAAGTAGCCGTTTTTTTCAAACTTGAAAATTCAAAGTTGGCAATTTTTTCAACTGCTTGTTTTTGGTTGGTCCATTTGTACACATTCTATAAAATAAGTGAGACACCTTCTCCACCTGATTATGGATATTTTTGACCCATATATATGTGTACAAATTCAGATTTAATGAAGATAAATCCATATAGAAAAGTTGACAAGACTATGTCAACATATAATTTAAAATTCCCACATTTCTCCTTGTATGTTTTGGTGAAATTTTTTTTATCAAGAACACCCTTATAATCTCTACAAAAATATGAATGAGAACCTCCAATAACATACATATAAGAGTCTTCTAGAATAAAATAGAATGTGACGTCGATACCATAAATAAGCTCCTTAATGCAGATAATAAGATACTCAAGAGATGTCCTTGAGTAAAATGATGAAACTGCCCTTGGAAGGTAAAATGACCAAAATACCCTTGGGGAGAGAAAATTAGAAATAAATTGGAAAACACCTCCATAGTGATAAGAAATAATAAAATCATTGTATCATTTTCACCATGTCATGCACCTACAAGAACTCAAAATATCACTTTTGCCTTTTTGGTAAGTTATAGAAACTTCCAAGGTACAGTAGTCATAAGACAATATTATATTCATAAAAAACACTCACTAACAACATGATAAACATACATGAAGCATCTACAAAGGAAAACAATCATTTTATCACATTTTAGAAAAAAATTATAGAAACCCTAGACATCGACCCATTAATGTGAGGTCAGGTTTAGAGATCGATGTCTCACAGTAAGGTCTTGGTTTTTTCTGCCTTATATGGATCGATCGATGTGAGGGATCGATGTGCATCGATCGATCGAAGTGCATAAACCTGAGATATCGATCTCATTTTTCTTCATTTATTCAACTTTTTATCATTTGTAACATCGTGCATGCCATTTTTATCATATGTAACCCTTAAAATCGTAATTTTGAAAATTATCCAAACATATTTCTCAACATTCTCTCCCTTTTGGATGATTTTCAAAATAACCCTACATAATTTTAATGTCACAAATTTTTGCTAATTGTTTATCACATATCTGCCAATTTTATACCAATTGAATTGTTGTGAAAAAACTCACCAATTCTATACTAATTGAATTTTTACACCAATTCTATAACAATTGTCTTCAACTCTCAAACTCATTATAGATTAACATATGTGCTCTCCCTTAACTTATGCGCTCCCCCTTAGACTATGCTCTGAGCCAATTGAACACCAATTGAAACTTATACCAATTGAACCAATTGAAATTGAAATTAACTTATCATTCAACCCTAAAATCATGTTCTTATATCTATCTCCCCCTCTTTTTTGCAAATCATGCAAAAGATAAAATTATGCAATTGTATCGTAGGTAATCATACCTAACTTGGCTTGTAAAGTTTCAAAAGTGGCTTGACTGAGGGGTTTGGTGAAAATATTAGCAACCTGATGAACAGTTCTTATATGGTTTATGACTATATCCTCATTTTGAACATGGTCGCAAAGGAAATGGTATCTTACCTCAATGTGTTTGGCCTTAGAATGAAGTACCAGATTCCAAGAAATTTTGATCGCGCTCGTGCTATCGCAGAAAACTGGAATCTATAATGCCAAAATCACTAAGTTGTTGTTTAAGCCAAAGTATTTGGGTATTGCATAAGCTTAAGGTTATGTACTTGGCTTCTGGTAGAGAGATCTACACTAGCTTGTTTCTTAGAAAACCAAGAGATTAAGTTGTTTCCTATGAATTGACATGTACCGCTAGTGGATTTTCTATCAATTTTGCAACCACCATAAGCAGCATCATTAAAAGCAAACAATTCCAGCTTAGCATTTCTATCGTACCAAAGTCCCAAATGAGGTGTATGTTTAATGTATCTAAATATCTTTTTTGCCGCATTATAATGGGACACTTTTGGACAAGTTTGAAACCTAGCACACATACACACACCAAACATTATATCAAGTCTTGATGCAAATTTTTATAACAGTGATCCAATCATAGACCTAGAGTGTGTGTCAACGAAAGATTTTCCATTTTAATCATTGTCTAATTTGGCAGTAACACTCATGGGGGTTATTGTTGGTTTCAAATCTTCAAATCCAAATTTATTAATCATGTTATTGATATACTTAATTTGGCTAATATGGATTCCTCAAGGGGTTTGTTTGATTTGTAATCTTAAAAAGTAATTCAAATCTCCTACCATTGACATTTCAAATTCTTACTTCATACATTTTTCAAAGTCCTTTACTAGCGTAGGGTTGGTTGAACCAAAGATTATATCATCTACGTATAGTTGAACTATTAATAAGTGATTATATTTTCTTCTTAGGAATAATGTGTTGTCTATGGTCTCCCTTTGATAATTATTTGCAATAAGATAGTTTGCAAATGTATCATACCAAGCTCTTGGAGCTTTTTTCAAACCATATAAAGCTTTCCTAAGCTTGTATACATGGTAAAGATTCTTCGGATCTTCGAATCCAGGGGGTTGTTCAAAAAGTACCTCTTCTTGGATGTACCCATTCAAGAATGCACTCTTGACTTTGGAAAAGTTTAATGTTGCTTAGACTTGCTATATCAAGCAACAATTTAATGGTTTCTAGTCGTGCAATGGGTGCAAAAGTTTCTTCATAATCGATTCCTTCTTGTTGATTATAACTTTGTGCGACTAGCCTAGCTTATTTCTTGTAATATTTCATTGTTCATCCATTTTATTTCTAAATACCCATTTTGTATCTATAATGGATTTATTTTTAGGTTTAAGTACTAAATCTCATACATTATTTCAGGTAAAGTGGTTTAAATCCTCATGCATGACATCTATCCATGATATATCACCAAAGGCTTCCTTAACATTGTTAGGTTCTTAGTGAGAAATTAAAACATGCCCTTCGGCTTGACTTATGTTTCTACGTGTTCTAACCCCATCACTTGGATCCCCAACGATCAATTCTTTAGGGTGTTTATTTTTACCTTTTATGTACCACCGATTCTTAGGTTGACTAGATTCACCTTCATCTTGTTCAAATGTTTCATTAGTGTGAACATTATCATATGCAATTAGAACATCTTGTAAATTAGATGGATTATCTTCCAATTGCAAAATTTCTTGATCTGTTCCACATAAGGGTTCATGCACACCTTGCTCAGGGAGAGTTGGTTCTTGATGATCACATACTGGTTCAAGTAACAAATCATCATCATCAAACATATTTTCAACATTACTATCTTGTTTATGTTGAGTTTTATCAAACGTGTCAAGATATGCACTCTCATTAAACTTTGCATGTATGGATTCAATTATCTTTCTAGATGCAGGATTATAATATATATATGCTCTTGAGTTAGTTGAATATCCAACAAATATGCATTAAATAGACTTTTGTTCAAACTTATCTAGATTATCTTTAGTATTAAGTACAAAACATTTACACCCAAATACTCTAAGATAATCTATCTTAGGTTTTCTATTGTTTAACAATGCATAAGGTGTTTTATTTAGCTTCTTTCTATTCCTACAAAGAAGATAAAGTTTTAGGTTCCCTTTATTTGGGTCTTTGCAAGTTAGGGGCAACATCCTTGTTTATATACCCTTTGGGTATACAAACTTGGGTGTACCTTCTAGGCACATATTTGACATTATTGTAAGTTGAATAAAGAGGAATTTTATACATTTGACCACTCCAATTAAAAGAAGATACATTGTCATACATGTCATACCTTGGTTTATAAGTTCTACGTTGATTTTGATATGCAATGTGAGGCATATAATTTTGTTTCTTAAATGGCACTTTATAAGTATTATCATGAAATATAGGTGTATGGCTATATGTCTTATAATTTGGTTTCATATACCTATGTTTATATGCATCAAAATGAGTTGGATACATTTTAGTTTACCTAGACACATTTGCATATATGTAGGTATACTTTTTAGGTGTTCTAGATACAAAATTTTTCCCAAGTGTTTTTGTGGGTGCATGTTGTACTTTTACATGGGGGCATTGAAGAAGAAGTAGACAAAGTTGGTATATTCGATTTAGTCGCCCTATATGGTAATTTAGAACTTGATGAGATAATGTTAGTATTTTTACCTACCTTGTCACCTTCTTCTTTATATCCTAATCCCTTTTTTTTCATTGCCATATTTTTGTGAAGATATTAATGAATCTAACAAGTTAGTTCCAGACTTAAATTGTTCTAACCTTTTTTCTAAGTCCAGTTTAGGCTTTTTAAGTTATGATATTTCATTTTCACAACTATCTACCTTAGATTTCAACATGCTATTTTTGATTTTTACGGTTTGTTCATTATTTCTAAATGACTCAATTTTAGTCCTTAATGAATGAAGAGTATGTATGACTCTTGTTTGAAAGACTTTAATTGATTAGAAAGTTTTAAGTTGGTTGTCTTCAACTTGTCATTTTCTTCAATTAGTTTATTTCCTCTTTTGACAACCTTTTACAATGAGCATGCATTTTCATGAATACCTTGAATGTTAATCAAGTGGATACAAATGCTCCAAACAATTTATTTCGGATGTGCAGGCTATAATAAATTCTTGCGTGTAACCATATCTTCTTAGAATGGTGTTACCTTTCTCTAATGGAATGGTGTTGACCTTGGCTCTCATACCAATTTTTGGACCGTAGCACCAGCAATAAACACCACTAGAGGGGCTAGGGGTGAATAGTTGTTTGCAAAATTACACTATTACCCTTAAATTAAAATCTCCTTTAAAAACAGAATCTGAGAGCAATTCAAATTTAGTATCCATTTTTGAAAGATTCAACAGTCAGTGTACACAACTCCAGAAAGTATGAAACTTTTCAAAAATCAGCTTCCATGTCTTGACTAGACGCTTTCCAAAAATAAGATAAAAATAAGATTGTTCAACCCTTCAAACAAATGAAAAGATTCAGATGTTCAATCTGAACAGAATTGGACAGAATGATGCTAAACTTTGCAAACGTGTATCTCTTCAATTACTGAGCCAAAAAGGTTCATCTTTATGTCAAAACACTCCTTAGGATGTCAAGTTTAAGGTTTCAAAAGGTCCTGACATGAGGCTCTACTTGATAAAATCAGAATGCAAGTACCATTGAAACTGGCCAGGTTGCAGCTAGAATGGAGAAGTTATCTTTCAAAGACTAAAAGACTAACTTTCCTTTGCTCAAATCAAGTGATTCTTATTCCAAATGAAAGTTAGCAGTCTGAAATATAACTCTACCAAAACTAACAAATTTTGAAAATGTTTTGCTATTTTTTAAACTATTTTTTTGAAAAAGTTAGCAGTCTTAAATATAACTCTACCAAAACTGGTTCGGTCAATGTGACCTGCTCCAGTCCTAAGGAACACATTTCCTTGGATTTTAATATGGAATGAACATGAATACAACAAGAATAAAGCTTGATCCTTGGGTTATACACCAACCCTATTCAAGACTTGGATGATCACCTCTATGCAACTTTGGTTGCAACATCTCTACCACTTATTGATGTAGTCTTAAAAATTTGGCTAATCAGCCTTACAAATACAACACAAGAGGCGTGTATAGTGTAACTAGACAATAAATAAAAATAGAACACCTTAGCTATACAAAGAATGAATCAAGAACAAGCGAAGAGAATAGCAATAATGATCTTCAACTTTTGTTTTCAAGTGTTATGTGTCTTCTCTTCTTCACCTTGCCTCCTATTTATAATGTGAGTTGGGCCTTCAAGATAATAACTCTAATTTGTCAATGACTTCATTATTAATGCTTGTGTCTTCACACCATTGATTGGCCACATAATCACCTTGTACACTTGGCAACATGAAACAACATAATTGGTCCATCTTGGCACTCGCTTTGGCCGATTTTTAGTCTTCAAAAGTGACGTGGAAATTATGAAGATAATACCCAAGGATAAGATGACATATTCTCCAACTTATTGGAAAGATAATAGGCCATGTGATTGCTGAAACCTTTGAACAAAATCAGTTCCTAACAACTCCAAAGTAGCTGTTTTCTTCAAACTTAAAAATTCCAAGTTAGCAATTTTGTCAACTAGCTTGTTTTTTGTTGGTCCACTTGTACACATGCTATAAAATAAGTAAGATACCTTCTCCACCTGTTTATGGATGTTTTTGACCCATATACATGTGTACAAATTCAGATTTAATGAAGAGAAATCCATAAACAAAAGTTGACAAGACTATCTCGACATATAATTTAAAATTCACATATTTTTCTCCTTGTATGTTGTGGTGAATTTTTTATCAAGAACACCCTTAGAATCTCTGAAAAAATAAGAATGAGAACCCCCAATAACATATATAGAAGAGTCTTCAAGAATAAAATAGAATGTGACATCGAATACCATCACATATCCTGCTACCTTCGATAATATCACCAAATAAGAACATTGAATAGAAAACCATGATATAATCTTCAAGAACACCATAAACAAGCTCCATAATGCAAATAATAAGATACTCAATATATGTCCTTGGGGGTAAAATGACGAAACTGCCCTTGGGGGTAAGATGACCAAAATACCCCTGGTGAGAGAAAACTCTGAAAATGACCTTGATGGTCAGAAATAGATATGAAAACACCTTCATAGTGATGAATAAGAAATAATAAAGTCCTTCTATCATTTTCACCATGTCATTTTATCATATTTTAGAAAAACTTTTTCCATAAACCCTAAACATCGATCGATCTAAGTGTCTCTGCTTGAGAGATCGATGTCTCACAGTGAGATTCAGATTTTTTCTTTGATCTACATCAATTTATCGATGTGAGGGATCGATGTATTTATTGATCAATCGATGTGTTTCAGGTTTAGAGATCTATGTCTCATAGCAAGGTCTTCGTGTTTCTCTGTCTTACATGGATCGATCGATGTGAGGTATCGATGTACATCGATCGATCGAAGTACATAAACCAGAGAGATCGATGTCATTTTTCTTCACTTATTCAACTTTGTATCATTTGTAACATCATGTGCGACATTTTTATCATATGTAACACTTAAAATCGTATTTTTTTTAAAATTATCTAAACATATTTCTCAATAAGAGGCTGATGTCCACATCGATTGATCGATGTGACAGACTGATGCATACTTCAGTCTCTCAAACAGTTACATTGATCGATCGATGTATGTTGCTTCTGAGTTTTTGTAATTTTGACCTTTTAAGCATTGTTTATCATTCCTAATCTCGCTCTAGTTTATTCGAATATCTCAGTGGAAAGGGATTTGGTAAAAAAGTCAGCTAGTTGTTCATTGGCTGGAACAAATTCAACACACATCAACCCTTTTTGAATACAATCTATTATAAGGTGGTGTCTCACTTCAACGTGCATGGTTCTACTATAGTGGACAGATTTGGGCTATACTTATGGCTGAAGTGTTTTCACATAAGATAGGTACTTTATCAAACTTGACATTATAGTCATTCAAGGTCTTTATCATCCAAAGTAGTTGGGCACAACATGAGGCGGCTGACACATATTGGGATTCCGCCGTTTGAAGTGACACACTATTTTTTTTTTGGAGAACCAAGAAACTAAGCAATCTCCAAGGAATTAACATGTCCCGGAGGTGCTTTTTCTATCGACTAGATTTCTGTCATACTTGGAATCACTATACCCTCCTAAGTCAAAACGTTCATTTTTGGGATAGAATGGCCCTATGTTCAAAGTACCTTTCAAATACCAAAAAATACATTTTATGGCAACTACATGCGATTCCTTAGGCATACCTTGAAATCCAGCACATAAACACACAGCATGTAAAATATCTGATTTACTAGCGGTTAAATAAAGTAGACTACCAATTATACCCCTATATTTGGTTATCGCAACCGTCTTTCGTTTTTCATCCTTGTCAAGCTTTGTACTTGTGCTCATTGGTGTGCTCACACTCCTTCCATCCTCAAACATCTATTTCGTGAGGAGATCCTTTGTATACTTTGCTTGAGATACGTATACTCCATCTTGAGTTTACTTGATTTGAAGTCCAAGAAAGTAGTTGAATTCACCCATCATGCTCATTTCAAATTCTCCTTCTGTCAACTTAGCAAAATACTCACAAATAGAGTCATTACTAGCACCAATATAATATCATCAACATATATTTGAACAAGTAGTTGATTATTTCCTTGTTCTTTAATAACCAATGTAGTGTCAGCTTTTCCTCTTGAAAAACCGTTTTCAAGAAGAAAGTCACTTAATCTCTCATACCATGCTCTAGGAGATTGTTTCAGTCCATAAAGGACCTTTTTGAGTTTGAATACATGATTTAGGTAATCATCATTTTCAAACCTCGGTGGTTGAGCTACATATACTTCTTCTTAAATATTTATTCAATAAGGCTGATTTACATCCATCTGATATAGCTTAAAATTCTTACAGCATACATATGCTAGTAGCATTCTAATGGCTTCTAATCTAGCTACGGGGGCAAAAGTTTCATCATAATCTATACATTCTTCTAGTCTATATCCTTGAGCTACTAACCTAGCTTTGTTTCTAGTTATGTTTCCTTGATCATCTATTTTATTTCTAAATAACCATTTTTCCCAATTATAGGGTGATCACTATGTTTAGCTACTGATTAATGAAAATCACTTTTCTCTAATTGATTTAGCTCTTCTTGCATGGCTACTATCCATCTTCATCAATTATAGCCTCTTTTATATTTTTATTCTCAACTTGTGAAATAAAGGCATTTTCATTAAATTTTCTCATAGTCAATATGTCTTGACTTATTTCACCGAATATTAACTCTTTTGGGTGATCTTTCTAATATTTATATGATTCTGGTAAATTTGAAGTGTCACCTCTAACTTCTTCCTCTTCTTCTACCTTAGGTCTACTTTCAAGTGAGTCAATCCTAAGATTAATAATGATATTTCCTTTTGGATTCTCAAATTTTTCTATATGACTTATTTCAATTCTTTCACTTTCTTCATCATCATTCAAGACTTGGTTCATCTCAAGGAATTCACTAAACTTAATATGAATTGACTTTTCAACTGTCATATTTCTTTTAATATCTACCCTAAATGCCTTGCTATTTTAAGCATAATCCATAAAGATTCCTTCATCCCCTTTGAAATCGAGTTTATCCATGTTATCTTTGGTTTTACGTATAAAACACTTACACCCAAATACCTTGAAATATCCAATGTTGAGTACTCTTCCTTTCCAAAGCTCATAAGGAGTTTTTTTGAGAGATGGTCTCAAATAAACTTTATTTATTACATGACAAGCGGTATTTACCGCTTTAGCCCAAAAATACTTAGGTAGCTCAAACTCATTTAGCATAGTTCTACTCATTTCTTGATGTGTTCTATTCTTTCTTTCTGCAACACCATTTTGTTGAGGAGTTCTACGAGCCGAGAAGTTGTGTCCATACCATTCGGATACACAAAATTCTTGGAACTCACCACCTTTATCACTTCTAATTTCCTTTATAGTGTCTTCTTTTTGGGTTTCTAATCTCCTAAAAAGTTTTATAAACTCTTGGCATGCATCATTCTTTTTAGTTAAGAACATGACCCAAGTGTACCTAGAAAAGTCATCTACCACTGTAAAAGTGTAATGTTTTCCACCTAGACTTGTCATACCAATATCCCTATACAAATCCATATGAAGCAATTGGTGATGAAGATTTCACTTTTCTGCTTGAAGCTTACTTTAACAAGCTTTGCCTTTTGACAAGTGTCACATAAGCCATGGTTTTTGAAATTTAATTTTTGAAGACCTTGAACCTTTTCATTTTTGCAAAGCTCTTGGAAATTTTTGAAGCTAATATGTCCAAGTCGTCCATGCCATAATTGTGTCAAATCATTTTTGGCAACTACACATGAAACGTTTTGGAATATCAAATCATGTGTGCTAAATTTATAAATATCTTTTTTTCTTGTAGCATCAAAAACAATTCAACCATCCTTTTACACTATGCATTTTCTTTTCGCAAATTCAACTCAAAAATTAGCATCATATAGTTGGCTAACACTTATCAAATTATACTTAAGTCTTTCTACATATAATACATTATTAATAGTAATAGAAGAGTTATCGATTTCTCCATTTTCAAGGATTTTGGTTCTCCTATTTTCAAAATGCACCGTTCCACCATCTTGGAGTTTGAGCTTGGTGAACAAGATCTTGTCTCCGGTCATGTGAGTGGAGCATCTGTTGTCCATAAGCCACTTGGTTCCTTCTTCTTTGCCTACTCCATTTATCTTGGGAGCCTACAAAACCAAGAGGTTTATACATCGATACAATTTGATGGTTGGTTCTTTCGAGTTAGCTTGTCGATCCTTAGGCTTCCAAACATACATGTTAGCAAATCTAGCTCTACATGGACTTTTTATATGTCCTACCTTGTTACAATGAAAATAAGTAGGCACATGCCTTAGTTGTGTGTTTTTGTGTTTATGAGATAATGAGCGCTTTTGAGCTCTTCTATTATTTGACTTTTTCTTTTGGCTTACTAACCTGGGCTCAATAGTAGAGGACTTAACTCCTAAACTAGATTTATCGTTTCCTATCCTTTGGTTTCCAAGAAATTTATCTAAATAACTTTTTACGATTTTTAAATTCTGTAAATCTATTCTTAATTTTTCACATTCCTTCCTAATCTCCATGTTTTCTAGAGCTACGGTCTTATACATGGTAAGTATGATATCATGTTCTTGGTAAATCAAAATATTCTTATCATGTATGCTCTTGTTTTTTAATATGTACTTTTTAAATTCTGTCTTCAAGTGTTGATATTTTAAATTTAGTTTTTCAAAATCATCTTGTGAAACCCTATTTCATCTTGTAAATTGACACTAAAAGAATTAGAGTTTACCTCAAGGTCATTCTCTATTTTCATCAGATAAGTGTGTTGTGCCTTTGGATTTTCAACTATTTCAACAAGTTCATCCTTGTATTCACTTTCTTCTCCTTCCGATTTGGAAAGAAGATCATCTCATGTGGTTACTTTCACATTTAAAGCTTTCTTATTTTGAGGAAAAACTTTCTTTTCTTGCTTTTGCGGCTCCTTGACATGGCATCGCGATGAAATGGTCGGGTTTGCCACACCTATAACAATTTTCATTTCATTCTGTATTCTTCGGTGGTTTCTTGAAAAACTTTCTTGCTTGAGTCTTGTTCCTTGTAGCTAGTCTTCTAAATTTTCTAACTAGAAGAGCAACTTCCTCATCTGACTCATCGGACTCTACCACCAATCCTTTGTGTGATGCATGTGTGGGGTTAATAGGTTTCATCCTATTTTTCTCATCAATAAGAATTTCATGAGTAAGTAGATTACTGGACAGCTTATCAAGAGTAAGAGTCTTGAGATTTTTGGATTCGGTGATGGCAGTCACTTTAGGTGTCCATTCTATTGGCAAAGAGTTGAGAAGTTTTGAGACAAGATCTTCATTTCAGATTTTCTTCTCAACCATGGAGAGTTGTTTCACTATTTGAGTGAATCGGTCGATTGTCTCCTCAATCGTTTCACCATTCTTCATACCGAACGTTTCATATTCTTTCAATTGCATAAGTCTTTTGGATATTCTTACTTGCTCAGTCCCTTCATGTATCATTTCTAGCATTTTCCATGCTTCATGGGCTGTTTCAAGACCTTGAAGCCTTATGAACTTGGCAGTAGTTAGAGCAATTGAGAGAATATCGAATGCTTTTTCATTTATGCCAAAGTTTATCTTTTCTTCGTCGGTGTAGTCATCCTCATCTTTGAACATTGACTCTCCTTTTTACTTAGTGACCATAAGAATTTCAATTCCTTTGGCAACATCTCTCCATGTATCAAATATACAACCTTTTAAAAAAGTTATCATTCAAAACTTCCAAAAAAATAGTTTTGAGTATCAAACATAGGAGCTTTGGTGTGTGAGGTTGACAATAATGCAGTTGGTTTGCAGGCTGAGGTGTAAGATGAAGAGGTTGTCATTGCCAATAATCTTTAACCTTGCTACTTGCAAAAATTGGCCAAGCAATCAAGGTTTCCTCTGATACCAATTGTTAAATCTGTGACAATCACTCTAGGGGGTGAGAAGAGTGTCGGGCGATTTTGCGAATTTTTTTCGTTTTTGACTATCTCCAACACAAATGAACTCCAAATCAAAGTAAAGAAGGGAGATGACAAATAATGAATGAATACACCCAATATAAAGTGGTTCGAATCATAAATGATTCTACTCCACTACCAATTTGTTTCCAACGCGTATTTTCAACAGTTATTCTTTATATTACTCTTAATAAGAACTAAAAAACAATGCTTACACTAACAACTCAGAGTAAGCAACTGTAAGCATCAACAAAAATACTTCTTGCACAAAAAAACTTCGTACAACTACAACAACTTCATCTATACGCAAGAACAAATCCTTGCTTCCTCACAACTTCAACGAAGTTCTATCAAAGAACTTTCTCACGGTGGGTTTTGGGAAGTAATGTGGATTACACTTTCTTACTAGTCTAAACACAAGCAAAAGATCACATATGTATGGTTCCTCTTGTGTTAGACTTACACACTCACAATTTACAACTATGAAGAACAAGCAACAAGAGCTTAATAAGATTTAAGAATTTTTGCACAAATGAGAGAGTTTTACAACAATGAAATAATGCTTGAAGAGGATGAATGTGTGTTTTTCCCTCATCATAGATTTTTCAATTTATAGGAGGTGTAAACCACGTTTTTGCAGCCTCCCCCAAGTCTTCAACTCAATCATAAGTCTTGACAATGTCCAAATAGCCTTTAGCCACCTTATGGATTGATTTGATCCTCCAAAGCCACCCAAGAGAATCTTAGACATAGATATAATAGTCAAGGAAGCATGATTATTTTTAGAGAAAAGTCTACAAGAAATTTGAGCAAGATTGAAAAGAGAAAACACCATAAGGCTCTCTTGGATTTTGTTCTAACGATCATAAAAATTTGAACTCTGGATGACATCGATCGATCAATGTGTTAGTGCTAAGAGATTGATGTCATCCATTAAGGTTCCAGTTTTGCACCTTTATACATCGATCGATCGATGTCTCTTCTTTGAGAGACTGATGTGCACTCGATCCATCAATGTCTTATTGCTGAGAGATCAATGTCTTATAGTAAGGTTCTAGTTTTATTCCTCACATACATCGATCAATCGATGTATCTTCTGAGAGAGTGATGTAGACATCGATCGATCGATGTCACAAAGATTGAGAGATCGATGTCTTCGAGTAAGGTTTCAACTTTGAACCTTCCCTACATCGATCGGTCCATGTCTCTAACCTTAGAGACTGATGTCACATCAATCGATCAATGTCTCGCAAACTGAGAGATCGATGTTGGACAGTAAGATTCCAACCTTGGACAATTCTAACATAGATCGATCGATGTCTCTTCTTGAGACAATGATGTATACATCGATCGATCTATGTGAAAGATCAATGTCTCACAGTGTGTTTTCCTCATTTTTCTTTAATTCTCAAGTATAGTGTCCTCCTTTATACGAATTCGGATAGTTAAATCCTATGTCTTCATTTCTTTTTGTTTGTGCTTAAGGTAACTCTTAAATTCCCTCATAAAAGGAGTTTCTTATAAATCACTTCTACAACCGGAAGAGACTCTGTAAACCAAAACATGTAGTTCTGTGGCCTTACTAATCATGGTTTTAGAATCTATCATTTTCAAGTCAAAGAATTTTTTAACAATAATTTGTTTTGTGCCGGCCTTCTCTGTAGTATTTATTACATACAAACAACCATAGAATTTTTGGAGTTCTATAAGCACACTACACACTGAAAATTGAATTTTCTAAACAATTTAAGATGTGATTTCAACAAATAAAATCGTTGTATTGTTGATGCGTGTCTCATGCCAAAAGATCGGACCCTTTTTTTGTTCAAATGTGTCTTTCACAAGAAACCTTGTTTGGTGGCAAGAACGGTTCAACAACCACCATTGGCCATGGGCCTCCTATTTGGACTAAGCTATATCCGCCTCCTTGAAGCTTTTGCATAACCCAAGAACGTCAACACACCTCTGGTATGTGTATTCAAGGTGGAAGGATTCGATTCTCCCATAACGTTTGCTGAAGACGTTGATATAGAATCTAGTTTTGATCGATGATCAAATAAAACAAAAGGATCTAACTTGCTGGGCAGCCTTTGGCAGAAACTTGCTATTTTTCATTTGGTTCTGGCTTTTTCCAGGCGGCAGGCCACTCATTCATAAAACCCTACAATGCTAAACCTAATTTATAAGAGATAGGATAGGTCTTTTACTGAAACAATATCATCTCAGCATCTGATCAATCTTTCACACGTTATCTCGATTGTCTTGAGGGCGAATGTTTTATGACCTGTATTTCTGGGTCAGTAGAAAAAGGAAATAAGATAATAAAAAATAAAATAAAAGTGCGATGTTGGTAAAATCTCAGTGGAATTTAAAATTTTGATTCAGAATTTAATAGGACATCGGTAGTGTATATCATGGTTAGAAATGCTCGCAAAAATAACTAAATGATAAGGTAACCGATATATTGATATACGGCGGAACTACGTAACAAACATTTATAATTACATGATAAAATTAAAATAAATTTATCATGTAACAACTTAAACTCTAGAATAAATTAAAGCAAAACAAAAGACATAACATAGGCTTTCTACTGCTTAAATAAAAGGAAAAGGAATTAGGGCATATAAGATATTTCTGGAAGAAAAAAAGAAAAAGGGTAGGAAAAATCGGCCATGTGGCCAATAATGAGGGTAGGAAAAAGTCTTACAAGTTAGTAGAAATTCCACAAGCGAACCTCATTTTCTTACCCTCCCCAACCACTCCACTCATTTCAATTTCCCTCCTTTCCCTCCCTTTCCCTTTGGCCGGTCACTTATCCGTTAAGAAAAGGGATTTTCCTCTTTCTCCAACACTCCATGTATCTTGTCCAAGTCCTAAACAACTCCTTCATCTTCATCTAAGAATGAAAAACAAGTCTTCAAGCCTCACCTTTTAGCCCCAAAAACTGAGAGCCTGAGAGTGATATATGTTCATATAAATTTGGACCATTCATGATATATGTTCAATGTTTTTCGTATCAAAAATATATAAATGCTATGTTTATAAGTGAGGTAAATATGTTTATATATTTATATATGTCACATAGCCAAGACATGGAAAATGGGCATATATGCGTAAACAAAACGAAATGAACACTCATGTGTGTGTGTGTATAAGTTAAAGAAGGAAAATGAAGATATACCCTTCACATTTTCTCTCAAAAGTGGGCATGCAGCTTTCCCTTCCCGAAATCTGAGTCAAACCTTGGCAGAGTGAGTTTTTTCAGAACGATTACTAAAACTTCGGTGACGGAAGCGGAGTTGGTTGTCAAATTGGTACTTGCCGTCGAGGCCTCTGATAATGGAGGCGGTGGTGGTGGATGCCGGCTCTAAGTTCCTCAAGGCTGGTTTCGCAATTCCAGATCAGGCTCCTTCAATGATAGGAAAATGAAGATATATGACATGTTAAGAAAGTGTACCTAGAAGGCGATTTTGATGTATTGTTCATCTATTTTTCCATGATAATCATCAATATGTATTTTCTATGGTATTTTGGTTTCATATGTTTTATGATCTTGTTTTAGTATGTTTATGTATGCATCATAAGCATGACTAACATACTTGATCATAAGTGCTGTTTTTGGATGATCATCATTTCATATATATACATGTATACACACGGCCTAAGTGTGTTTTTATATCCTACTTGCTTTATTTTTATGGTTTCCATCCCTTGGCATGTTTATTTTTTTAGGTGAAGGATGAGCGGCACTGTCCGGTTATTTTATTAATATAAACCCTCACCTGTGGTGGAGAAATACCGCGGTTACATCACCATGTCGATATCTACAGAGGGAGACTCTCCCAAACTAAACAAAACAACTGAAGAAAAACATATAAAAATTGCAAAGTACAAGCAAACAGTGAACTACATAGAGCATAAATGAATAAATGTCTAATGAGTGGTCTAAAAGAAAAGGATTCATGTGATATATACGCATATTCAGCCTTTCGTCCAAAAGGGTAAAAATTGGAGAAAGAAAACATTTTATGACATGTAATAAAAATAAATATGTTGGATATGAAAACAAATGATCATAAGATTAAAATATAGAATAAAGAAATGTGTCATATAAAAAGGAAAATATAAATATGTATGCATGATGAGATATAGAAAATGTGCTCTGGCGAAAAGGTTCTGCGGCGGCAGTAGCCGCCGCCGATGTCGGTTTCATTCGCTGTGCTCATCCCGAATTCAGTGATCACCACAGCTTTACCACCTTACAATCCTCGAAACGCCAAAGCTACTCTCTTTTTTCTATTTCTACAACAAACGACATGGCGGCTGCGCCTACTTTTGCCGCAGTCGTGACCGGCTCAGCTGCTCCACCGATCTCCATCTCGCCAAAGATTGCGACTCGTTACAAAGGTATTCCCATGGTTTCTTTCCTTGATTCGGAAATTGACGCACTTGCTGCTCCTTTTCGGTATTCTCTCGTTGGTACGTTTTGGTATGGTCGTCCCCCATTAAAGGTTGTACGCGAAGTTTTTGAGAAGATTGGTTTTCATCATGACCTTCGGATTACTCTCATTGATCAAACGCATATTTTGATGAATTTTAACAATGAGGCGGATTATTTGCGCTGTTTTTATCGTCGTTCTTGGCATATTTCTGGTTGCCACATGAGGGTTACGAAATGGACGGTTGATTTTGATCCATCATCTGATGCTCCCATCGTACCGGTTTGGGTTGCCCTCCCTGCGCTTCCCGTTCATCTACATCAACAGGAGGCTTTATTTGAAATTGTTCGCACCATAGGTTTGCCCATTAAACTTGATGTTGCCACCTCTAAGGGCCTTCGGCCATCGGTAGCTCGAGTGTGTGTCGAACTTGATGTCTCTCAGGACTTGCCGCAAAAGATATACCTACAAGCAAAGGGTCGTTTGATCTTGCAGACAATAGTTTATGAAGATTTACCCTTGTTCTGCACGGACTGCCACTGGCTGGGACATGCGCTTGGTGATTGCTCTTCCAAAGGAGCCACTAATATTCCGCTGCCGCCTCCTCCGCCTCCTACTGCTCGTCCGTCCAAGACACGTTGGACTCCAGTCAAGCGTAAACCCTCTGAGCATCACTCAGCCCCTGAAGGAATCATTGATGTCGAAAATCTTCTGGATCCAACTCCAAATGAAGACATCCCTATAGATCACAATGCCCAGCAGCCCCCTTTACCTACAGTTGATCCAGTTCATGACCTACATGATACATGCGACACAGATCACGGCCCAGGCCAGGCCCCCTCGTTGACGGCTGCTCCTCATCCTGAACCTCCGTCGCAAGATGAATTCTGTGATGCGGCGGATTACCCTATGCCCGCTGACGCCGCACAGCTTGATATCGGGCATGTGTCTGACAATGATTTTCCAGCTGACCCAATTGTCGAAGATATTTCTACGGTTCCTGCTGACATGGCCCGTCGCATGCAGCTCATGCAGCCAGCCTCGGATGATGAGTTGCTACTCTCCCGGCTGCAGGAACCGACCCCGGACGTGCCGTTTATTCCAGTGGTACCACGCCGCAAGCGTAGATCCCACAAGGATCTTCCTCCTTTTCCACCTTCAACCATCTTGACACGTAGTGCCTCGCACATTATTCAGGGAAGTTCTTCCACCATAACTCAATGAATATATTAATATGGAATATTCGAGGCATGCGTGCCTCCTTGCCCAGATTATATAATTTGATTCGAGAACATAAATTGCATCTCCTTGCTTTGATTGAACCTAAGCATGCCCCATCACAGATAATGAGATATGGGTTACGTCTAGGTTTCTCGCAGAATTTTGTTTCACAGTCAGAACATATTTGGTTTTTTGGAGGGATCATGAGTTCCGTTTGCTTGCCATGCAGGACAAGTAACAGGTGGTCCATCTTACTTTGCAGTCGCTATCGTTGCAATATACTTTTATCCTTTCATTTGTCTATGCGAATCATACACCTTCTCAGCGTCGAATACTTTGGCAATCTATGTGTGAATTTCATACCACATTGCAATTGCCCTGGATGGTGGGGGGTGATTTCAATACTTTCAGATCTCTGGATGACCACAGTGGACGCTCCACTCCATCTCTGTCAGCCTTACAGGATTTTAATGAGTGTATTGAAGACTGTTCTCTTATGGCCCCCCTACCATGGTACTAGGTTTACATGGGCAGATGGCAGGGGTCTTGGCCGCGTTCGACGACGCTTAGACTGGATTTTTGTTAACTCCGTGTTTCAAGATCGGTTTGAAGATTTGCAGTTAACCCATTTGCCTCGAGTAACTTCTGATCATACTCCGCTCCTTTTACTATGTCGGATGGGTTCCCCACTGACTCATCGAGCATTTTGTTTTTTGGATGCGTGGCTCCTTCATTCGGAATTTCCAGCCTATGTGCAAAATGCATGGCAATCATACCCAACAAAGGGTGGAATGCGCGGTTTTTATCAGAAATTATTTGCTCTAAAAAAATATATACAACGATGGAATAAAGATGTCTTTGGAAATATTTTTAGCAATCTGAAGCATGCAGAGGACTTACTGACTCATGCAGAAACTCGTTGGGATGCAACACCCTCGGAGGAGACGCGGCAAGCATACTATAAGGCGAAAGCGGATTACTTGCTTGCATCTAAATATGAATTACATTTCTGGCAACAGAAGGCAAGAGTTAAATGGTTAAAAGACGGCGATGCTAATACTAGATATTTTCACTCGCTTGTCAAAAGTAAACGCTCCCAGCTGCGTTTACAGCAAATCCAAAATTCTGAGGGAATACTGCTTACTAATCAGGATGATATCATGGCTTCTGCTGTTGAGTTTTATACTGCTTTATTTGCACGGGAGGAAACACACAACCATTCGGAGATTCTTTCGCACATTCCTTGTTTATTAGCTAAGCAGGACAATCTCATGTTAACTCAGCTTCCGTCAGAGTCAGAGGTAAAAGCAGCAGTGTGGAGTTTAGACCCTCAAAGTGCTGCCGGGCTAGACGGTTTTCATGGTAATTTTTATCGCTCATGCTGGACTGTTATACATTCGGATGTTCTTAAAGCTGTACAAGAATTTTTTCTTGGCGTTCCGCAACCATCCGTCATGGCTAGTGCATTGATCACATTGATCCCAAAGATACACTCTCCACAAACATTTGGTGACTTTCGCCCCATTTGTCTTACGAACTTCTTGAGTAAAGTATGTACGTGCATTATTGCTACGCGCCTAGGGACACTCTTGCCGCGATTAATATCACCGGAGCAAACAGGATTTTTACCAGGGCATGATATCTCGGCACAAATATTATTGGCACAGGAAATGATACATATGTTGGATAAAGGAGGATCTCATTTGTGCTTGAAGTTGGATATGATGAAGGCTTTTGACAGGGTAAGCTGGGAATACCTGGAGCTCTGATTGCGTAAATTTGGTTTTTCGGATTTTTTCATACGCGTGGTTATTAATCATCTTAGTGCCACTCGATTATCAGTTTTAATCAATGGCCAACCATCTCCATCATTTCGTCCATTTCGAGGTGTCAAGCAGGGGGGACCCACTGTCTCCGTTGTTATTTATATTATCATCTGAAGGTTTTAGCAGGGGCTTAAAATCCCTTGCTGCGGCGGGACAAATACAATCATTTCGGCTGGGGCGTATTCCATTTACTATTACTCACTTGGCATATGTGGATGATTTGATTATTTTTCTTCGAGGCACACGGCGTAATCTTACACATTTCCGAACATTCTTAACTCAGTATGAAACGGCTTCAGGACAAAAGGTTAATTATCACAAAAGTAATTTCATACCATCCGCAAATGTGACCGCGCATCAGCGACGCATCTTTAAAGATATACTTGGTATGAGACTAGCTTCTCTTCCTTTTCGGTATTTGGGTTCATATCTTCACAAAGGCATTAATAGAACAGTGTATTGTACCTCCTTGTTACAACATATAGAGGACCGTTTGCAAGGGTGGCATACCCGACTCCTTTCACACGCTGGCCGTTTAATCCTCCTCCGATCGGTGATTGCTGCTCTTCCGTTACATATTTTAGCAGCAGGTGGTTTACCAAAATCTGTCATCCGAATAATCAATCGGAAAATGGCTTCTTTCTTTTGGGGTAACCGTCGTCATTGTGTATCATGGTCTCGGATTACACAGCCTATTGATGAAGGCGGTCTAGGCCTTCGGGATCTCAGTCAGTTACAACGAGCATATCATTGCCGCATATGGTGGACATACCATAAAAAGGACACCTTGTGGAGTAGCTATATGCATCTGAAATATGGCAGAAGAGGTGATTTTAGGCTGAGGCTTCCAGACTCTGCGACATGGAAATTAATATGTCGCATCCATCCTCACTGCATATCCCACACAGTTGGCACAAATACTTTCCTTTCATGGATACCATCGTCAACAGGTGAGTTCATGCTTAAATCAGCATATGCGGTTTGTCGGACTTCCATCTCCACACAGCTATCATCAAAATTTATTTGGTCCAAACATCACTCATCATACACGAAAATTTTGTTATGGCGTATATTCCATTCTGCTTTGCCATTTGAGCACTGCATTGGCCGATACTCAGTGGTTCGCCCTACGCAATGTCCTTTTTGCAATCAAGATTCAGCCTCGGTTGCCCACATCTTTCTTCACTGTAATTGCATCCTCCCGATTTGGGTGTTTTTTGCTACGGAGCTTCAGGGTTTGCTTCCGACTCGGACTACACTTTGGCAATACTTATTATCGTGGTGGTATCGTGCCTCAACATCATCATTATATGGAGTTTTAAAAATTGTTGTCCCAGCTATCACAGTCACGAACATCTGGAAAAATTATGCTCAACTTACTTATGGGGATGCAACATCTTTTTCGACTGCCAGGCTGCGAAATGCCATTCATTTTGACATCAATGTATGGACTCAGAAAATCCAGGGTTCCAAGCTCGCAGCAGGACCAAATCTTTCCCTTTCCTGGATTCCACGCCTTCGGCCACCCTGCCTCAGACTTATTAAATGGCAATGTCTGCCATCTGGTAGACACAAGTTGAATGTTGACGTAGCGGTTGGTGCTCGCTATGCGGCGGGAGGCGCAATCTTGCGCACTCATACTGGTGCTTGTGTGGGTGCTATATCCTTTAGGCTGCCACCGTGCACACCATTGATGGCAAAAATCCAGGCAACATTATTTGGTCTCTTGTATTTTCTTCCATTCTTCCGCTCACTGGTGATAGAAACTGATTGTGAGCAATTGGTCATGCGACTTCGAGGCACGCAGCGCATTTTTGGCAATTATCATCTGCACCTTGTACATTCGTTCCTTCATTTGTATGGATTGGATATTACACATACGTATCGAGAAGCTAATATGGCAGCCCATTATCTAGCACAACATGCAATGCTTTGCCCAGAGACAGGATATTTTGGCAGTCATAATCTCCCAGCATTGGTGCGTGCCACAATACTTCTTGATCTCACATCAGCTAATCTGTGCGTAGGCTGACAATCATGTCTTCCTCATGGATTGGCGTATCCTGGTTTTTACTGCCCGTATCACTACAGTTACGGGCAGGCGCGGTATGATTTCTATCCCATTGCTATCCTGCTATGATTTATTCATTTGCGGCACTTACACCTTTCTCTTATTATTCACACGCTATGCTTGGTGGATGCATTACACTGCACCCCTGGGTTGCTGCCATCATGCTTACTCTGCACAAGTCTTCCATCAGGATTGGCAAGTTTATATACTCTCTGTCTGTGCTCGGTTGAGTACAGGCAGACTCGGTATGATTTCCATTCTCTTACGCTGTTGGATGATGGAACAAGTTTTTCTGCCTTCACACATTTTCCATGTTTATTTGACATATGGTTTATGCTAACACGATGATGAGTTCTTATGGCTCCGGAACATTCGCGCTGTCATATTTTGCATGCTCAATGGAGTGGCTTATTTGCCGACATACTGGCCTCCCATTGCCACTTTTCTGAAGGGCTTCACATTTATTGCAATTGCTGCCGGCGCATTCGTTTGTGCTGGCAGACGCGGTATGATCTTAATCTGCTTCTATTACAGCATTCCATTCACTACAATATCCCTGCTTTACTCAGAACCTCATTTCTCTTCTGCATGGTTGCGATCTTGGCTTGGCTCGGAGACACCACTTGCTTGCACGACAGCTGCACAGTCAACGGCTCAGTTTCGGACATACCTGCTACGCATGTTCCTCATTCTTGCGCATTGGTGCTACCGGCAGAATTATTTTCTTTTCCTATTATTTGATGGTGTATATCAACCATCCATATATATAAATATGTACGCTTTTTCCTTCGCCAAAGTTTTATCCACAAGGGTGGTTTTACTTGGCAAGGTTTTAATGCGGCATATCTTATATCATATGGATGTTGATAATCGCAAACTGTTTATTTCTTGCCATCTTTTTTGTAATAAGGTTTTCCTCCACCAAAAGTGAGGGTTTCTCTCAATAAAATTTCGTTTTACAAAAAAAATAAATATAAATATGTATGCATATATATGTTCGGCCAAATGGCCATTCTTGGTATATATATGTAGCGCCCCGGCCCGATACCGTCATCGGAACCAGTGCACCCGCCGTAGTCTACTATGAGAACTACGAAGCGTCAAAGCGGATCAAGCGTACATCCTTCATAATGTAAGATAAAAACCAGCGGAAACGTCATAAAATTTAAACCTTCATCGTCGATAATACAACCAGAAACTGCAGTGAAAATAAAAGGTGTTTGTTCATCTAGCCAACATAAGTTTTAGAACAACATAATAACAATGAGTTTCCAAACTTAAAGAAAGTAGTCCAGCATCTATCTATTCCCATGTCCATCATCCCATTGAGCCCACTCGCCGTCGTCTTCGATAAATATCAACTCATATTCAGGCTCACCTGAAAAAGGAATAGAGTAACTATTCTTAGCGAAATTATCGCCAGCAAGTAACCCGTCTATACACCTTACGGAATCACACACGACGAGTCACCAGTGTATAAAACATTGCCCAAAAATAAGGTGCTCGGGTTAACAAATAGCATCATAATAAGAATTCCTCAAAACAGATAAAGCACATATATGTACACAGGTACGAGAACCAACATGTATTAAAACAACGTATGACATAAGCAAGTCATACACTAGCCACGTTTCTTGCATGTCAAGTCTTATGCTTCGTGTACCATGATGCATGTTCTTCTTTAAAATCACACACAACACCCATGCATATGTCTTCTTTCATAAACATGTCATGCATGTCATTTCACAAAACATTTCATCACTTTACATATCATATTCTTCGCGTAGCAGAACTTTATACTCTGTGGGTGATCAGTCCACAGCAAACAGAACTTTATACCCCGTGCTGAAAGGTCCATGGCCCCATAACATATAACTTTATACCCCGTGCTGAAAGGTCCACGGCCCCATTACACATATCATATATCCGTGCTGATAGGTCCACGGCCCAATAAAATACTTTATACCCTGCTGTTGATTCACAGATCACGCTTTTATACCCTGCTTTCGCAGACGTGACTTTTATACCCTGCGATCAACCAGCAGCCATTTTGTCTTTCGAAAACTTTAAACCTTTCTTGTAATCACATGTTCTTTTGCAAAGCAAAACTCAAATCAAATGCAAGTGCCCATGTCATGATGCAGGATGCACATGCAACTTTGTATTAAACATGTAACATACACATTCATATATCGTACTTATCAAGTATACAGTTTTGCACCTCAAACACTCCATGGTTGTATCTTTCCAAGCCCATTGTTCTTACGAATTCACTCAAGATTCAATCTTATTCTAACTTGATCAAACTTACCATCTACACCTCATTTACAACTCAATTACCTTTGCGTTTCATGTTCAAAAGAAGTGTATAAGGTTACAACACGTACATGGGGCACCTAAAGGGGTCAAAAAGACTTCCAGTATAGTTGGAACGCTACATGAAGCGCATATAGTGACTTAGAGCGCCTATACTAGGCGTTCGAAGTGTTCGAGGATGTCCCGTAGACATTGAACGCCTACATGAAGCGCCTAATGTGACATAGAGCGCCTTATGTAGGTGTTCGAAGTGTTCGGGGATGCTTCAGGACACATTGAACGCTACATTAGGCGCCTAATGTGACATAGAGCGCCTAATGTAGGCATTCGAAGTGTTCTGACGGTTCTAAACTGCAGTTTTTTTTCTGTACGGGAAAGCTTCAGGACACATTGAACGCTACATTAGGCGCCTAATGTGACATAGAGCGCCTAATGTAGGCGTTCGAAGTGTTCTGACGATGCCAAACTGCAGTTTTTCTACAGTAACTTCCTCCCCAACACCCTCCTTCTTCAACCCTTTTCATTTTCAACACTTAAAGATCCATCTTAACATCTAGATTCATCCTACTTAACACACATCCAAACATGAATTGATGCTTAGTTTTGTCTAACAATATCCACTCTAACCTGCAATCATTTACAACTTTCAAAAGATCTCATCAACTTTCCCAACACAACAAGTCTCTCACAATGCCATCACTCATCCTTCAATTCCTTGCACTTACTCTCAACGTCTAAGGTAGACAATCAACATAAGAGTAGGGCACAACGATAAGCACATCAATATATACACTTTCATGGGCATGCTTGACAAACAACAAACACCACATAACTAATTTCACAGATATGGCCCAAAAAACAGGACTTTACGCAACTAGCAACAAAACTTACATATAGTAAAGCATTTAACATAAACAAGACAAGATTACTAATGTGTGATTCACGTTTTCTCTTTGTAAGAACATAGGGCCTAAAGTATCAAAATTTACGTAAAGCGTATAGAAAGATTACTTGCCTTGGAATCGAGATAAGCTTAAAA
Organism: Eustoma russellianum; assembly: GCA_036186865.1. Classification (NCBI taxonomy): domain Eukaryota; kingdom Viridiplantae; phylum Streptophyta; class Magnoliopsida; order Gentianales; family Gentianaceae; genus Eustoma; species Eustoma russellianum. The sequence continues at coordinate 12,468,775 of AP025046.1, read as the reverse complement.
GTGTGTGCTAGAATTTCGAGACGAATTGGACCTAGGTTAGCCTTCTTCTTCTTCTCTCTCTCTTCTTTCTTTTCTTCCTCCTAGGCGTTTTTTTCCTCTCCTCTTTTGTGCAATAACCGTCCCCTAGGTTGAGATGGGGAGTTATGCTAAAAGTGGTGTAACTCCCTATCTCTTAGTAGGGACCTTTTAGGTAATTTTCTTTAATTACCTTTAATTCTACTTTTAACCCCACTTCTTATCTTTACTACGTTGCACATCCTACATCATCAATTAAATTGTGTTTAAGGTTGACCTAACGTATTGAATGTCGTGCTTAAAAGTTACAGGGTATGACAGTATATGTATACATGGTTATATGTATATAAAGGTGGAACAAATAAGGAAATTTAGAATAAAGAAGCGTCATACATGAAAAAGGAATTGTAGATATATAATTATATAAATTTTGGCCATATAACAAAAAGGGTTGAAAAATAAACCTTGTACATGTTATAAACATAGATATGTATATTATATAAAGATTTGGCCATAAGTTCGAAAACATAGAATAAAAAGTATGTTAAATAATAGAAATATAAGTATTTGTGTGTATATATATGCACATTCAGCCAAATGGCCAGTTATACACACACACACACACACAGATATGTTGAGAAATATGTTTGGATAATTTTCAAAGTCATGATTTTAAGTGGTGAATACTTAAAAATGTCACACATGGTGTTATACGTGATTAAAAGTTGAAAAAGGTGATATAGATCTCTCAGGTTGTTGCACATCGATCGAGTTCGATCTATGTAAGGCAGTGAAAGTTCAAGACCTTACGGTGAGACATCAATCTCTAAACCTGAGACACATCGATCGATTGATGTACATCGAACCCTCAGTTCGATCGATCGATGTAGGTCAAAGACAAACTGAACTTTTCTGTGAGAAATCGATCTCTGAAGTTGAGGCACTTCGATCGATCGATGTCTAGGGTTTTTATAATTTTTTTTCTAAAATGTGCTAAAGTGGTTGTTTTCATTTGTACATGATTTATACATGTTCATTATGTGAATATTATGTGTTTTTGATGATTATAAATGACTTGTGACTAATGTGCCTTGGAAGTTTCTACAACTTAACAAAAAGGGCGAAATTGGTATTTTGAGTTTTGTAGGAACATGTTATGGTGGAAATACTTCAAGGACAAATTCTTATATTATTCATCATGACAAAGATGATATTATGATTATTTCCGACCATCGGGGTCATTTCTGGAGTTTTCTTACACCAAGGGCATTTTGGTCATTTCACCCCTGAGGGCATTTTTGGTATTTTCACTCAAGAAATCTCTTGAGCATATTATTGTCTTCATCTGGAGTTGAGTTATTATTATCCTGAAGATTATATGGTGATCTTATATCATTTCTCTCATATGACGGCATTATTGACTATAGCTGGATATGTGATGATTTGAGATGTCACATTCTATTTCTTTCTTGAAGAATCTATTTTATATGTTATTGGACATTATCATTCATTATTTTCCAGAGGTTTTCAAGGTGTTAAAGGTGTGGAAATGATCACGACATATAAGAAGGAATATTGGGAATTTTGTGTTACACGTTGACATAATCTTGTCAACTATTATCTATTGATTTCTTCTTCAAAAATCTGAGTAGATGTACATATATATGGGTTGAAAAATGTGCATATTCAGGTGGATATGATGGTGTACTCATTTTATGGCTCCGTGACAAGTGGACCAACCAAAAAGGACCAAGTTGGCGAAATTTGCCAACTTAGAAAAATTCAAATGTAGCCAACGGCTACAAGGTATTTTCAGCAGAATTTTTGAGCCAAAAAGTAGCCTTCACGTGCCCTATTCTTGTGCTTGAAGTTGAGGGTATTTTGGTGGTATTATCCTCTCTTATTATCTTCATTTTACAAAGAATAATCAAGATTATTACTTGGAAATTTCAGCTTTGAACCTAACGGCTACATTATTTTGTTGGAGATGAATTTGAGTTGTTTTTATCCAAGAAAAGTCAGCGTCACATGTCCTATGTTTACGACAAGAAGTTGAGGGGAAAGTGGAGTATTATCCCTTGCTATTATCTTCACATTTTCAAGATCATTCCAAGTCATTTTGGAGCTAATTTTCGGCCAACAAAGTGATGCCAATATGGACCAATTATGTTGTCTTATTTTGCCAAGTGTACAAGGCCAACCAATGATGTGAAGACACTTGGACTTGATTATGAAGATGGTGACATATGTGCATTCTTATCTCCGAGGCTCAACTCACACTATAAATAGGAGGCAATGGTGAAGAAGATGAAACACACTTGAAGCTCACTTGAAAAGCATTGTTGATTTGTCTAGCCATCATCTTCTTCTTGTTGTTCTTGTTCCATTCTTTGTAGAAAAGGTGTTCTTGTTGTATTTGTTGAGCTACAAGCCTCTTGAACTTCATTTGTAAGATTGATTAGCCAATTCTATAAGGCTACATCAATAAGTGGTAGAGGTGTTGCAACTAATTGTTGCATAAAAGGTGTTCATCCAAGTCTTGAATAGGGTTGGTGTATTACCTAAGGATCAAGCTTGGTTCTTATTGTAAGGTGATTCATTTCATAGTGAAATCCAAGGAAAGGTGTTCCTTGGACTGGAGTAGGTCACATTGACCGAACCAGGATAAATTTTCGGTGTTCTTATCTTGTTTCTTCATTTCTGTTTTCTTCCCATTCTTACTGCAGTTTTTACACAATTTCTCACAATTTGAAAAAATAGCTAAACGCTTTCAAAAGTTGTGATGTTTGGTGGAGTTATACTTCAGATTGTTAGCTTTCATTTGCAACAAGGATCACTTGATTTGAGCAAGGGAAAGTTAGTATTTCAGTCTTTGCAAGATAACTGCTCCAATCTGGCTGCAATCTGACCAGTTTTGAGAAAACTTAAATTCTGTATTTATCAAGAATAGTTTAAGGTCAGGGCCTTTTGGAAACATCATTTACACGTCCTAAGGAGTGTTTTGATATAAAGATCAACCTTTTTGGTTGAGTATTCAAAGAGAAACACATTTTTCAAAATCAGCAACATTCTGTCCAATTCTGTCTAGGTTGACCATCTGAATCTTTTTATTTGTTTGAAGGGCCAACAATCTTATTTTTGTCTGATTTTTGGATAGAATCTTGTTAACACATTGAAGTTAAATTCTGAAAAGTTTCATAATTTTTGGAGTTTTGTACATTTAGTTTTGAATTTTGTAAAAAGGGGTTCTGAATCTGAGGTTATCTCAAATTCTGTTTTCAAAGGTGATTTTTACAAAGGGTAGTAGTGTAATTTCCGCTAACCACTATTCACCCCCTAGTGGTGTTTATTGCAGGTGCACGGTCTAATAATTGATATCAGAGCGAGATTTACACCACTTAAAGAAGCAAGATTCAACACCGTACAAACAACACAAGGCCAAGAAATAATAACTCTTTGTAGCCTGCTAATTCAGATTAAAGGTACATACAATGGCCATAGTCTCTCACAAAGGTGAGTTGGAAGGTATGTCTACAAAACGTCCTCCTCTTTTTGATGGCAATAATTTTGTTCATTGGAAACTTAGAATGAGGCTATTCTTAATGGATATAGACATCGATTTATGGTCTATAGTTGAAGATGGACCGTACATTTCAATGAAAGTTGTACAAGTTAGTGAAGTCACACAAGAGGTTGAAAAATATAAAAGTGAATGGTCATTGGAAGATAAAAAGAAAATGTCCATGAATGCTAAAGCTATGCAGTTACTTTTGAATGGACTCACAACTTCTGAAGCAGGATATGTGTCAAATTGCACAAGCGCACACGACATGTGGAAATCACTTGTCTTAAAGCATGAAGGTACAAGCGGTGTAAAAGAATCAAAAATAAATATGCTTATGACTAAATTAGAATCTTTCAAAATGTTGCCGAACGAATCCATAACATCTATGGATTTGAGAATTACTAATATTTTCAATGCCCTCAAAGCTTTAGGAAAATCATTAACCAATAACAAGAAGGTGCAACAGGTGCTGCGAAGCCTTCCTGCTGATTGGGATCCAGAGGTTACGGCAATTGAAGAAACCAAATTGATCACAACAATGGACGAATTTATAGGCTCACTAAGAGTATATGAGGTAAAACTAAACCAACAGAAGTCCGAGTCATCTAAATCATCCGGTAAGCCAATAGCTTTCGAAACAACTGAAACACATACAAATAATGATGATAGTAATAGTGATACTGAATTAGACGATGACTTGATATTGATAGCTAGAAAACTTAGAAAGTTTTTCAAACGTCCAAATAGGAATAGACAAGGTACTTCTTCTCCTTCTTCTTCTCAATCTAAGAAAAATAGCTCTAACAACAACAAATGGTATACTAAAGAGTTAAAGTGCTACGAATGCGGTCAAAAAGGACATATTTCATATGATTGTCCAACAAAGAAAAATAATAATAGTAACAACAATAATAAACAAGCCAAGGACAAGGAAGCACAAACGACAAAGACAAAGGAGTCTAAGCCAAGAAAAGGAAAACGAGCAATCAAGGTGAGCACATGGAGCGACTCATCCGATTTTGAATCCGAAACTGAGGAAGCTCAAGCCTGCTTCATATCCAACGAGGTAAGTTCTTCTTCTGATAGTGATTCTGATAGTGACATGACATTTGATGAAATGTATAAAGAGTTTTTAAGAATACATGCTCACTGTAAGAGGCTCTATAAAGAAAAGAAGAAACTAATTGAAGAAAATGACAAGTTGAAGACGTCCAACTTGGAATTTTCCAATCAATTAGAATCTTTTAAACAAGAGTCTACTAATACTCTTGATTCTTTAGAGATTAACATTGAATCACTTAGGAAAAATGAACAAAAGTTAAAAACTGAAAATAGTATGTTAAAGTCTAAGTTAGAAAGTTGTGAAAATGAGATAGGACAACTTAAGTCTCCTAAACTAAACTTAGAAAAAATGTTAGAACAATTTAAATCAGGTGCTAATATGTTAGATACACTAAAATCATCACAAAAATATGGAAATGATAAAACCGGATTAGGATATAAAGAAGAAAATACCAAAGTAGATAAAAAGACTAAGTTTGTCTCATCTAGAACAAAAATGCCATATAACACAACAAAATCAACTTTGCCTGCTGCATCTTCTTTTACTCCTTCTGTTCATTCTAAGGTAAAAATACAACATGCACCCACGAATGTACACACATATAAACGTACATCTAGACAAAACTTTGCATCTAGACGACCTAGAAATTATGCCTACATGTATACAAATGCAACTAGACCTACTAAAATGCATCCAACTTACTATAAACCTAAGTATATGCAACACTCTTATAAGTCTTATAGAAATGCATATGAACATACATACATAGCACCATTCAAGAAACAAAATTACATGCCTTATACAGTTTTTCAAAATCGGTCATCATATAATCGTTATCAACCAGGGAACATGTATAACAATGCATCTTCACTCAAGTGGAATGATCATAAATATGTTAATCCTTTTTATTATAACAATGCTAAAAATGTGCCTAGAAGGTATGTTCAAGTTTGGATACCTAAGGATATCTAAACAAGAATGGTGCCCCTAACATTCAAGAACCCAAATAAAGGGTACCTAAAACTTTGTCTCCATTATAGGAGAATGCAAGAAGGAGGCAAAGTCAAAGAATCTAAAAACTAAATGGTTTTTAGATAGTAGATGTTCAAGGCATATGACAGGCAACCCCAAACTATTCATCGAATTGGAACATATCAAGAGTGGAGGAAAGGTAACTTTTGGTGACAACAACAAAGGACAAGTTGTTAGAAACAGAACAATTGGAGACTAACACATTTCAAATACGAAATGTGTTGTTAGTAAGTAACCTTTCTTATAATTTATTAAGTATTTCTCAACTTATAGATTGTGGATATAATGTTTCTTTTCTTCTCAATTCTTGTGATATAATAAATTAAAAAGGGGAAACTGTATTAAAGGGAAATAGAGATGGTAACATTTACACTCTTACCTTAGATAACATGTTAGATGCTAAGGTTAAGTGTTTAATATCACATGACTTAGATGTGAATTTATGGCAAAGAAGATTAGGCCATATAGAAATTTCAACCATTAAGAAATTATCTAAGAAGAATTTAATTAGAGGAATGCCTAAGTTAGACTTAGATAATTTTCAAATGTGTGAAACATGTATTAAAGGAAAACACGTTAAAGAAACATTAAAACCGAAACATGAAGTGAGTGCTAGTCATGTACTAGAATTGCTTCACTTAGACTTATTTTGTCCAAGTAGGACAAGAAGTCTAGGTGGACACTACTATGTGTGTGTCATAGTAGATGATTACTCACGCTACACATGGACATTGTTCTTAACACACAAAGATGATGCTCCATTGGCAATCGAAACTCTTATTAATCAATTTGAAAATATATACGAAGAAAATGTTAAAAGAATTAGAAGAGATAGAGGTGGAAAATTTAAAAATAAAGATGTAATCAAATTTTGTGAATTACATGGAATTAAACATGAATTCTCACCACGTAGAACACCACAACTCAATGGAGTTGTTGAACGTAAAAATAGAACAATTCAAGAAGTTGCTAGAATGTTATGTGAAAATAAATTACCAAAATATTTATGGGCTGAAGCTGTTAGTTATGCATGCTATATTATAAATAGACTTTCTATTAGAAAGAAATTAAATAAAACACCTTATGAAGTGTTAAACAATAGAAAACCTAAGATAGATTATCTTAAAGTTTTTGGTTGTAAATGTTTTGTATTGAACACTAAGAATAATCTAGACAAGTTCAAACAAAAGTCTATTGAATGCATATTTGTTGGTTATTCAACTAATTCAAGAGCATATAGTGTTATAATCCGGCATCTAGAAAAATAATTGAATCTATACATGTGAAATTCAATGAAAATGCATGCTTTGAAGTAAGTGATAAAAATCAACATAAACAAGAAACTAATGTTGAAAATATGTTTGATGATGATGTATTACTTAAGCCTGTACTTGATCATCTAGAACCAACTCCCCCTGAACAAGACATGCATGAACCCTTAGCTGAAATAAATGAAGTGATTTTGCAATTGGAAGATAATCCAACTAATGATACAGTTACATATGATAATATTCATACAAATGAAACATTTGAACAAGATGAGGGTGAACCTAGTCAATCTAGGGATTGGTGGCATCCTAAAGAATTAATCATTGAGGATCCAAGTGTTGCGGTTAGAACACATAAAAACATAAGTCAACTTGAAGGATATAGTTCAATCTCACACTTAGAACCTAAGAATGTAAAGGAAGCCTTAGGTGATATATCTTGGATATATGCCATGCATGAGGAATTGAATCAATTTACAAGGAACAACGTGTGGGACTTAGTACCTAAACCTGAAGGCAAGTCTATAATAGGAACCAAATAAGTCTTCAGGAATAAAATGGATGAACAAGGAAATACCACACAAAATAAGGCTAGACTAGTCGCACAAGGTTATAATCAACAAGAAGGTATAGATTATGAAGAAACTTTTGCACCCATTGCATGACTAGAAGCAATTAGATTGTTACTTGCTATTGCAAGTCTAAGCAACATCAGACTCTTCCAAATGGATGTCAAGAGTGCATTCTTGAATGGATACAGCCAAGAAGAGGTGTTTGTCAAACAACCCCCTGGATTCAAAGATCCAAAGAATCCTAACCATATGTACAAGCTTAAGAAAGCTTTATATGGTTTGAAACAAGCTCCAAGAGCTTGGTATGATAGATTTGCAAACTTTCTTATTGCAAATAATTATCAAAGCGGAACAATAGACAACACATTATTCCTAAGAAGAAAAGATAATGACTATGTAGACGATATTATCTTTGGTTTAACTAACCCTACCTTAGTAAAAGACTTCAAAGAATGTATGAAGTCAGAATTTGAAATGTCAATGGTAGGAGAGTTGAATTACTTCTTAGGGCTTCAAATCAAACAAACCCCTCAAGGAATCCATATTAGCCAACTCAAGTATGTCAATGATATGATTAAGAAGTTTGGCTTTGAAGAGTTGAAACCAACCCCTACACCTATGAGCGTTAGCACCAAATTAGACAAGGATGAAAATGGTAAACCTTTTAATGACACACTTTATATGTCTATGATTGGCTCATTGTTATATTTAACCGCATCAAGACCTGATATCATGTTTAGTGTGTGTATGTGTGCTAGGTTTCAATCTTGTCCTAAGGTATCACATTACAATGCAGTGAAGAACATCTTTAGATATCTTAAACACACACCTCACTTAGGACTTTGGTATGATAGAAACGCTAAGTTGGAGTTATACGCATATAGCGATGCTGATTATGGTGGTTGTAAATTAGATAGAAAATCCACTAGTGATACGTGTCAATTCATAGGAACCAACTTGATCTCTTGGTTTTCTAAAAAGCAAGCTAGTGTAGCTCTTTCTACCACTGAAGCCGAGTATATAGCCTTGAGTTTGTGTACTACCCAAATACTTTGGCTTAAACAACAACTTAGTGATTTTGGCATTAAAATGAATAAGATTCCAATTTTATGGGATAGCACAAGTGCGAACAATCTTTCACGAAAGCCGGTACTTCATTCTAAGGCCAAACACATTGAGGTAAGATACCACCTCCTTCGAGATCATGTGCAAAATGAGATATAGTTATAAACCATATAAGAACTGATCACCAAATCGCTGACATCTTCACCAAACCCCTTAATCAAGCCAAATTTGAGAACTTACGAGCCAAGTTCGGTATGATGACTTACGATACCACTGCATAGTTCTGTCTTTTACATGATTTGCAAAATAAAGGGGGAGATGAAATAAGACCATGATTTTAGTATGTAAGTCATATGCTAAGTTTTAATTGGTATAACTAGTTGAGCATAGGTTAAGGGGGAGAATATAAGTTGAGGGGGAGCATACTAGTTAAAAGTTTGAAAACCATTAGTAAAGTTGTGACATTAAAATCATGTTAAGTTATTTTGAAAATCATCCAAAAGGGGGAGAATGTTGAGAAATATGTTTGGATAATTTTCAAAGTCATGATTTTAAGTGGTGAATACTTAAAAATGTCACACATGGTGTTATATGTGATTAAAAGTTGAAAAAGTTGAAAAAGGTGACATAGATCCCTCAGGTTGTTGCACATCGATCGATCTATGTACATAGATCCCTCACATTGATCGATCTATGTAAGGCAGTGAAAGTTCAAGACCTTACAGTGAGACATTGATCTCTAAAACCTGAGACACATCGAACCCTCACTTCGATCGAGCGATGTAGGTCATAGACAAAACCTGAACCTTTCTGTGAGACATCGATCTCTAAAAATGAGGCACTTCGATCGATCGATGTCTAAGGTTTTTAGAAATGTTTTCTAAAATGTGATAAAGTGGTTGTTTTCATTTATACATGATTTATACATGTTCATTATATGAATATTATGTGTTTTTGATGATTATAAATGACTTGTGACTAATGTGCCTTGGAAGTTTCTACAACTTTCCAAAAAAGGCGAAATTGGTATTTTGAGTTTTGTAGGAACATGTTATGGTGGAAATACTTCAAGGACATATTCTTATATTATTCATCATGAAAAAGATGATATTATGATTATTTCTGACCATCGGGGTCATTTCTGAAGTTTTCTCACACCAGGGGCATTTTGGTCATTTTACCCATGATGGCATTTTTGTTATTTTCACTCAAGGAATCTCTTGAGCATATTATTATCTTCATTCTAGAGTTGAGTTATTATTATCTTGAAGATTATATGGTGATCTTATATCATTTCTCTCATATGACGGTATTATTGACTATAGCTGGATATGTGACGATTTGAGATGTCACATTCTATTTGTTGCATGAGGACTCTATTTTATATGTTATTGGGGGTTATCATTCATTATTTTTCATAGGTTTTCAAGGTGTTAAAGTTGTGGAAATGATCACGACATATAAGAAGGAATATCGGGAATTTTGTGTTACACGTTGACATAATCTTGTCAACTATTATCTATTGATTTCTTCTTCAAAAATCAGAGTTGATATGCATATATATGGGTTACAAAACGTGTATATTCAGGTGGATATGATGGTGTACTCATTTTATGGCTTGGTGACAAGTGGACCAACCAAAAAGGAGCACGTTGGCAAAATTTGCCAACTTGGAAAAATTCAAATGTAGCCAACGGCTACAAGGTATTTTCAGCAGAACTTTTGAGTCAAAAAGTAGCCTTCACATGCCCTATTCTTGTGCTTGAAGTTGAGGGTATTTTGGTGGTATTATCCTCTCTTATTATCTTCATTTTACAAAGAATAATCAAGATTATTACTTGGAAATTTCAGCTTTGAACCTAACGGCTACATTATTTTGTTGGAGCTGAATTTGAGTTGTTTTATCCAAGAAAAGTCAGCCTCACATGTCCTATGTTTATGCCAAGAATTTCAGGGGATAGTGGAGTATTATCCCTTGCTATTATCTTCACATTTTCAAGATAATTCCAAGTCATTTTTGGAGCTAATTTTCGGCCAACAAAGTGATGCCAAGGTGGACCAATTATGTTGTCTTATTTTGCCAAGTGTACAAGGCCAACCAATGATGTAAAGACACTTGGACTTGATGATGAAGATGGTGACACATGTGCATTCTTATCTCCAAGGCTCAACTCACACTGTAAATAGGAGGCAATGGTGAAGAAAATGAAACACACTTGAAGCTCACTTGGAAAACATTGTTGATTTGTCTAGCCATCATCTTCTTCTTGTTGTTCTTGTTCCATTCTTTGTAGAAAAGGTGTTCTTGTTGTATTTGTTGAGCTACAAGCCTCTTGAACTTCATTTGTAAGATTGACCATCTGAATCTTTTTATTTGTTTGAAGGGCCAAACGATCTTATTTTTGTCTGATTTTTGGACAGAGTCTTGTTAACACATTGAAGTTAAATTCTGGAAAGTTTCATAATTTTTGGAGTTGTGTACACTTATTTTTGAATTTCGTAAAAACGGGTTCTGAATCTGAGGTGGTCTCAGATTCTGTTTTCAAAGGGGATTTTTACTAAGGGTAGTAGTGTAATTTCCGCTAGCCACTATTCACCCCCCTCTAGTGGTGTTTATTGCAGGTGAACGGTCCAACAAGGTGTGTGTGTGTGTATATATGTATATATATGTATATATATGTATATACAGCATATGTATGTATTTGGTTGTGGAATCAATAATTTGGTACATGTATATGGATATAAATATGCACAACATGAAGAATAATATAAAATATGATTATTGAATGTTTGTTTTATGAAATATGAAAGTATATATAAAGGAATACAAAATTAGGGTTTTTAGCCCCTTTTATTAAGTATAAGATGGATATTTTCAGAAGATGTAGATGGATAAATTTGTACAAAAATGGGGCTGTTTGGCCAAGTATATGAAGAAGAAAAAGAAGATGGAAATTTTATGATTTAAGTTATGGATTATGTGCATATGCAATAAAATTTAAGGCTATGATGATATGAATATATTTGTATGTTTATATATGTTGAATGGATTAGAAATGGAGTCATTTGCATGCATGTTTGCTTCTCGCGGAAAGTTTTAAAAGTTTTCATACGTAATGAACCATACCGACGAGACGATTGATTCCATCACTACATGCTTATATAATATTATATGTTTGGAGCGCCATCCTGATACCGACCGGCGTTGGTGGTGTGTAGGGGGTATACAGGATGTTATGATTACCAGAGCGTTGTATGACACTGGAACCCAGGAGAGGATGGTGTCACATGCGTACCTTACCCTACTGCTAGAGTTACATTTACAGTTTGACCGAGTGAAACACCTTGTCTTGGACAAAGGATATCTGCCTTATCGACATCAATATTAGATGCCATGTAGATATGATGTAACACTATGTGGACTGATCAGAATTCATGTTGTATATGATGACTATATGGGGAATCATACAGTATGTCGTGCAGTATCATACTTACGTATGATAAGTGCTATAGACATCTAATGACATGACATATTTTATAGATGTTTTATATATGTACATACAAATTACATAATATAGATATGACATGATATTTCATCGTACAGTATATGGACAGTTTGTATGACATTGGTTTTCATTTATCGTTGACATTGTTTTAAAGTTACCGCATCGTAGAAATATCGCATTTACATGACTCGTATAAAGAATTTATATATCTAGATGATATGATTAAGTATGCTGACATCATTGACTTAGATAGAGATTCTAAGTATTGATATGCATGATAGTGGCGTTTACTAGAGATATGATCGTATAGAATCTTTACTTGATGGAGATATACATGTTACATGATATATATTTATCTTTATGTTATGCACTTGATTTTTATTAAATTGTAGACGCAATTCGTTATGTCCTTATTATGCAATATTACTTTCTTACCCCGTCTTCTCATGCATGATACACATGATGTATCTAGTCAGACTACTTGCTGGGTGATCATGTTTATCGCTTATACTTGCCTTATCACTATTTGTAGAGAACAGGTACAACTATATGTGTTATTGAGGATGAGTCCAAATAGATTACTGGTATCAGCATAGTATGTTGAGGGATTAGTTTTGAAGACGCGGTTCATTTGATTATCATGTATTCAGAGGATTTCAGGTTTTAGTATAGTGTGATTTTTACGAAATTGTAATGTAAAGTAAAGCATGTCGACTTTATTTTGTTTATGTTATGTTGATTCCGCTTATCGATTCATTATTCATGTCGACATGCACATGTGTAATATCGACGTCTGTACTTCTCGTAGCATAGTACGGCGGGCCAAAACTCTAGTTTTTGGTAGGGCAATATATGTGGTATCAGAGCAATGGCTCTAGATCCACTGCAGACACATAAACAACGACATGAACTTAAGAAGTGATCTTAGAATTAAGAAATGATCGTAGATATAAGCAATGATCTTAGACAAGAGTGACAGCCTTAGAATAAACCAACTAGAACAGTTTAGCAATGAACGGCTAAAAGAACCTTACCTTGTTACTATAGGGTTATCTTGAAAACCCTGACAATTAGTATCATTCTCTAAAGGGTGTTTCCATATGGTTATTCAACTTAATGGGAAAGTTTACGATAAGATGATCTTGAACATAAGAAGTGATCTGATTCATAAGGAATGATTTTAGAAATTAAGACACAACATTAAATTTTCGCATGAATAATGATTTTAGAAATGCTCGTAATCTTAGTAATAAGTAATGTTAGACTCAAAATATGATCTTATGAAGAGTGAATTCACATATATCTAGGGTATGTTATTAAAACGGGAATTACGTATTTGGCCTAAGTTATGGTGTGTAGTAGAACTATAAGTATAAGAAATAATTTATCAAAGTAGTAACAAATAGGGTTTAATAAAAAATTACAAAAAGGGTTACACTTATAGTTAAGACGATGAACTTAGAATTTTCAGAGTAAGGTCAAAAATATTAGTCACAATAGGGGTATAAATTCATAGCGATAAGCATAAGATAATATCACTAAAGATAAGGAAATAATAAGTTATTACATATCGGGGATTAATTATGAAATCCGAGGGATGTTGAATTATTGGCTAGAGTTAGCAGGTTTAAGTTAAAATCAAGTAAGCATAACTAAAATAGCGGTTGATTTTAGGTAAAAATTTAATCGGATTAGTGTTAGTGGTGGAAATAAGTACGAAAGTTAGCATAACGTGCACAAATATAAGGTTATAGAATATCCTAAACGGATTAAATGAAGTGTATTTTAATAAAAACCTAGGGGAAGATCTTATCATAAGTAAATGGATATTAAATTAGCGAAGCACCCAAATAAATAAGGGTAGGATACTAGAATAAGATCAATGATATACGAGAACGGATTTTGAGTATCAGTTTTATGGTAGAACAAAGTACGATGAACGTGTTAGGGGACTAATTAGAAAATTAGGGATAGTATATATTACGTTGAAGGATATACGATTAAGCGGTGACGATAGAATTTAAGTATTTGGAATTTCTAACAGTAAGATTCATACAACTCCCAAGTTTCGAGGATGAAACTTTTTATAAGAGGAAGAGAATGTTACAACCCGTATTTTCGAGTCGGTAAAACAAGGAAATAAGATAATGGAAAATAAAATGAAAGTGTGATGTTGGTAAAATTTCAGTGGAATTTAAAATTTTAATTCAGAATTTAATAGAACATCGGTAGTGTATATCAGGGTTAGAAATGCTCGGAAAAATAACTGAACGATAACATAAGCAATATATTGATATACGACGAAACTACGTAACGAACATTTATAACTGCGTGATAAAATTAAAAATAAATCTATCATGTAACAACTTAAACTCTAGAATAAATTAAAGCAAAACAAAAGACATGACACAGACTTTCTACTAGTTAAATAAAAGGAAAAGGAATTAGAGCATAGAAGATATTTGTGGAAGGACAAAAAAGAAAAAAAGGGAAGGAAAAATCGGACATGTGGCCAATAATGAGGGTAGGAAAAAGTCTTACAAGTTAGTAGAAATCCCACAAGCAAACCTCATTTTCTTACCCTCTCCCAACCACTCCACTCATTTCAATTTCCCTCCTTTCCCTTCCTTTCCCTTTGGCCGGTCACTTATCCGTTAAGAAAGGGGATTTTCCTCTTTCTTCAACACTCCAACACTTCACGTATCTTGTCCAAGTCTTAACCAGCTCCTTCCTCTTCATCTAAGAAAGAAAAAAAGTCTTCAAGCCTCACCTTTTATCCCCAAAACCGAGAGCCTGGGAGTGAACCAAGAAGAAAAATTTTCTTCTCTTTGTCTCATTCAATTATCCAAAACATTAACTACAACATCCTCCCTACTTTGGACATACAAAACCATGGATTAGGGGGAGTCAAAGAGCAAGAGAAAGAAAGGTAAGAACACCATTTAAGCTAAGTTATTCTTCTTCCATTTATCCATTTACATGGTTGCTCACTAACCCTCTTAATTTTGGTCCAAAACCGTGGGTGAGCAAAGGATGGTAGAGAATGTTTTTCTTCAAGCCAAGTTAAGGAGACTTCACTATTCTTGGAAGGTTAAGTGATAAATGCAAGTACTCTTCCTAGATCCTTCATGGATGTTCAAAGATCTATGTATACATGTTCATGTAAAGTTGGATCATTCATGATATATGTTCAATGTTTTTGGTATCAAAAATATGTAAATTTTATGTTTATAAATTAGGTAAATATGTTTATATATGTATATATGTCACACAGCCTAGGCATGGAAAATGGACATGCATGTGTAAATAAAATGAAATGAACACTCATATGTAGTATATATAAAAGTTAAAGAAGGAAAATGAAGACATATACCATGTTAAGAAAAGTGTACTAAGAAGGTGATTTTGATGTATTTGTTCATCTATTTTTCCATGATGATCATCAATATGTATTTTCTATGGTATTTTGGTTTCATATGTTTTATGATCTTGTTTTAGCATATTTATAAATGCATCATAAGCATGACTAACATAATTGATCATAAGTGTTGTTTTTGGATGATCATCATTTCATATATATACATGTATACACACAACCTAAATGTGTTTTTATGTCCTACTTGTTTTATTTTTATGGTTTCCATCCCTTTGCATGTTTATGTATTTTATGATGTTTTGTGAGACTTTATGTGGATGGGAGATAATATGTTTATAGTTAGTAGAAATGTTCAAACCAAGATATAAGTATAAGAGGTGAAAAGAAAAGGATTCATGTGATACATACACATATTTAAACATTCAGCCAAAAGGGTAAAAAGAGGAGAAAGGACACATTTTATGACATGTAATAAAAATAACTATGTTGGATATGAAAACAAAAGGTCATGAGATTAAAATATAGAATAAATAAATGTGTTATATAAAAAGAAAAACATAAATATGTATGTATATGTATATTCGGCCAAATGGCCACTCTTGGTATATATATGTATGCACGGTTGTATGTATATAAAGGTGGAACTCGTTGGCGGCTGCGACTGCTCCCTAATGTATATATCACATGGTTTGGTGTATCATATGTTTCGTTACCTGCTGAGAGTTCATATCATAAAGGGCATGGATCGCGCCCTACCATTCGGCAAGCCACACCGTCTTTACACCCTTCACTCAAAATGACGTGGCTGATAGAAGCTTGTTGTTACCTCCTGCTGCACGTATACCAAATGGTTTGGCGCATCTTTTATATTTCTGCCGGCACATTAGTTTGTGCAGGCATGCCTGGGACGAGGACATGGGTCATAATTCTCTTCCTGACCATTGACATGATTTTCGCCTGGCCAATGGATCAACATCAGCGGTGGATGCTCACACAGCTTTATGTTTTGTTGAATTTATGTGTAATTAGATTTCCATATTCTTTCACTTTCCACGATAGAGCCTATCAATACTCCAATTATATAAATATGTACGCTTTTTCCTTCGCCAAGGTTTTATCCACAAGGGTGGTTTTACTTGGCAAGGTTTTAATGCGGCATATCATATATAATTTGGATGTTGATAACCATATACTGTTCCTATCGCTATCTTTTAATTTCCTATAATACGGTTTTCCTCCGCCATAAGTGAGGGCTTATGATAATAAAATTTGTCTTATATATATATATATATATATATATATATATATGCACGCTTTTTCTTTTGTCAAGGTTTTATCCACAAGGGTGGTTTTACATGGCAAGGTTTTAATGCAATATATCATATGTTATTGGCCTTTCACACACACCATGTACCTTTATTAATTGTTCTCTTACGATGATGTGTTGAAAATTTCTGTAATATGGTATTCCTCCGCCATAAGTGAGGTTTATTTAATAACATAAACACCTTATATATATATATATATATATATATATATATATACACGGCCTATGTAGCGCTCCGCCTGGGACTAGGGTCTCGGCACGGTGCACCCGTCGTACTCTGCTACGAGAAGTACAAGGTTTCGATATCATTTATACACAAATCGTCATACCATGTATCGGTGAGCGGAAGCAAAGTAACATAAGCAGAAATAAACATCAACATAAGTGCATCATAATACATCATTAGTACATCATGAGTACAAATTATCTTAATACAAAGCTGAATATCCAAAATACAAAAGATGCCACTGCTGTCTACTAGTCTCCTCTCCACACCTAGTCTCGAGGCTCATCCTCTATGAACTCTGGCTCGGGGTCTTGAGGGTCTGCATGGTAAAATAAAGGGGTAAACGATAATGAATCGCTCAGCAAGTATTTCTGGCTTGATTCGTCAAGTGGATCATGCATGGGGAATAGGGAAGTGGGTAATACAGTGAAGTGTAACTTAAATATCAAATATATCATATGAATAGAGATAAAAGTAAATAAATCAACAAAAGTTAACAGTATAGAAAATCTGACAGAGATCATATAATAGAAGACCATCTCAAATAAGGAGCATCATAAAGTAAACTGATTCTTTCTTAATCATTCTTGTCTAACATATAGCCAGTATCATTCTTGTGTACAATCTCTTCGGTTTGTTTCTTATTGTTCTTTAATCATACTTGGCTCGTACTATAAGAGTCATAACTTAGGGGCACTAGAGGGCGCATGAGACATGATCGTGATATATGCGTCGTAAAACTTTTGAAAAACCTTTCCTTTAATACATAAATAAACATGGCATGACATGATTAACTATAGCACTTTCGTAACACAAGAATGGTACCTACGGCATATCGAATGATTCCCCGAGTAGCCGCGAGTACCATCTATGAATCCCGATGGTCCAACCACGGTGTTACATCATACGTACATAGGACTAACAGTATCGCGTTATAACAGAGAACCCGAGTCCTGGACGCATTGTTACACTCTGCAACAACGTATTTTGCCCCTGACATCCTCTCCTAGAACCAGACATTAGGCAACTCCATACAGAACGTCATAGACGTAACTGAAAGGTAGAGAACCCTTGTTGTGGACAAGGTGTTACATTCAGCCAGCAGATCATGCGTATACAGAAAGGTAGAGATCTCTTGTCCTAGACAAGGTGTTACACTCACCAGCAGATATATGCATAAGTCACGTGGAATCATTCGTCTCGCGGTACAATTCCTTAAATCATGACAACTTTAGAACATTGAATGCAGACTTACAAAAATGCTTGTAAATAAACTCAGAGTTGTTGAAAATTATGAAGACTGCATGAGGGAAGGCTTAACGTAGATCTCTTTTTCTTTTCATTAGCTTCATGGTCATTCTTATTTGAAATTAGTAATTGTTTGTTCGTAATTATATTTGATTATTATCTATTTAATTAGCTTTTCTTAATTGGCTAATTTGGCCTTTTTGATCCGTGAGTTATCATACATGTATACTTTAATTTCTTGGACATGTGGGGTTAGGAAATTATGTTCTTATAACTATTGAACCTTTAAATTGCCTTTCATTAATAATATAATTTTGACGCATATTTTATACGCATTTACATAATTATGCTTTCAAGTGGTTAATTCATGATAAGGCACCAAAATTGGGCTTAGGGCCGAAAAGTACCCATTACCCTACTTATATTAATCAATTTCTATTTAGTGTTCTATTGTGTTCATTTTTCATATATATGACTCATAATAATTATCTAAACACATAAAAATTGTTACGTGGTTGTAATTCATTATTTTAGTGCCAAAATGGACATTGGGTTGAAACCTAGTAAAGTCTAATACTTTGAAGTTCATCATTATGCAATGGTTACACTTATGGCTCTTTTACTATTTATGTACTTGTCATTCTTATCATAATTATTATATATACACCAACGGAAATTCGTGCTTCAGTATGACATATTTTATGCCCCTTGGCCTAAAGTAGGGGGTAGTTCAATATGAATTTTTCAACATATAACATTCATGCTTGATGCTAATGATGATACAATCTATCTTCATATTTTAATTATTATAGGTATTGTGATGATGATTCACAATGTACATCAACATACCTAATTTTAACATGCTCAAATCACATCATACACTTATACTCATGTTCACAAAGGTTATGTTTATGATGATGATCATGCTAACAAGGACATGCAAGCACATAAAGTGTAACATCCATAGAATCACACCTTATTAGACCATGATCATCACGATACACACCAAGATGATGGTGATGATTTCATGGCCAATGCTGGAGACTCATCAAACGTCCCCTCTAATAAGGAAAATGGTGATTCAAAGATGTTGATGATCAAAGATGACATCTTTAATGACATGCATTGTGAAATGGTTTGTTTTGTACCATCATGGTAGTATATTATTACCAGACTTATGTAAATCTCTCCTCTTATATACGAACATAAAGAAAGTGATATAATTCTTCACATGCATGTATGAAGATGATGACGGATGAAGTTCTTGATACACTTTCTAGTATAATGCACTCATATTCCTACAATTTACATCAAAGTGTTGAATGAATGGTAAAGTTCCCTTCTTCTTGTCATGCACGCCCTCAAAGGGCTGTTTATGCCTCGATTTTGTCATGCATGTTACCTCTAATTGTCATCGTAATTATATTTGAGGAATCCATTCAAGAAAAGTACACATGCATACACAAATTGAACATGCACACATACTCCTCATCAATTGATGTTAAAGACTTCATTTAAGTTGTAGCATGCATGATCCATTTCTTAATTGTGAACATAATAAACTTCATTTAATTTCCTTGAAGGAGCTATGAAGAATACTTGCCTTGGAATACTTGAATCTTACATCTAAGAGTAAAAGATTTCTTCTTTGTTCTTGGTGTAAGGGGGTATGGCCTAGATGGCTAAAAAGGAAGAAATGTTAGTCTTTCATGAAGGATAATAAGGTTATGGATATTCTAATACTCAATCAAAGTGATTCTTACCTTGAATGGCTTGGTGGTTCTTACTTTGCTAGCTAAAGAAACTCCTCTTCGTTCCTTAGTGAGACTTACGGTTATGGCCTAGCAATTGAGGTCATTGGAGTACTTATGTGGAGTATAGAAGGTGGTAAAGATGTGAGGACAAGTGGTACAGTGATTACCTTGAGGATTAAAGTGCATGCACCTTAGTGCTTAAAAAAGGAAGAAGTTCTCCTCTTGGCCTTGGTGGTCTCAGTTGAAGAAGGAGGAGAGGGAGAGACTTGCTTATGTATTGAGTGATAGAAGGGAAGTAGAGAGATGGAAGGAAATTTGTTGTCTGTGTGTGTGTGTGAGAGAGAGAGAGCTAAATGGGTGAATGAAATGAGAATGTTGAATTTAGAAGGAGTCTTGTCTCCCTTTTTGGTGGAGTAACCATGGGTTGAGGGTGAAGAAAGGAAGAGAGGAATTTCATGATTGCTTATGTTTGGGAAGAGGATATTGTAAGAGAATTAAGACATGCATGAGGTTTAATTGGTTGGAAATATGGTTGTAGGAATAAAGTGATGGAAAGGGTAATAATTTGTAACACAAGTTGTCTTACAAGGAAGAGGGTGACGCCAAGTGGGAGGGGAAAAGAAAATATTTTCTAGAGAAAGAGTGAGTTAGGGAGAATGATAGAAGACAAATGAGAAATTGTCTTGCATGCTAAGAGATTTTATTCCTGATTCTATGTCTTGGCAGAAATGTGCATGGTGGAAAGAAATGATTGCCATTCTTGGGTGAAGGTGTAAGTGGAGGAAAACGTATTTTTGCATTTAAGGAGATAGGCTAGTTATCTTATATTATGTAAGACTTGATATGATGGAGTTATAACAAAATGGTTGGAGGGAATGGATGAAAAGAATTTAAAATCTTACCTCCATTGTTGGCCGAAATTCCCATTAATGGTGGTAGGGAGATTCTTTTATCTTGTCTTGTGTTGGACAAAGGGAAAATATGAGTGTGGTAGAATAGTTTTAAACTTGCATGAATTATGATTGGGTGAGGAAGGAGTGTATAGGAGAATGAAATGATGACTTGAACCTAGGCCTTGGCCGAAATTCTTGTAGCATGGATGTTGGGAGGAATTATTCTTATGCATGAATTTTGGTTGGATGAATGTCTTATTGTGTAGGAATGAACATGATTGAGGCGAAAAGAAATAAAAGAGAAGAAATACAAAATCTTGGAATAATAGGGAGAGAGTAGCCGAAATTATGGTTAATGAGATGCATGATGGGGTTTTTCTTGGATTGGAAGGATAGTGGAGGGAAAAAGAGTTGCATGAATTCTTATTGGTTATTATTCTTATATTATGTAAGATTTGAAGTGATTGAAAGGAAGGAAAAGTAAAAGACAATGAATGAAACACTTTTGGGGATAAATAAAGAGGGTGGCTGGATGGTGGAGGGCAGGGGTGCAAGTGGGTAATGTTTTATTACCTTTAACCTTCCTTGTGTATTATTTTACTTTTTTCCTTTATTAAATCCTTGAATAACTTGTACCCTTAATTTTACACTTATTAAGTTAACCCTTAGTAGTTCTTAAGTTTTGTTTAACTTATGCATATTAATTCAAGTGCGGTACAATGATCGCGCTTGATTTCTATCGTAATTTATCTTTGTTCTCTTTGTCTCTTAGCCCGGAGATGGGTCGTAACAGTCCTCCCTCCTTATAAAAAGTTTCATCCTTGAAACGTAACGGTTCAATCATAATTCACTGCTGAGTGTTTTCTCTGCTGATTCCATCCCTAACACATGTAACGAGAATTTTCTGACGTAATGTCTTGGCTCTCAACATGCTTCTCTAAAATCATAATTTATAGCTTTGATTTGGAGTCCAAATTATCCCACCTATTGGGTATGTGTCTGTGGTTGACACCTGTATATAACTTATTCTAACTCCCATGATTTAGCAGTTATCCCTTCCGATATAAATACTTCGGCTGCGATTAATCTGTCGATGCTAAAATTCCAAAAATTTTAATCGTAGTTAAGTTGCGTATTTCGTCATACCTAATGCCGACTTTTGGTGTACAAAATCCTGGGTTGTGCTCCCTTTAAACCTAATGGTCCATTCGCGAGGGTCCTTCTTGTCGTTGTATTCATACCTGTGGAATTCTTGTCCTTCTGGGACACTCTCTTATCCGGTGCCCCACTTCGCCACACCCGAAACAGGCACCAGTCATTAAACGACATTCGCCTGTATGCCGTTTCCAGCATTGTGGGCTTTTCGAGATTGCTGCTGTCTGTGGCAAGTATGGATGCCACCTATTTATCTTATTTCTCCTGTTTCTCTTCTCGTGATCTAAAGACGAGATAACTTTTTCCACTCCATGACAATTCTCTAACAAACTTTCAAAGGTATCCGAGCGTGTGCGGATTAACCAATCCCGAATTCGAGGGTTTAGACCATGTCTAAACCTGATCATGTTAATTGCGTCATTATTCATTATCTCTGGAACGTATTGTCCCAAAGTGACAAAATGCCAGAAGTACTCGGGAACTGTAATTCCTTCCTCTTGCTTCAAGGCAGCAAACTCCTCAACTCTCTGCATCACAAATGCTGGGGAAAGATAGAATACGCAAAATTCTTCCACAAAGTCTTCCCATGCTACGGGTTGAGACAAAGGTTGAACATAGATTCTCCACCACTGTCTCGCTCTTCCCATCAGAAACAGTCGTATAATCTGCACCTTTACTTTTTCAGGTGTCCTATCAACCGAAAACCCTCCTCCACTGCATCTAACCATTTTTCTGCCTCATCCGAGTCAAGCATCCCATGAAAGTTCGGAACTCTTGTTCTTACCAGCAGGTCGTAGTAATAACTGCCGCTTCTCTGTGCATGAGACTGAGAGGGTGTGGGTAATGGAGTCCGGGTTGTATCCCTCTATGAAGCTCCCTTTATCTGACCTATCATGTATAAGGCCTCGGTGAATGTGCGGAGAAGCTCCTCTGAAGTAGGTGTCGGGGGTTGGGTGGGGTATGATAGTGATGTCCATGTCTGCTCAGGAACTGGGGTCGACTCTAGTGGTGATGGTGATGAGGTATGACTGCCAGGTCGCGATGTCATCCTAATAAAATCATCACATTAACGCTATTAGTTTATATACAACATGTACAGTTCATGTTTAAAGGTTAGATCATAATAACCTATTCTAACGATCCTATACTTAGGCTACCTCACTCAGTTCAGATCAATCTTAAGCTCTAAAATCATAACCTACGTACTTGTCATTGTTAATCTTATGTTGCCCGCTGTGGATCTGGAGCCTTGGGCTCTGATACCATATGTAGCGCCACATCTGGAACTAGGGTCTTGGCACGGTGCACCCGCCATACTCTGCTATGAGAAGTATAAGGCATCGATATCATTCATGCACAGATCATCATAGCATGTATCGGTGAGCCGAAGCAAAGTAACATAAGAGGAAATAAACATCAACATGAGTATATCCTAATACATCATCAGTACATCATGAGTATAAAATATCTTAATACAGAGTTGAATATCAAAAACACAAAAGATGCCACTGCTGGCTACTAGTCAGCTCACCAAACCTAGTCTCGCGGCTCATCCTCTATGAACTCTGGCTCGGTGTCCTGAGGGTCTACATGGTAAAATAAAGGGATAAACGATAACAAATCGCTCAGCAAGTATTTCTGCCTAGATTCGTCAAGTGGATCATGCACGGAGAACAGGAAAGTGGGTAATACAGTGAAGTGTAACTTAAATATCAAATGATCATATGATAGAACACCATCTCAAATAAGGAGCATCATAAAGTAAATTGATTCTTTCTTCATCATTCTTGTTTAACATATAGCCAGTATCGTTCTTGTGTACAATCTCTTCGGTTTGTTTCTTATTGTTCTTTAATCATACTTGGTCTCATACTACACGAGTCATAACTGAAGGGCACTAGAGGGTGCATGAGACATGATCGAGATATATGCGTCGTAAAACTTTTGAAAACCCTTTCGTTTCATACATACATAAATGTCAAATGACATAGCACTTTTCGTTAAATAAGAATGGTACCGACGACATATAGAATGATTCCCCGAGTAGCCACGAGTACTGTCTATGAATCTCAATGGTCCAACCACAGTGTTACATCATACGTACATAGGACTAACAGTGTCGAGTTATAACAGAGAATCCGAATCCCGAACGCGGTGTTACACTCTGCAACAACGTATTTTGCCATTGACATCCTCTCCCGGGACCAGACATCAGGCAGCTCTCCATACAGAACTTCATAGACTTAACTGAGAGGCAGAGAACCCTTGTCCCGGACAAGGTGTTACACTCAGCTAGCAGATCATGCGTATACAGAAAGGTAGAGATCCTTTGTCCCAAATAAGGTGTTACATTCGTCCAAAGATACATGCATAAGTAACATGGAATCATTCGTCTCGCGGTACAATTCCTTAAATCATGACAACTTTAAAACATTTCATGCAGAACTGATAAACATGTTTGTAAATAAACTCAGAGTTGTTTAAAATTATGAAGACATGCATGAGGGAAGGCTTAACGTAGATCTATTTTTCTTTTCATTAACTTCATGGTCATTCTTATTTGAAATTAGTAATTGTTTGTTCGTAATTGTATTTGGTTATTATTTATTCAATTAGCTTGTCCTAATTGGCTAATTTGGCCTTTTTGGGCCGTGTGTTATCATACATGTATACTTTAATTTCTTGGACATGTGGTGTCAGGAAATTATGTACTTATAACTATTGAACCATTAAATTGCCTTTCATTAATAATATAATTTCAACGCATATTTTACACGCATTTACATAACTACGCTTTAACGTGGTTAATTCATGATAAGGCACCAAAATTGGGCTTAGGGCCAAAAGTACCATTACCCTACTTAAATTACTCAATTTCTATTTAGTGTTTTATTGTGTTCATTTTTCATATATATGACTCATAATAATTATCTAATCACATAGAAATTGTTACATGGTTGTAATTCATTATTTTAGGTGCTAAAATGGCCATTGGGCCGAAACCTAGTAAAGTCCAATACTTTGAATTTCATCATTATGTAATGGTTGCACCTATGGCCCTTTTACTTTTTATGTACTTGTCATTCTTATACGTAATTATGAAAATATACACCAATAGAAATTTGTGCTTCAATATGACATATTTTATGCCCCTTGGCCGAAAGTAGGTGGTAGTTATGAATTTTTCAACATTTAACATTCATGCTTGATGCTAATGATGATACAATCCATCTTCATATTTTAATTATTATATGTATTGTGATGATGATTCATAATGTATATGAACATACTTAATTTTAACATGCTCAAATCACATCATACACATATACTCATGTTCACAAAGATTATGTTTCTGATGATGATCATGCTAAAAAGGACATGCAAGCACATAAAGTGTAACATCCATGGAATCACACCTTCTTAGACCATGATCATCAAGATACACACCAAGACGTGGTGATGATTTCATGGCCTATATTGGAGACTCATGAATCGTCCCTTCTAATAAGGAAGATAGTGATTCTAAGATGTTGATGATGGAAGATGACATCTTTAATGACAGGCATTGTGAAATGGTTTGTTTTATACCATCATGGTACTATATTATTACCATACTTATGTGAATCTCTCCTCTTACATATGAACACAAAGAAAGTGATATAATTCTTCACATGCATGTATGAAGATGATGATGGATGAAGTTCTTGATACACTTTCTAGTATAATGCACTCATATTCCTACAATTTACATCAAATTATTGAATGAATGGTAAAGTTCCCTTCTTCTTGTCATGCACGCCCTCAAAGGGCTGTTTATGCCTCAATTATATCATGAATTTACCTCTAGGTGTCATCCTAATTATATTTGAGGAATCCTTTCAAGAAAAGTGCACATGCATAAACAAATTGAACATGCACACGTACTTCTGATCAATTGATGTTAAAGACTTCATTTTAGTTGTTGCATGCGTGATCCATTTATTAATTGTGAACATAATAAACTTCATTTTTAATTTCCTTGAAGGAGCTAGGAATAATACTTGCCTTGGAATACTTGAATCTTACACTTAAGAGTGAAACATTTCTTCTTTGTTCTTGGTGTAAGGGGGTACGGCCTAGATGGCTAAAAAGGAAGCAATGTTAGTCTTTGATGAAAGATAATAAGGTTATGGATGTTCTAATACTCAATCAAAGTGATTCTTAACTTGAATGGCTTGGGGGTTCTACTTTGCAAGCTAAAGAAACTCATCTTCCTTCCTTAGTGAGGCTTAAGGTTATGGCCTAGCAATTGAAGTGATTTGAGTACTTTTGTGGAGTATAGAATTCAATAAAGATGTGAAGACAAGTGGTATAGTGATTACCTTGAGGATTAAAGTGCATGCACCTTTGATACTCGCTTGAAAAACGAAGAAGTTCTTCTCCTCTTGGCTTTGGTGGTTTGGTTCCTTACAATCACATTTATCGCGAGGCAAACATGGCGGCACACTATTTAGCACAGCATGCAATATTACACCCACGCACGGAACATTTTACATCGACCACTCTGCCCTCATTGGTCCGTGCGGCAGTCACATTGGATCTTACTTCCGTTCATTTGCGGGTGCCTTGACAACAGTCTTCCATATGGATTGGCGAGGTTTCACATCTACTGCCTGCAACCTTAGGGATGCAGGCAGGCACGGTATGGTTGAACATCCACTAATCTACGATTTATACATTTTATTTCAAATACATAACATGCCTCTTTTTTTCATTGGAGCGATTTGGTTATCACATCAACTATCTATTTACTCATTGGTGATTGGAAAACTATGTCGCTGGATCCTACGCTATACATGGTTTACTCGCATGGTGGATCCATTCAGATTTTATGTGGCAGGACTTTTTCCATTGTCGCCTTGGTCCCTTGGTCAAGGCGACTTGGGTATGCATTTTCCCACTCTGTTTGTGCTTATTATTCTCAACACTAATGCTTTATTGATGTGCTATTCCCATTTGTGCGAGATTCTTTTACACATCACGGTGGTGAGCCTTGTTCCCGAAGTGGGGCACTTTCTTTCTGCATTTTTGGTTCTCACAACTTGGACGAACATGGCGCATCATTACACTTTGTCGCCTTGGCACCTAAACTGCCAAGGCGACTCTGGTATGTGCTTGGTTTTTCTACCTCTGATTGCTCAGTTACACGCTCACATTGACCTCCTTTCTCTCTGGACATCTTCTGAGGTTTGGGTTTTCAAGAAAATGGCAAGACAAAGATGCGGCGATTGCAACAGCTTCAACATTCTACTGTTCACACAAAAGTATACGGCATTCATGGATTTGTACATCATTTTATGTTCTTATCATATCAATGACAGTCGTATAAATATGTACGCTTTTTCCTTCGCCAAGGTTTTATCCACAAGGGTGGTTTTTCTTGGCAAGGTTTTAATGCGGCATATCATATACGACTGGAGATATGACATCCTTGTTTCGTTATTTCATTTATTCGAATACTCTGACAATGTAATATGGTTTTTCCTCCACCAAAAGTGAGGCTTTTAATTAATAAATAACTTCTTTTCAATATATATATATATATATATATGGGTGACACCAAATGCATGTCCACCAAATGCCATTTTTCATATTTCTCAGTGTACTAATTGGTTTCTGTTTCTATGCATGGCTCTATTGATGCAACACTGCTGGCGGAGATATCTCTTCAACACGAATCCACTCGCCGTATACAACATTCAACTATGGATTTCAGCAAGCGTCACACATTCTACATTAGCCTACTCAACAGCTCACTCCTTTCATATAAATATGTACGCTTTTTCCTTCGCCAAGGTTTTATCCACAAGGGTGGTTTTACTTGGCAAGGTTTTAATGCGGCATATCATATATGATTGGAGATTAGAAATTATTTGCGCATTGTACTATTATTATTCATACACTCAAATATTTGTAATATGGTTTCCCTCCGCCATAAGTGAGGCTTAATAAATTCATTTCTTTCGGAAAAAAAAATATGGGTGAATGAAATGAGAATGTTGAATTTAGAATGAGTCTTATCTCCCTTTTTTGTGGAGTAACAATGGGTTGAAAGTGAAGAAAGGAAGAGAGGAATTTCATGATTTCTTATGTTTGGGAAGAGGAGATCGTAAGAGGACTAAGACATGCATGAGGTTTAATTGGTTGGAAATATGGTTGTAGGAATGAAGTGATGGAAAGGGTAATAATTTGTAAGACAAGTTTTCTTACAAGGAAGAGGGTGACGCCAAGTGGGAGGGGAAAAGAAAAGATTTTCTAGAGAAAGAGTTAGTTAGGGAGAATGGTTACAAGACAAATGAGAAATTGTCTTGCATGCTAAGAGATTTTATTCTTGATTCCATGTTTTGGCCGAAATGTGCATGGTGGAAAGAAATGATTGCCATTCTTGGGTGAAGGTGTAAGTGGAGGAAAAATTATTTTTGCATTTAAGGAGATAGGCTAGTTGTCTTACATGATGTAAGACTTGATATGATGGACTTATAACAAAATGGTTGGAGGAAATGGATGAAAAAAATTTAAAATCTTACCTCTATTGTTGGCCAAAATTCCCATTAATGGTGGTAGGGAGATTATTTTATCTTGTCTTTTGTTGGAGAAAGGGAAAATATGAGTGTGGTAGAATAGTTTTAATCTTGCATGAATTATGATTGGGTGAGGAAGAAGTTTGTAAGAGAATGAAATGATGACTTGAACTTAGGCCTTGGCCAAAATTCTTGTAGCATGGATGTTGGGAGGCATGATTCTTATGCATGAAATTTGGTTGGATGAATGTCTTATTGTGTAGGAATGAACATGATTGAGGAGAAAAGAAATGAAAGAGAAGAGATAGAAAATCTTGGAATAATAGGGAGAGAGTAGCCGAAATTATGGTTAATGGGTTGCATGATGGGGTTTTTCTTGGATTGGAAGGATAGTGGAGGGAAAAAGATTTGCATGAATTCTTATTGGTTATTATTCTTACATTATGTAAGATTTGAAGTGATTGAAATGAAGGAAAAGTAAAAGACAACGAATGGAATAATTTTGGGGATTATTAAAGAGGGTGGTCGGATGGTGGGGGGTTGGGGTGCAAGTGGGTAATATTTTATTACCTTTAACATTCCTTGTGTAGTATTTTCCTCTTTTTCCTTTATTAAATCCCTAAATAAATGTATCCTTAATCTTACACTTATTAAGTTAATCCTTAGTAGTTCTTAAATTTTGTTTAACCTATGCATATTAATTCAAGTGTGGTACAACGATCCCGCATGATTTCTATCGTAATTTCTCTCTGTTCTCTTTGTCTCCTAGCCCGGAAATGCGGGTCGTAATAGCCTATGTATGCATTTAGTTATGGAATCAATAATTTGGTACATGTATATGGATATAAATATGCACAGCATGAAGAATGATATAAAATATGATTTTTTATGTAAGGGTTACTTTATTGAAATGAAGCCTCACTTATGGAGGAGGAATACCATATTATATAGTCATCGTAAGAAAACCAATGGAACAAAAATCGAATGATTGCTGTCCTCCAATCGTATATGATATGCCACATTAAAACCTTGCCAAGTAAAACCACCATTGTGGATAAAACCTTGGCGAAGGAAAAAGTGTACATATTTATACGACTGGTTTGTGATGCAAATACAGTGAAACAAATGTACATGAAAGAATTGCTTGCTGCGTGGGTCTCCATTGAGCACAACATACGATCAGGAGCAGACGTAGGGCTGGCAGCAAACGGGCGTCCTCCAAATTGTCCCTCGTGACATAACAAAGGTGTAAGGATCACTATCTTCTGTGGATTATAAAATCGCGTAAATGAATGACTGATAGACGTACCCATGTCACCTTGATTCTCCCAGAACCAAGGTGACCACAAGCTATGATGCCGTAACTGGCTCTGCCTCAGCGTATGTGCCACAGCCAGCCAACATTGCAGTGTTTGTATTGAATGACAATCCATGAAAATAACCATGAGGTCAGATAGTAAAGCATGCGTAATACAAATGAAGCTAAATAGAGAAAGCAAAGTAAGAGCGCGTATCTGCGTTGCCTGGGCCAGATAGGACCGCAGGCAACAGAATATGAACAGAGCCAACACAATGTGAGACATAATTAAGTACGCTGTGATGGAAGCTGAAGATCCAAAATGAGCGCCCCCCGAACGTCACATGGTAGCATGCGAAGGTTTTCATAATGTGCCAGACCTGCCACTCTATAACCATATCGTGCATGGCCATGGGCAGCTGAATTGGCTTGTCTAGGACAATATTGAAGAGTGGAGTTGTTGAGAGTCAACAGCGGTGTTGTCCGACGTACATCATCCCCCAACGCGCCTGTGTAAGACTGTGTGTTGGCTAACATGGAAAGAAGGAGCTGGCAATCCGTATCTGCAATTATTTGGGTGTATTCCCTGGCATAGTAGGCCATGGCTAACATCAAGGTCATCAACTCCGCCCTTAACGGACTTACCATGGGCAAAGCAAAGGCAATGGCGGAAACCATAAGACCTTGATCGGACCGAAGTATCGCAGCACCCGCTGCCAAAGATCGTCCAACCGTTGCATCCACATTGAGTTTCATCTTGCCTGTAGGAGGCAGTATCCAATGTATTTGAGGCAAACTTCTTGCCGTTTACCGAAGCACACCAGTGTGCATTGACATTCTTACTCTTTCAAACAGGCATTGTGACGCAAATGATTCGGACCCAAAGTGCACAGCTGCGTACTTCTTCCAGATTATCCACAATACCATTGAAGGCACCACCACCCGTAATTGCCCAATCATGGATGATTTTGATGAGCTACGCCACCATCGAAACAAATGGGCCTTAATAGTATTACTCAACGGCATTGGCCCCGAAAATATATTAGATATGTCAATCCAGATAGGTTTTATCTTTGCACAATGCAGAAACACATGATCCTGTTCATCTGATGACATACGACAGAATGCACATTGTGAAGGGAAAATGGTTGTCCAAGCACGCATATTATGTACCATTGGCAAGGAGTTGATCCACAATCTCCATAGAAAAACCCGCACACTTGGTTGCATGGTCTTCCACCAAACAAATCGGAACACACTCTGCGTTGAAGAAAATGTTGCAGCAATAGCAGCATTGGCTGATTTAATTGAAAATTGTCCATTCGTGTCCGGTAGCCAGTGATAGGAATCTCCGCTCCTCGCTGTATGTTCCATCATAAAACCATGTATGGCATAAATACGCTTCTATATAGGAGAATCATATATATATGACAGTATAAAGAAGAATGATTACCATATTTCCTTTTGGTGAAATCAGCCCATAATGTGTGCGAGTGATGATATTTCCACCACAATTGACCATATATGCTTTCTGGACATCCAATATATGGCGAATGCCTAATCCTCCTTCGGATTGAGGCCTAGTGACTGAAGACCAAGAACGCCAGTGATGGCGATCCTTCCAAAGGAAAGCTGCCATTTTACGGTTAAGAACATCAATAACACCCTTCGGCAGCCGTGAACTCGCTATAATGTGTATAGGAATGGAATTTAACACATGCTTCAATAACACCAATCTTTCGGCCATTAACAAAAGCTTGTTACTTCAGGAATTTAGCTTTGCATCAAAATGACTTATAAGGGGGGTACAATATCTTGCACGATTAATACCATGATACAAATAAGATCAAAGATACTTGATTGGTAAGGAGGCAAGACGCATGCCCAAAATGGATGCAGCGTTAGATCCAGAAACTCCACTTCCAACCACGATTTGACTTTTGGGATAATTCACCAGTTGACCTGATGCCTGCTGATATAATGTCAAGAAAGAATGAAATTTGGCCAAGTTTCTGCTACTCCCATTTAGAAATATTAAGAGATCATCAGCAAACCCTAAATGTGAGACACAAGGGATGCGTCCTACAGTGAAGCCTTTAATATCTCCCGTAGATATTAAAGCTTTTAAACCTCTAGAGAATCCTTCCGATGGTATGATAAACAATAAAGGTGAAAGAGGATCTCTTTGTTTCACACCTCTCCCTATATTGAAAAAATATGTTTGACGGCCATTAACCAGAATGGAACAGCGAGTGGAGCGCAAGTTGTTTATAATAATGCGAACTAGGCGGGAATGAAATCCCATGCGATTCAATATCATATCAAGATAACGCCAGCTAACTCTATCAAATGCTTTTTCCATGTCAAGTTTGATAATCAAATGACCTCCCCGCGGTCGCTTGTTCAAGACATGCACCATTTCTTGAGCAAGTAGAATTTGTTCGGTTATGCCTCAACCTTGCATAAATCCTGCCTGCTCTGGTGAAATAATCTTCGGCAATATATGTCCCAGGCGAGTAGAAAGTAGTCTCGTGATAACCTTTGAAATGAAGTTTGTGAGACAAATAGGTCTAAAGTCCGCAAAAGTTTGTAGATTGGGAATCTTGGGAATTAGTACTATTGTGGTCGTTGCAATATGACAGGGTACTGGAACACCCAAATAAAACTCTTTTACCGCCTTGATAACATCAGAAGAAATGAGATGCCAAAACCTTTTGTAAAAGGATCCCGAGTATCCATCAGGGCCAGCTGCGCTAGTTGGGCTTAAGTCCCACACTTCCCGTTTGATTTCGTCCTCCAATGGAATTGCTTGGAGATTCATGTTATCCTCCTCCGTCACTAACGCCGGTATGTGTGTTAAAAGTGTCTCGTAATTCATCACTTGTTCTTCAGCAAATAAGTCAGAAAAATACCGGACTGCTTCAGCTTTTATATCATCCGCCGATGTACATTGTGTTCCATCTGGTGATTGTATACAAACAATTGCTTTTTTATGCCTCTTTTCCTTCACGGTGTTATGATAAAATGCTGTGTTTGCATCTCCATCCTTGAGCCATCGAACATTAGCTTTCTGCTTCCAATAAAGGAATGCACGTTTCTGAGCAAGTTGTAGTTGAGCAACACTGTGATGATAAGCAGAGCGTGTAGATTCATTAGGGCTCAAATCAAAATCCTTTTCACACCGAAGTGCCTCCGTTTTTGCCAATGTGACCGCATCAAAAATGTTGCCAAACACATCCTTATTCCATTGTTGTAATTCTTTTGTTAGACGACGAAGATTATCAAATAGTCCCCACATCCCTCCCATCGTGGGAAAAGATGTCCACGTATGTCTGACAAAATCATCAAAATCTGGATGCATAGCCCAAACATCAAGGTATCGAAAGTTAGCCCTGCCTCGTTGCATGGCTGAGTCACACATCAAAAATAACAGGGCATGATCTGATGTTGCCCTAGATAAGTGTTGTACTTGCGCAATGAGGAAGATGTCCAAAAATGATGAATAATAGAAAAACCTGTCTAAGCGACGCCATACTCTGCCTAATCCACGACCATCACACCAAGTATATAGCGATCCTTGGAAAGATATTTCATGTAACGCACAGGATTGTACGCAGTCATTAAAATCATGCAAAGAGCTCAATTTTGGAGCAGAACGGCCTCGATGTTCTTCCAACGTACGAAATGTATTAAAGTCTCCTCCAACCAACCATGGGATTTGTGACGACACATGCAAAGAATAAAATATGATTACTTTATGTATATTTTTATGAAATATGAAAGTACATACAAAGGAATAGGAAGTTAAGGTTTTTAGCCCTTTTTATTAAGTATAAGATGGATATTTTCAGAATATGTGGATGGATAAATTTGTGCCAAAATGGGGCTGTTTGGCCGAGTATATGAAGAAGGAAAAGAAGATGAAAATTTCATGGTTTAAGTTATGGATTAAGTGCATGTGTAGTAAACTTTGAGGATATGATGATATGAATACATTTGAGTCTTTATATATGTTGAATGGATTATAAATCGAATCATTTTCATACATGTCTTCATCTCACAAAAGTTTAAAAAGCTTTCATAATTGATTCCATTGGCATATGTTTATATGATATGATATGTTTGGAGGGCCGTCCTGATGCCTACTGATGTTGGTGATGTCCAGGAGGCATACAGGATATTATCGATAACCGGAGCACCGCTTGACACTGGAACCTAGGAGAGGTTGGTTTCATGGGCATACAGTCCCTACCGTTACAGTTATAATTTGGCCGAGTGTAACACCTTGTCTAGGACAAGGGATCTTCGCCTTATCAACGTCATCATTCGATTCTAAGTACATATGATGTAACACCATGTGGACTTATTAGGATTCATATTGTACATGGTGACTATATGGGGAACCATTCGGCATGTCGTGCAGTATCGTTTTTACGTATGATAAGTGCTATAGCCATCATATGACATGACATGTTTTATAGATGTTTTATGGTAATGATATGTACAAACATATTATAAAATATGCATATGACATGATGATTTATCGTAGAGACATCAGTTTTGATTTATTTTTTTCGTTACAGAATTTTATGACATTGTTTCAAAGTTACCGCATCGTATGAATATCGCATTTACATGACTCACATAAGGACTTGATGTATCTAGATCATATGATTAAGTATGATGACATCATTGACTTATACGGGGATTCTAAGTGTTGATATACATGATAATGGTGTTTAATAGTAATATGATCGTATAGAATGTTTACTTGATAAAGATATACATGTTATATGATATATATTTATCTTTATGTTACGCAATTGATTTATTAAATTGGAGACACAATCCGTTATGTTCTTATTATGCAGTATTACTTTCTTACCCCGTCTCCTCATGGATGATCCATATGACGTATCTAGTCGGACTACTTGTTGGGTGATTATGTTTATCACTCATACTTGTCTTATCACTATTTGCAGAAAACATGTACCGCTATATGGATTGTTGAGGATGCGTCCAGATAGATTAATGGTGTCAGCACAGTATGTCGAGGGATTAGTTTTGAAGATGTGATTCATTTGATTATCATGTATTCAGAGGATTTCAGGTTTAGTATCGTATGATTTGTACATAACTATAATGTAAAGTAATGCATGTCGATTGTATTTTGTTTATATTATGTTGCTTCTGCTAATCGATTCATTATTCATGCCGACATGCACATGTATAGTATCGACGCCTTATACTTCTCGTACCAGAATACGGCAGGTGCACCGTGTAGAGAAAAAGAGGGTTTGAGTGATTATAAAATACATGATTTAAATAACGTGTTACAAAGAAATGCATGACAAGTTTTATAAAATGACACGTTTTTGAATGAAACCTACCTTATATAGTTCATATATAATGTTGTCGTACTAACGAGCCATGAAGCTTTAAAGCTTACATCAAATGGCAAGCATTTGTTGTGTTTGAACTATTTTCAGGTGCCATCATTAATGAACTAAACTAGTTCATTAAGTGAAGTACTTAGTTAAATAAACTAAGTAGTTCATTAAAGAAAGCTATATTTGGAAAAGGCACAAAGGAAACAAATTGAAGAATGGAAAGTTTTCTCCACCCTTTCCACACACCATTTATAATATATTTATATATATATATTTAGATTTTTCTAAAAAGGCACATGCACACATATTCCAACGTACTACCGACACGTTATATATTATACGAACGTACGTTAACGTCACACCACTATATTTAACTCATATTTATGAGTATATTTAGGTCTTATATCATATGATATAAGTCATGGTGACGAAAAATTTATTACGGCACGTTAAAATGTTCTAAACCAAAAATTGTCGTATCGGATGAATATCGAAACTTCGCCAACGTGTCACGTACTTTCCATATATAGATGGCCAGCCCCTACACATCAAAAATGGCCACAAATTTCGTGGCTTACATGGTATATACAGCCATAAAATCATTCCATGTTGGCGCACACAAATCACCCCAAAATAAGGTCAAATTGTGGAGATTCCAAATTCAATTGTTTTCACATGTTGGGCGTCACTTTAATCAGACCTAAGTGCTGAATATTAAAGTTTAATTTATATATATTATGTGTAACATAATATATATAACATGTGCAAAAAGTTGGAATTTAATCCGAGAAAAATCGGGTAATCGACAAACGTCGAAAATTCGGTTTTCTACGAACACGACACATGGAACATTTTTGGCATGGCATATAACATGTATCTAGACACTTTTTACATATTCTATACATTCTAAAGTGTTCTAGAAAAATCAATTAAGGGCTGATTGGAATGTACCATATGTGTATAATTATATGTGCACTATTTTACAAAGTTTGCAAAAATAAAATTCAGCACATGTATATTCATCATCACACGCCTAGACAGCCATGTTGGAGCTTATGTGGAGCTTTGTTGGCATCTTGATTGGCCAAGAATGAAGCATACAATGTTGGTGACATAAAGAAAGAAGCTACACAAGGTAACATTTCCAACTTTGTCATATTTGTGACACATGCTGAAAATTCAGCATGTGTAAAATAGAGCTGGCCGATTTTTGCTACTTAATTATGTCATATTTACCACTTTGAATTATGTGGATTAATTGAAAGATGTTATGGCAATGTTTTGAATATTTTATGGAAATAATCAAGTGATAGTTTCAAATATCACACATGTTGAAAATTTCAGCATGTGCGTAATGTACTTGGCCGAATTCATGACCTTCTTGGTGACCAATTTTTATTCCAAAATTAGTAGAAATGTTATGTCCTAAATGATTATTGATTTCTTCTTTATTTTCAAGGAATTAATCAAATACAAACTTGGCAACAATTTGAATAAAGTGTGAATATCACACATGCTGAAATTTCAGCATGTGTAAATAGCATGTGGCCAATTTTACTCAAGGAAGTTGTGATAATTTGTCTTGCTAATTATGTAGAATGATTATGTGATTTATGGAAACACTTTTATGGCTAACAGGCACATATTTTTAAGGTTTATTTTCAGATTTATCTAGTTATCAAATGATGACAACTTCCATCCAATCAATGAGTGCCAAGTAAGCAAGAGCTTAATGATCATACAATGAGGAGTTGCCAAGTAAGCAAGGAAATATCACAATGATGCAATATACTCTTCCAAAGACTTAAAAAAATTCAATAAGGAGATCAACACATAGGGGGCGGCCAAAATGTTGATAAAAAGAGAAGAACGAGAACACACAAAATAGAGCTTACAATTCTCAAGATCAAAAACGTTTTCATCTTCTTCTTTATACACTTTTTTCTCTTTACTTTCTTAAAGCCTATTATATTCGTATTCATATATCTTGAATAGGCTTCTTACATACCACCATATACTCTTTATTGTTGTAAAGGATTGATCAAGGTGTGATCAATCTTGCACTCGCAAGGTGGTGGTGTTCGTGATCATTGTATTCACATACAATGTTTGTAAAGGATTAAAGTTGGTACGTAACTCCATCAACCTTGTGTGGTAAGGTGTTATTTGTATTTTGTGATTAGTGCTAACCAAGGAAGGTGTCCTCGAAGACTGGAGTAGGTTGTTTTAACCGAACCAGTATAAAATTCCTTGTGTTCTCTACTTTCAGCACTTACTTTTAATTTTCAGCACAGTGCATCGTTTTTATCACGTTCGTAAAAATAGTAAACAAATTTCAAAAATCACGAAACTTTCAAGAAACATATCCACATGTCTTAAGGTTCTTTTGGCGTAAGTTTCAACCCTTTTGGACAAGTATAAGTCATTCAAACATCAAATGTTCTAAGACTAGTGCGGTCTAATTTTCAGGTTTGCAAAGGTTGAGACTTTGAACGTATTTGACTAACTTCCCAAAAGAATTTTTCAAAAATGTTTCAACCCAATTAAATAAAACTAATAAGGGGTTAGTCATTAAATATTCAGAGCATTTAGAGTCACGGTTAAATAGGAATCAATTTTTCAAATCAGATTACCGGTTCTGGCAGATTTGCGCAATCTGACCACCAACGATTTTTAAAGGGGTTAGAGGCTGAATTTTAATCTGAACTTTTTAGGAGATACTCAGAACATCTGAGACTAAGATCTCTCCAAATTTCAGAATAATTGAAGACATGTAACCTAGTATTCAAAATATTTCAAAACAGGTCCTGAAAACAAAAACTGTTTTCAGAAGTTGGGTTTTTTGGTTTAAAATAATTTTAAAAACCACATTTTCCGCACCCACTTTTCAACCCCCCTTTCTAGTGGTGCCTTGCAGATCCTACACACTGGACCAAAACCATAGTTTCGGGCGGGGCATTACAGAATGTGTCGATGAGGTCATGTACAAAGTTGTATCCTCGGATGTCTAGTTTCCATAGCATCTTAAATGACCTCAAAACATCTTCTAATGAGAGAGTTATGGCCAAAATACCGGATAGGATCATCCTGTGAAAACTCTACTTTTTAAGCGTTTTTTGCAAATTTGGAAAGCGTACTTTCCTATCTTCTAACCAACATTTGTAATGTCTAAAAACATGTAATATGATTCTAAAATATATTACAAAAGATTATAAGCCATGGTGGCCGAAAATTAAGTCATAAAAAATACTACGGACGCACTTCCTCCTACTCTATCTCGCTGCACATCATCTTCTTACCATTACGCTCCTTTTGACTTTATTAACTGTCAAGCCTCTTCTACTCACTCGTCGAGTCCCAGCGTTGGTGTTTCCTCGTTCAACCACCTTTTAAGTAAAATCGTGGCCAGGGAAAACGGCATTTCTGCTGTCACCTTCAAAAGAAAGTTCCTCCAAATTTGTTTGGTTTCTCCACGTGTTCAACAGGATGTGGAAAGTTCACCTGTGGCGCACCAACATGCGCAAGAGGGACTCCACGAGAATTGTTTTGGATACCGGGCATATCGTTGTTAGTCCAAGCAGGTATACTTCCAGAATGTACACCATTAAAGCCATGAGCAGAATACAGGCTTTCAGCAACATTGTGTTTTATTTTTTTCTGTACAGACGACAGAAAATAAGCAAATCAAAACCAGTCTGATTCGTTCAAGTAAAACAAACAAAATAAGTTTAATTTATTCTGCTGTTCAAAATTCGTTTTGCATGCCAGCAGAATAACGGCATATAGTAGAATTCATAATAAATGAATTCTTCTTAAGATTGTTGGAAAACTATATTTCACACTAATTAAATACTACAACTAGTATATGATATACTAAAACTAAATTCACCAATATCTAGTTAATAAATCAAAGTAAGCAGGCAAACAAAAGCACTAAAATGAAGAGTATATATATGTGTTGAAACTTGGGCTTACATGAGGTGAGGCCCGTATCCACTCAAAACCTCAAGGCAATGGATAGTGGAACCTCATGCTCATATAAGCCATGCATTTTTTCTCAAATTAGCCAATGTGGGATTCTCAACACCCGCCTTCACGTGGCAACGTGGCTTAACTTACACACGTACCTTACAACCCACCCTCAATCACAAACCACAAGCCAGACATGAACATCTGGACTTAGGTGAGGGCCAGGCAAGGGGTGAGTCCACATTTTAAACATGCTCTGATACCATGTTGAAACTTGGGCTTACATGAGGTGAGACCCGTATCCACTCAAAACCTTAAGGCAATGGGTAGTGGAACCTCATGCTCATATAAGCCATGCATTTTTTCTCAAATTAGCCAATGTGGGATTCTCAACAATATGTATGCGCATGAAATGTTGCATTTAAAATGCTAAGCCCCAGCGGTCTAGGATCTAGTCCTTAACCACAAATTGATTGGATATACTGTGCTAATCCAGAAATAGCAAACGTCTCTTAGAATACACTGTACTGTTTCTATGAATGGCACTGCTACAAATAAACTTTAGTGAACTCAGAAAACGTCTTGATTTCTCTTCAAACGGGCATCCTAAACACTTCTAGAGTACTTGCAAAATGCAACAAAGAAGATGCAGAAAAAGATGAGAGGATTTCTTAGAAGGAGAGAGGAAAAATCTGTGGGCATAATGATCATCAAACGGGGTTTATATAGGTGCAGTAGAGGAGTCGTCAATTGTAGTCAGCTAAGATTTTGTTATTTTATAACAAATAAAATTGTAGCTAATTTTAAGATAAGAGAGAATGAGCTCATCCAGTAGGCTGTTGAAGAAAGGACCAGTGGGCCGGGCCTCAGGTCAGGTCAGGGCAAAATGTGCACAACGAGAGGATAGTACAGGTGTTCAATTCTATGTAATTGATGCACAGTTGATCGAACAGGTCGTAAATCCAGGGCAGTAGATATTTATTCTTGATGGTGAATTTGTTCAATTCTATGTAGTTGATGCACAACCTCATACTGCCATCCTTCTTCTTTTCGAATAGTACAGGTGCACCCCAAGGTGAATCGCTGGGGCATATATAATTCTTCTCAATCAACTCTTGCAACTGTACTTTCCACTCCTTTAACTCTGGTGGAGCCATCTGGTATACTGCTTTATAGATCGGTTTCACTCCTGGTACGACAATAATTTCAAACTCTATCTCCCTATCTAGTGGTAAGTAGACAAATCATCTAGAAAAACATCCGAAAACTCCCTACATATGGAATAATGTCGAACTAAGGTATTTCTTGTTCGGCATTGAGGGCGTATACAAGAAAACCTGCGTCTCCCTACTTTAGAGCTCGATGTGCTTAAGCGGCGGTCAGGTACACGTTCTTCAGAATCTTCTTCAGCTTACTATTACCTTGATAGGCAACCTCTTCTCTAGCCGGGTCTTTGATCACCACTCACTTCATTCGGCAATCAATATAGGCATTAATATTGAACATCCAATCCATACCCAAAATGATATTAAAGTCTCTCATCTGTATAGGAATTAATGTGGCATCAAACTGCTGCCCTTCCATCTATATGTCACAATTTTGGCACAGATGGTGGGAGATAATGACTTGACCACCAGCTGGCTGAACTTGATAAGGAGTCTCCAACCATGTAAGACAGCTGCTAAGGTTCTTGTCACGCCTTTTAGATACGAACGAGTGGTTTGCACCACTATCGAACAATACATTTGCGGGTATATTATATACTAGTATCGCACCTGAGACAATTTATAATTCAAGTATATAATTCTAAACAGGTAATTAACAACTATATTTAAATTGCGTAATTCAATATACATGTCACTACGTTAGGGGCATCTAGAATTTTAGCATCTGTCATCATATGTATTCGGGTATTAGCATGTGGATGGTCCCTCTGATGCGGAGCATTTCTCTGTGCCTCGTTGTTTGGCTCTATATAGTCCCTTATCATGTGACTCATCTTGCCACATTAAAAAAGGTGTCGATCCTCAATAGGCACTCTCCGTTGTGCTGTCTCATACAAGTGGGGCATCAAAAAATAACTGGCAGTGGCTGGTGCCAGGGCTACTGCTAACACTAAGGGTGTGACTGACTCTGAGGCTTCTGTCGACGCTGGAGCTTCTGCTGAAATCGGCCACCCTCTCTCCTTACGGTCTTGGCCCATTCTGGGACCAGTTATCTCCAAACTATTAGGGCCTCTTGCCTCTGGCCTCCTCATCGCATCTCATAATGTCCCTCTCTACGCGGTAGAAAGCGTCCAATAATTCTCAAAGTTCCTTGGATGTGCATTAACAATCCAAGTCCAGATGCGTGAGTTCAGACCGCGTTAAAAATTGATCATCTTGAGGCACTCTTCTTCCATAGTAGACAGAACATATCTGCCAAACAATG
Organism: Eustoma russellianum; assembly: GCA_036186865.1. Classification (NCBI taxonomy): domain Eukaryota; kingdom Viridiplantae; phylum Streptophyta; class Magnoliopsida; order Gentianales; family Gentianaceae; genus Eustoma; species Eustoma russellianum. The sequence goes on along the minus strand of AP025046.1, from coordinate 12,427,064 downwards.
TGAATTGATTTGCATACTCGGATACTGTCACCTCGGGCTCCTGCTTAAGTGACTCGAAAGCACCAATCTTCTGAATAGTCACGGAAGGTAGAATGTAGAACTTATAAAACTCCTCAAAGAAACGGGTCCATCCAACTGGCAGTGGCAGTGGCTTGATATTAGTCTTCCACCACTGATTGACATCTCCAATCAGAAAGTGTCGTATTACCTATGCCTTCATCTCGTCTGGCACCTGTATCATCTTGAAGCGATTCTCAATCTTGTCCAACCACTTTTCCGCTTCATCCGGATCAGAATCTCACTCAAAATTAGGAACTAGAGCTATCTTTAACTCCCCGGAAAAGAAACAAGTACCATTCTATTGTGGTAGGAGTGGATGTAGAGGTGCAGCATGATTATTACTAATGGCCTAACTGATGTGTACCAGGGCATCAAGTACGGCCTGTGGAAGATCCTTTGGTGCATGTGTCTAAGTCGGTGGCACGTGTTCCCGAAACGGCGGTACCAGATCTGGAGGTAGTGGTAATTGCTCATGAGAAGGTATCCTTGCGGATCTATCACTGCACAGTCTCCCTCGTGGTCGCGAGGACATTCTATCGGAAACATTCACATTAATTTTAACAGATCATATATACATAAAGAAATTTGTTGATTTGAGTTGTGTATCCGTATCCTTTAAGAAATAGCTTTAGTTGTTAGGGTTCAAAGGTAACCATTTATTAATTAAGTAGTGGTAGGGTTCTTTTGGCCGTTTATTTCTAAACTGTTCTAGTTGGCATAGTCTAACGCTATTACTTTCAGTCTAAGATTATTACTTAGATTCTAAGATCATTACTTCGGTTCTCATGCCGTTGTTTACTTATGTTTCTGTCAAGTATCTAGAGCCTAGGCTCTTATACCACCTATAGCGCTCCACTCGAAAGTAGGGTCTCAGTACGGTGCACCAGCCGTACTCTGCTGCGAGAAGTACAATGCGTCGATACCATTTATGTGCACGTTGACATAAAACATGGATCGATATAGCGGAAGCAATATAAATATAAACGAATTACAATCGACATGCATAATATTACATTTCGTCATAAATCCGTACAAGGCATAATGTACCAACGTCACAAAATATATTAAGTACATAGCTATCAAAACAAAAATGTCTAAGTGATACATCCATCCTACTAGCTCCGTCAAGGGTAGCCTACCACGGTTCATGCTTTATGAAGCCAAGGTCGTACTCCATGTTCTCTGCGATGGTTATAAAAGCAAGTATGAAAGATTACACTAATCGTCGAGCAAATAGTCCGCCTGGATTCGTTATATGGATCATACATGGGGAGATGGGGTGATAAAATATAGATGCAAAATTAAAGAACATAACGCATCTCCATTTCACAAGTAAAATGACAAGACATAGTAATCATACACATAACAGATTCATATGAAACTGTGCATAGTAAAGCCAACGATCTTCTTCTATCTAGATACATATGAATCCAATCTTAAGCATATTCATTCTTAACTTTCCAATCCATATCTTATACTAAGATCACAAGTCTTCATGTTACATACCAAGTACACTTGTATGCATAATTTCCTTTTTGATTCACTTAATAATATCATAGGCTCAAGAATGTTTCAAAACAATGGCTTGAAGGTCTCATGATATTCGGTTTTTCAGAATTCATAACATGGTCTGTTTTTCATAAAATTTAAAAACATGACATTTCTGTAAACATTAAAAACATGACATTCCCATAAACATTCGTAACATGGCATTTTCATATGATGGTTATAGCACTTTCATAACGTAAGAACAATATCGCACGACATACCGAATGATTCCACATGTAGTCACATGTATAAATATGAATCCCATTGTTCCAAACATGGTGTTACATCATATGTACATGTTTCTAACGGTGACTCGATATGAGGGAGATCTTTTGTCCGGGACAAGATGTTACACTCAGCCGTAATGATAACATATACACATGACACCTACCACTCTAGTCCTGATGTCATGAAGGCCCCCAATACATAACATAACATGCATAACATAACATGTGCCGTTAGAATCAATTGTTTTGTGGTTAATTTTCGTTACGCATGAGAATTTTGAAAACATACGATGTGGTAAAAATATTTTTCCAATATTTTTGGTTTGTAAGGTTCGTTTAGTCTCAGTGGGGGTCCTCTCAGTCATTCTAAAATTTCATCATTATAAATCCATGACTTATCTACATCATGCATGTCATAAACTTGAAGGAAATACCATTCTTAACCCAACTTTGAAGGTCTCAGCCATGCCCCCCAAAACAGCCCACTTTGTGTATTAATTCATCCATCATCACTTTCTTAAATTATATATTCTACACATAATCACATGGCACAACACTAAGACATTTATTACACATATTTCATAAGTTTCGTAACATACTTAGAATGGAATACAGACACTAGCCATAATTTATATCATACTATCTCTCATACAAACATACATACATACATACATACATATTTTTTATGAAAGGAGATATATATTAGTAAACAGCCTCACTTTTGGTGGAGGAATACAATATTACAGAATTGTCATCATACGAAAATAAATAATGAAGGGAAGTAATGAGAAGCAACCTCCAATCGTATATGATATGCCGCATTAAAACCTTGCCAAGTAAAACCACCCTTGTGGATAAAACCTTGGCGAAGGAAAAACGTACATATTTATACCATTGGAACCTTGCATGTGTACAATTTGTGTAAGCCCAGTACAATGAAAAAAGTAGGACAATGCCAAGCCCATGTAGCCGAAGCGAATGGCGAAACAACAAGATGTTCGATGTCCCCTTGATAAAATCCAACGCCTCTCACTTGAAGTTACAAGCTGTCGTACCTCATGGAAAACCACAAGAAATATCATTGTAAGTATTGCGGACAGAAGATGTGGAAGCTGAAGGATAAGAAAACAACACATACCCATGTCGCCTTGATTCAACAAGAACCAAGGCGACAAAAGCAATGATAGCCTTCTCCTCCTGCCAATTTCAGTAATCCAATGTTCTTTTCTCCTTGACTCCGTGACGCAACACCAGGGAGTTTGGATCCTCAAAGAAAACAAACAGTGTAGTGCCACCAAGAATATAATCATCCCCAACGATGCAGCAGTTGTGAAAGAATATAAGTACATGTCATGCAAATCTGGGAAAAATTCCAAGTGATAGGTAAGGAAACGTACCAGTGTTGCATGTGTCATTATGTGACACAGGCAACAAGTAGTGTATTGCACCAACACAATGTGAGACATTTGATTAATGGCATAAGTTAGGCAACATGTCCGTTTGTATCGCTCCTCGAACTTCACACGGAAGTGTGTGGAGCGTATCATAGCGTCGTCGACCAGCAGCGGAATAACCATGGCAGGCTAACATGTGAGCTACGGAGTTTACCTCACGTGGACAATAATAGAGCGATGCAGTGTTTAAGGAAAGAAAATGGGCCGTGCATGCCAATTCAATGGACAAGAATCCCATGAATTGTTGAGCCGAAGACAACATAGATAAGATGGAGGAACATTCCGCCTCAACTACAATATGATCCCACTTCATCGCATAATGAATCAAAGCCATTGACAATGTTAATAATTCTGCATGCAATAGACTAACCCGTGGAAAAGCAAAACATATCGCCGAGATAAAGTGTCCTTGATCATTACGTAGTATCGCTCCTCAAGCTGCTTGAGACCTGCCTACCGTTGCATCCACATTTAGTTTCACCTGGCCTGATGGAGGTAGCTCCCATTTGACAATACGAATCCGCCTTGTCCGTAATGGATGAGAAAAGGCCAAGGTAACTAATTGAGGTATATTCAGCGCAAACTTCTTGCCGTTTATTACGGCGCACCACGTATAGATAGAAGATCGAACTTTTTCAAAAAGCCGCCGATATGTAAATGTGTCAGTTCCTAACCTGATTGTTGTGTACTCTTTCCACATACTCTATGCGACGATCGAAGATACCACTGCTCTTAATTGGCCTTGCATCGACGTGTGTGTTGAAGTCCTCCACCAGCGAGTTAGATGCATTATGATGGGGTGACTAGAAGGCGTTGGGCCAGAAAAAAGTATCGACATCTCCATCCAAATAGGCCGTATGTGGGGACAGTGAAGGAATATATGATCCTGCTATCCATGTTTTGCTGACAGAATGTGCACTGAGAAGGAAGAAACATTTGCCAACCTCTCAAATTATCAACTATTAGTAAGGATTTTGTAAAAATACGCCATAAAAATAGTCTCATCCCTGGATGTGAATTTGACCACCAAATATATCTGTGCATGGACATGCTAGTGACTGGTGAGGAGATGATATTGTGAGCCGATTTGACATTAAATTGGTCATTGGTGTCCGGCAGCCAGTGAATGACATTTTGTGTGCGTTTGACATGAGATTCCATAAAAGCATTGATGTGACATAAACGCTTCCAAACTGGGGAGTCATAAATCTGGAATGTTATAGAAGGCCGCTGGCCATATTTTTGACGGCTGTAGTCCGCCTATAATATGGTTGATTGATAGTATTTCCACCAAAGTTGACAGTCGTAAGCTTTTTGAATATCCCTCAGATTACGTATACCCAAGCCTCCAGCCTGCGGTGCACGACATATAGAAGTCCATGAACACCAATGATGCTTATCCTGCCAGAGAAAGGATGCATTTTACGATGCAAAATATCAATGACACTCTTTGGCAATCGCGAACTTGCAATTATGTGGGCTGGCATAGTGTTTAGAACATGCTTGATTAACACTATCCTACAAGCTAAAGAAAGGAATTTAGTAGACCAGGATGTCAGCTTAACGTCAAAATGAGCAATCAGAGACGTGCAGTATATGGAGGGATTGATCATTTTGTAGAGAAAAGAGACAAGATACTTAATTGGTAACGAGGACAAGCGCATACCCAAAACATTTGAGGCATTGACACCAGAGACCCCCCCTACCCACCACTAATTGACTTTTATGATAGTTAACCAGCTGCCCCAAAGCATTCTGATAGGTGGCCAAAAAAGAGCAAAATCTTTCAAAATTTGGTGAAGCACCATTTAAAAATATGAGCAATTCATCCACAAAACCCAAGTGAGAAACCCGCGGAACTCTGCCCGCAGCGAAACCATATATTGTTCTCTCCGCCATTAATGCATTCAAACCACAGGAAAAGCCCTATGAGGAAAGAATAAATAGCAAGGGAGATAAAGGATCACTGGCTTTGCATCTCGACCCACCGAAAAGAAACTGGATTGTCTGCCATTGCTAAGGATAGAACATCGTGTTGCGCATAAATTATTGATCAATATTCAGACCAGTCTATTGTCAAAACCTAGCCTTTGCAGGAGAAGATCAAGATATCGCCAACTGACCCTGTCGAATGCCTTTGCCATATCCAGCTTGACCATAACATTACCTCCCTGAGCTCTCCTGTTCAATACATGACCTACACTAAAAGAACTTGTTTTGTAATTCCCCTCCCTTTATGAATCATGCCTACTCCGGCGATATAAGTCTCGGCAACAGACAGCCCAGATGAGTAGCGAACAATCTCGTAATAACTGTAGATACAAAATTTGTCAGGCAGATGGGCCTGAACTCTGCAAAAGTTGAGGGATTTAGTACCTTGGGAAGTAAGACAATAGTGGTAGTGGCAACTGGCCTTGGCATCAACACACCTAAGAAAAATTCTTAGACTGCCTTAAGTGCGTCCAGATGAATAACTTACCAAAAGTGTCTATAAAAGGATCCCGGATATCCAGCAGGGCCTGCAGCACTAGACGGACTTAGATCCCACACTGCCTGATTAACTTTCTTTAATGTGGGCATAGCTTACAGCATGCGGTTGTCGTTCGGTGTCAATAAAGAAGAATGTGTCGTAGAATTACATCATAATCTTGTACCTGTTCTATCGCAAAAAGTGATGAAAAATATCGTACTGCTTCCACCTCAATTTCTAAGTCAAGTATACACTTTGTATCGTCAGGTCTCAATACTCGTCGAATTGATTGGCGCCTCCTTTTGTCCTTTACTATTTGGTGATAATAAGATGTATTGGCATCTCCCTCTCTGAACCATTTTACATTGGTCTTTTGCTTCCAATATAGAAAAGCGCGGTTTTACAGCATCCTAAGATGTGCCACACTAAGCGAATATCATTCCTGCAATGTCTCCGTTGGATCAAGATCGTATGCCCGTTCTGTACGTATAACATCCTTTTCATCCTACATTGCCACATCAAAGATATTACCGAATACCTCTCTATTCCACTACTTGAAATGTGTTCTTAAACGACGTAGCTTATTAGAAAAGCCCACATGCCACCCACAATTGGAAAAGACTGCCAGAGATGTCTAACGAAACCATCAAAATCTGGGTGAGTGACCTAGGCGTCCAGGTACCAAAATTGAGATGGCCCCCTAGGATTGTCTACATCACATGTTAATAAAAGTGGAGCATGATCGGAGGTGGACCTCGTAAGATGTTGGACCTATGTAATCAGGAACATGTCCATAAAAGATGTAGAACATAAAAAAACGATCAAGTCTTCTCCAAACACGGCCCATACCATGACCATCACACCAGGTATATAACGACCCTTGGAATGATAACTCTTGCAAATGGCAGTCAGTAACACAATCATTAAATTCCTGTAATAAGAGAAGCGTGGGCACTAATCAGCCCCTATGTTCCTCCAAAGATCTCCGCCTATCAACCATTGAAGCGCAATGGAATTATGCAACCTGTGCAAATCTTCCCACAGTGGTCTCCTAACGGCGATAGAATGAAGACCGTAAACTGCTGTAAGCCAAAAATTTTCACCCGATGCAAGCCAAACAAAATAGATTGATTTTGTTGTCCCTCCCGTTCCTCTTCCAAAGACAATAATGAATCCTTCCAAAAAAACCAAATATGATCATTACAAGCGGACAAAGCTGTTGAAAATCCGAGTTGTAATCTATATCTTAATAACATCGAAATCCTAGCTTTCGGTTCAATGACAATTAATATATGAAAATGATGACGATGAATAAGCGAAATTAATCTATTCGTCGAGGTACGTATACCTCTAACATTCCACATGAGGATCTTCATTATTCTAATGCATCCAAAGAGTTAGAGATGTGAGTAGCACGTAACCTGGTTATTTTGGGCGATGTAGGAACTTGGTTTCGCCATAGTATTCTTGTCACAGATGGGGGAGGGGGGTCACTAGGTTGATCTTGTGGGATTGTATTGCTTGCGTCTAAATAGGTGGATTCAAACAGGCTTGACATGTTATCTTAAATATTGCGGTCATGTTCATCCAGTTGTTCTACATTCAAAGGAATTATTATGTCATTGTCTGAGAGTGTTGAACCTGCCTCATGTATTGTGGTCTCACCTTAAACCACGCAAACGAGCGAGGTCCTGAATATTCGGGATCTCCGCTAATACCATATCTGGTGATGGGGGCATTGTTGCCGGAGGTGATCTGCAACTATGTCTTCCACTGGAGCAATGACAGCAGCCATTAGAGCAATTGAATCAGGGACGTGTTTCTTGGGAGTCCAACGTTGTGCCTTACCCTTATCCATAGGTTTGGATCTCTTGTCTTCCTGAGCACTTTGTTTTGACAGTGAACCCTGCACAGGAATTGCATCTGTTTGGCCGCAAGTAGCTTGAGTGTGTCCGAGTCGAAAACAACCTGAATAGTATGGAGGCAAATCTTCATATTCAACAGGATGTGAAATGATCCGTTTGGGAGCTGGAATGAAAACCCATTGTGGCAGCTCCTTAGAGACATCAATCTCAACACATATGCGTGCAACCTATGGGCGATTGGATGATGTTGTGGTGGCGTCCAGCTTTAAAGGTGTTCCAACCATTCGTGCGATCTGAAAGAGTGCATCTTTTCTGTGAAAATGAATTGCGAGGCCAGGAAAGGTAACCCAGATTGGTACTATAGGAACCTCAATATCCGGATCATAGTCCGGCATCCATTTAGTGATTCTCATGTGTTTGCCAGAGATCAACCAACTTCGACGTGCAAAGCATCTAAAGTAATCCCGATCATGATCAAAATGAAGGAGGACGTGAGTTGAATCCAGTAGACCAACCTTAACTGCCTCAGTAAATCCAATGCAATCCACTGCAGATCGTATTGTGGCCAATGGAGGACGACCATACCAAAAAGTTCCCACCAACATAAAACAGAACGGAGCAGCCAAAGATTGAATTTCCTTATCTGTAAATGTGATCATGGGACTGCCCTTGAATCGCTGAATAAACTTCGGCGCCGTTTGTTGAGAGACAGATGTGAAGAGTGATGCAAAAGTTTTTGGAGGCGCCGTGTTTTCTGCGGGTGCAGGGTTTTGAGAAATAGGCAATTCTGCCATTGTCGAATGATGCAGAAACGAAATAACAGCAGAGAAGTAATGCAGAATGGAGGTAAAGAAGGGGAGAGTTGCGCCGGAAGACAGTGGCGGCTACGCCACCATCGCCAAGCGATCGCGCAGCAGAGGAGAAGAAGCCATTATTACATACATACATATATTTTTTTTAATGAAAAAGGATTTTATTAGCATAAGACCTCACTTATGGCGGATGAATACCTTATTACATAGAGGTAACATATTACGAAAGCAGAAAGTTGATGATTATCAACCTCCAAAGAGTTAATTGCATCAGTTATCCATTCTTTTCCACCAAGTTTTAAGTAGCATCTAATCTTTCATGAAACACACTTGCCATCCAGACTTATAGGGTAAATAGACACCTGGCATCCAGATGACCTGCTGGTCGACCGTTGACCGCTGAAATCGACCTTTGACCGGACTTAACCCTACTTTTAACCTGACTTTAACCATAGTTTACAATTAATAAAATAATAAAGTCAAAAAAATTAAAAGTTTGAAAAAAATAATTTTAAAATCAATAAAAAAAACCTACACCCCACCTCATCCTCACCCATTTCATCTTCTTCCCCTGCAAAATCCATTGTTAAGTTAAAATATACAGAAAAAAGTCAAAATATACAAAAGAAAGAAGGCAAAAGATATAAATCCAGATTCAATGATTGAAGATTCCCATTTTTCTAAAAGGATCAAAGAAAAACTCTTTCGTAATCAGATTTTGGTTTACTGTTCATCATGCATACACCGTTGTTGAATTATTATTTGCTTTTTGAAAAGATGGCAGATGAGAAAGATCGTTTTGGATACCTGGACTTATTTATTGATTTTGGTTAATTATTGACTGGGATGTACATCATGGAAACGGCACACAAGAAATATTTGAGAGAAGTAAATGACCTCCAGCAGGTGGGTGTAGGTTTTTTGCAGGGGAAGAAGATGGGTTGGTTTCGCCACCTGAAGAGCAGGATTTGGTTGTTGTTATTGGAAGGAATAGAGGGAAGATGAAATTAACCAGGGTTGGGAAAAGTTTGGCGCCACTTGGGGTAAAAGTGGAAAAAAAAGGAAATTTCATAAAAACCGCCTACAGCAGGTCATTTCCCGGTTGCCGGATGTCAGGTGTCTATTTACCCTATAAGTCTGGATGGCAAGTGTGTTTCATGAAAGATTGGATGCTACTTAAAACTTGGTGGAAAAAAATGGATACCAGGTGCAATTAACCCAACCTCCAAATCATATATGATATGTCGCATTAAAACCTTGCCAAGTAAAACCACCCTTGTGGATAAAACCTTGGCGAAGGAAAAAAGCGCACATATTTATATAATTGGAGTGGTGATATGCATTACAGTATATTATGAATGAAAATACAAGCCGAGTGGACCAGGAAGAGAGCCGTGAAGTGCCAGGCCAGGAAATATCCAGCGCTTGATGCACGGTCCTTACAGCATTGAGCAAACCGTCCTCGTAAAGGATGTGTGTTAGCATGATATGTATCCCCGTCCATGCACATGTGAAATAAAATGCTAAGTTAAGCAGATATACAAGGCATAACAAAAATAAGATGACCAAGAGAATGCAAAGTATACCGAGTCTGCCTGCACCCTCCTGGGTATAGGCAGAAGAAAGAAATACATGCCAATCCATATGGAAGACCAGAAAACCTCAAGGAAAACGCAAATTCACGGATGAGAGATCCAATGTAACCACGCCACGAACTAACGACGGCAGATTGTGGCGAGAATAGTATTGTGTCTGAGGATCCAGCATTGCATGCTTAGCGACGTAGTGAGTGGCCATGTTAGCCTCTCTATGAACATGAATAAATTCTAGCCAGTGAAAGTGAAGTAGTGTCTGCAATAACCGCAGATGATAGTTTCCAAAAACAGACTGTGGTTGTCGCAGGCGAGAAAGCATTTGATCACAGTTTGATTCTAAAATAATGGAACGGTAAAGTGGGAGGAAATATAGCAAACCAAACAACGCCGCCTGTATCTCCACAGTAAGAGGTGTACATGGAGGTAGTCGAAAAGAGATCGCCCCCACACAGGTACCTGAATGATCACGCAAAATAGCCCCCTGATGCATAATGTCTGCCAACCACCGCATCTATATTTAATTTGAATCTACCAGAAAGAGGTGTTCGCCACCAAACTACTTGTGGATGTGGGGATCGAATAGCGGGAATCCATGAAAGATGTGGTGTTGCTCCTGCCGCAAGTTTTGAGCCATGTATCGTTTTAATCCACATCGCAATGTCATAATGGATGGAAGTCCGAATGGCGGACTGAGCAAAAGAGGCCATCTCACCATACACTAGTGATGCATAGGTGCGCCATATGTTGGACACAACAATAGCCGGAACAACTATTTTTAAAATCCCAAAAAGAGACAAAAATGTTGATCGATACCACCAAGATAACAGATATTGACGAAGATGCAATGAAAGGGGGGACAAACCATGTAACTCAGAGGCAAAGAATTCACATATGGGACGAATGTCGGTGCAGTATAGAAAGACACGATCCACCGTGGCTGAAGCTTTCTTACAAAAAGGACACTGTGTTGGACGAGCAGCAAAGTATTTACCAATGTAGTCCTCAAATGGCATAGCAGAATGGAAAAGGCGCCATAATAACAGCTTAGTGGCTAGCGAATGATGCTTGAATCAAATAAATTTTGCAGATAGCAATGTTGGCTTTGGGGCACGTCAAATGTCATAAGCAGATCGTAAAGAAAATTCCCCCGATGCCGAGGGTGTCCAGGTGAGATGCGAACCATGGCCTTCAGTCTAAGCAAGGCAGGTAGCATGAATTCGACAGATAAGTCTCCAAATTGGCAAATCCGGTAGTCGAGGCTGATAATCCCCTCGGTTTCCGTACTTAATATGCGTATACTTACTCCAAAGTGTGTCATGTTGCTGATATGACCACCAAATGCGGCAGTGGTAAGCCTTTTGTAACATACTAAGATCTCGAAGTCCCAAACCACCTTCCTCAGTAGGAGCAGTAATAGTAGACCATGCCACCCAATGATGCTGAAGCCCCCAATAAAATGACGCCATTTTCTTTTCGATAATTTTGATGACGGACTTTGGCAAACCTCCTGCTGCAAGAACATGTAAAGGAAGAGCCGAAACCACCGAGCGAAGTAATACAAGGTGACCTGCTGAAGAAAGTAGCCGGAAGTTCCATCCATGTCAGCAGTCATCAATATGCTATAGCAGGGAAGTACAATATCTCGAGCGATTAATACCTTTATGTAAATAGGATCCAAGGTATCGAAATGGTAAAGCAGTACACCGCATGCCTAACATGGTCCCAAAAGATCGTCGTTGATGAGTCGAGGTGCTGGCAGAAGGAATGAAACTGCTCTTCTGAAAATTTACCTTCTGACCAGAAGCAGTTTCATACAAAGTTAAGAATGAATGAAATCGCCTTAAATTGCATTGTGTGCCACACAAGAACACAAGAAGGTCGTCTGCTAAGCCAAGTGTGTGATAGCAAATGGAACCCTGCCTAGTCAAAAAGGTTGTAACGCGCCAGAGTCAACCAATGATTTTAAGCCTCTGCTAAAACCCTCAGAAGAAAGAATAAAAGGCAATAGGGACAACAGGTCACCTTGCTTGACACCTCTATAGGGCCGAAATGACACAGAAGGTTGGCCATTAATCAAAACTGATAAGGTAGTGGCGCGTAAATGATTGAGGATTATCCGAATGAAGAAATTTGAGAAGCCAAACAGTTGTAACAACAATTCCAGATACTCCCAGCTTACTCTATCAAAGGCCTTCATCATGTCCAACTTCAAACATAATTGAGAACCACCCTTATCAAGCATGTGAACCATCTCACGGTGCCATTAAAACTTGTGTGGAAATATCATGCCCAGGTAAGAAACCTGTCTGTTCCTAAGATATTAATTTAGGAAGCAGTTTACTCAAACGGGTGGCGATGATTCGCGTACAAACATTACTCAGGAAGTTGGTGAGACAGATAGGCCAAAAATCACTAAATGTTTGAGGAGATTATGTCTTTGGAATCAAAGTGATCAACGCACTGGCTAATACCGAGAGTTGTGGAACTCCAAGAAAAAATTCCTGCACCGCTTTAACAACATCAGAATGAATAATTTGCCAACACCATCTATAAAACTTACCATGAAATCCATCCGCTCCTGCTGCACTTTGGGGGTCTAAATGCCACACTGACTCCTTTACCTCTGTCTCCATTGGTAACTATGTGAGCATGGTATTGTTTGCCTCCGAGATCAGACAAGGGAGGTGCGAAAGAATGGCTGAATGATTATGTGTTGCCTCCCTAGAAAATAAAGATGTGTAGAAAGAAACAGCTTCAGCCATGATGTTAGTGGGCGACGTACAATGATCACCATTAGAAGGGCGGATTTGCTGCATACGTAATTCGTCGCCCTTTGACAATAGAGTGAAAATAGCGTGTGTTAGCGTCACCTTCCTTGAGCCATTTTACCCTCGCTTTTTGTTTCCAGAAATGTAGCTCATATGTGGATGCACGAAGATATTCAGCTTTGGCACGATGATATGCCTCTCGCGTCGCGTCATTATGATCAGCATCCCAAATAGACTCAGCACTATTGAGATTAGATTCGGCTTGCATAAGATTTGTAAAGATATTGCCGAAGATTTCTTTATTCCACCGCTGAACGTCCCTCTTCAGAGAAAATAATTTTGAATAGAAGCCATACATACCTCCAGTAGTAGGATACGACAACCAAGCATTTTGCATATAAGAGTGAAAATCCAGATGAAGTAACCATGAGTCCAAAAAGCAAAAAGAGCGATGGCCTCCAGCCGTGCTCAATCGACACACAAACAATAGGGGCGTGTGATCCGAGGAAACTCTCGGTAGATGTGTTAGTTGCATGTCTTCAAACACATCTTGAAAAAAAGAGCTAACGAATAACCAATCCAATCTGCGACGAACACGGCCTAGACCCCTGCCATGAATCTAAGTAAATCTGGGTCCCTGATACTGCGGTGCCATAACCAAACAAGACTCAATACAGTCATTAAAGTCCTGTAATACTGCAAGGGCGGATGCAAACGACCACTATGATCATCAAGCGATCGAAAAATATTAAAATCTCCTCCAACCACTCAGGGTAAAGTGGATGCCCTAGAGAAGTCACATAAAGATTTCAAGAGAGAACGACGCAAAGATGATGTGTGCTTTGCATATACAACCGACAAAACAAAGGTTAATTGGAGCGGACGAAATAGTCAAGTGAAATGAACTACTTGATCTTGATCCTACGTAGCAAGCAGATGAAACTTTGAATCACACCAAAAGAACCAAATACGTTCCGACTGAGAAGAATAACAACTGGAAAAACAAAGGCTCAAACCAAACACATCAATATGTGAGGGAGGATGCTTTGGTTCAATAAGCGCAAGTAAATGTAAACGATGTTCATGTATCTAATGATGCAATCTAGGTAGAGAGGCACACATGCCTCTGATATTCCATATTAATGCATTCATTGAGAAAGAGTGGAGTCACTTCCCTGCAACACGTGCGAAGCACTACGCGTCAATATAGTAGATGGAGGCAAAGGAGGTAGATCTTTTCTGGCACGACGTTTCCGACGAGAAACAACAGGTATGAATTCAGCATCCTCAGCAGGTTCCTGCAATCGTGATATCAAGACCTCCACATCTGGCGATGGAGGGATTAACTACATGCACTGAACTACTTCAACTGGGACATTTTGTAAGTCTTCAGCTGGAACATTAGCAGGCAATTCAGTATCCGAAGAATGTCCCAAGTCACAGTGAACAGAATTATTTGGCAGAGGAGGTTCCGCAGCATCACAAAAAACCTCTGCATGCAGATCACTGTCTTGGTCATGCAGAATGATATTATTAGAAGGCGGAGGATTATCAGCTGGGTGTTTCTGGGTTGGCACCTCCGGCAAAACAATATCTGTTGATGGATCTGCCCCCGGTTTTTTCTTTATTGGGGCCCACCGCTGAGCTTTTGGATGAGGTGGAGGAGGCGGCGGTGGGGTGGTACATATGCCACAACTGTTATGGGACATAAGCCTGGTGCATGTCCTAAGCGGCGACATGAGGTACAAAATAGTGGGAGATCCTCATAAATCACTGATTGCAGGATAAATCTGTTCTTAGCCTGCAAATAAATTTTTTGCGGTAGTTCTTGAGAAACATCCACCTCAACACACACTCTAGTGACAGATGGACATAGTCCATCTGTTGTTGCAACATCAAGCTTTATGGGCAAACGGATTGGACGGACAATCTCAAACAATGCTTCATGACGATGTAGGTGAATTGGGAGCCCCGGGAATGCAATCCATATGGGGACAATCAGGACATCAGCGGTGGGATCAAAATCAACAGCCCATTTTGTGATTCTCATATGACAACCAGAAATATGCCATGATCGTCGATAAAAATAGCGCAAATAGTCTGCTTCATTATGAAAATTCAACAGAATATGCGTCTGGTCCATAAGAGTGATCCGCAGATCATGATGAAAGCCTATCTTCTCAAAAACTTCACGTATAACTTTCAAGGGAGGGCGACCATACCAGAATGTACCTACCAATGAATATTTGAATGGCGCAGCAAGGGCATCAATCTCAGAATCCAGAAATGATGTCAAAGGGATGCCTTTGTGTCGCGAAACTGTCTTCGGCGAAATGGAGATGTTGCATGAGGATGCTGCACCGGAGACCACCGCGGCAAAAGTGGATGGCGACGCGGTTGTCATTGTGATCAAGAGTGAAAAAGAGTAATCTTTCGATGAAAAACAGCGGAGGAAGGGTCAGAAGAACTCCAGAAAGAACAGTCCGATGAGAACGACGGAGATCGAGGGGAAGGAGCCGATGGTGGCGGCTATCGCCGCAAGGACGTCCACAATCGCCAGAGAGCGTTTTCCATCCTTTCATATATATATCATACATACATACATATTTTTCATATAGAAACAGAAATTGTATTATAGAAACCTCACTTTTGGCGGAGGAAAACCATATTACAATTGTTAGAGTATGCGAATACATGATATAAAAATCCAATAATGACATATCTCCAGTCGTATATGATATGCCGCATTAAAACCTTGCCAAGTAAAACCACCCTTGTGGATAAAACCTTGGCGAAGGAAAAAGCGTACATATGTATACAGCTATAATTGATATGGAATTTATAGAAGCTGTAGGTTGAAGCTGTCGGGCCTGCTGTTGTCCGAGTTTGGAGTGATCGCCTGATTGCAGTAAATCGTCCGCCACTTGAGATTGAGGGAGCCAGGATGATATGTACCTCGTGAGAGTGGAAAGAGTATATTATTCCAACGGGAAAGAGAAAAGTAATAATCATAAGCAGAAAGGCCAAATGCATACCCAAGTCGCCTTGACTAAGCTGGAGCAAAGGCGACAGTGGTAAAATTCCAGCTCCAAGAAAACAATCATTGTTTGCCCTGTGCGCGATGCATGAGTAGTGTATGGCCAAGCAATGCAGTCCTTGAATGAACGATGGCAATGGAGTGTTGTCACATGATAACCAGCCCATTCCAATGAAACAAGAATGATGTATGTTATGTATGAGAAATAAGTAGCATAAAATGTAGACAAATGGATAGTGAACCATACCATGCCTGCTTGGATCCCATAGGATGCAGGCAATAAGTCTGAAAAAGCGCCAATCCATGTTGAAGACTGTAAAGTGTCAAGGCACGTGCAAGTGCAGAGAAGTGAGATCCAACGAGATTGAAGCACGTACTAATGAAGGCAGAGTATGAGAGGTATAGTGTTGAGTACGTGGATTTAACATAGCATGTTGCGCTAAGTAATATGCTGCCATATTTGCCTCGCGATAAATGTGATTGTAGTCAAGTCGATGGAGATGAACTAGTGTGTGTAGCTGGCGAAGATGATAATTCCCGTGTACAAGGTGCTGTCGTGACAAACGATCTATCAACTGAGCACAATCCGACTCCAGTATAAATGTGTGATGTAACGGAAGGAAATATAGAATTCAAAAAAAGGCAGTCTGCATCTCTGCATGCAGTTGTGCACTCGGAGGGAGTCTAAAGGAAATCGCTCCTATGCATGAACCCATGTGATCTCGCAATATCGCACTCCCTGCTGCATAATTTCTACAAACAGCAGCATCTACATTCAATTTCAACTGACCAGAGGGCGGGGTGACCCAGAGAATCATCAGCGGTCTCGGATGATGGAACGACGGCAGCCAAGAGAAATTCTGCCTAGGGCCAGTAGCAATTTTGGATCCCGCGACTTTTTTTTGCCACAAAATAATGTCATAGCGTATGGAGGTCCGTAGTGTTATATACGTTATTTGAGTTTTGTCCCCATAGACTATTGAGGTATAGCCACACCATATGTTATATACGATAATTGTTGGGATGACAATTTTATAAACTCCAATGAGAGAGGTAAAGGATGAACGATACCACTAAGAAAGAAGATAATGACGAAGCCGTAATAAGGATGGAAGAGGACAATGTAGCTCACTAGGAAAATACTGCCGTATGGGACACGCATAAGAACAATATAGAAAGACATGATCCACTGTTGCCGACTCATTTTACAGAATGGACATTGCGTTGGACGAGCAGTGGAATACTTTCCAATATAATCCTCAAAAGGTATTGCCGAATTAAAGAGACGCCATAAGAACAGCTGAATAGGTGGTGAGTGATGCTTGTACCAAATAAACATTGCAGAGAGCTGTTTGGGAGAAGATATACGGCAATTATCATAAGCACGTTTCTTAGAAAATTCTCCCATGGGCGTGGGTAACCATGTGATGTGGCCTCCCTGACCTTTGGTCTGTGTTAGGCAGAAGGAATAGATTCTGCAAATAATCTTCCATATGGGCGAGTCTGTTAAGCGTGGTAGATAATCCTGACGGTGCCCATATTTGGCATGTATGTATCTGCTCCAAAGTGTGGAATTCTGTTGATATGACCACCATATCCGGCAATGATATGCTCGTTGTAACATGTTCATGTCGCGTAGACCTAAACCCCCCTCATCTCGAGGCTTGCAGATAGTAGTCCATCATACCCAATGGTGTCTACGTCCCCAATAGAATGCATCCATCTTTTGGTGTATCACCTTAATCACCGATTTCGGTAAGCCACCTGCAGCGATGACATGAAGTGGTAATGCTGCTGTCACTGAACGTAGCAAGAGTAGGCGACCAGTTGAGGAAAGCAATTTGGAGTGCCACCCTTGTAGTCTATCATCAATATGTTGAAGTAATGAAACACAATATCTGGAATGGGTGATACCCTTATGCAAATAAGAACCAAGATAACGAAATGGGAGGCTTGAAAGACGCATGCCTAGAATATTTACAAAATTCTGACGTTGCTGTGTAGTTATCCGGGCAGACGGAATAATACTGCTTTTTTGGAAATTAACCTTTTGACCTGAAGCAGTTTCATATTGTGTAAGAAAGGCTGTAGCACTCCAGACGGAAAGGCCAAATGTGTGATTGTAAATGGTATGCGCCCCAGACGGAAAGGCTGTAGCACTCCAGCTGCCGTTAAAGCTTTCAATCCCCTGCTAAAACCTTCAGATGCAAGAATAAATAATAATGGAGATAATGGATCTCCCTACTTAACCCCTCTATACGGCCGAAAAGTTGAAGATGGCTGGCCATTAATTAAAACCGCTAACGTAGTGGCACTCAAATGATTAAGAATAATGCGAATGAAGAAGTCTGAAAAGCCGAAGGTCTAGAGTAAGATCTTCAAATACTCCCAGCTGACCCTGTCAAATGCTTTCATCATATATAACTTTAAGCAGAGCTATGAACCACCCCTATCCATCATATGTATCATCTCCCGAGCCAATAGTACTTGGGTAGAAATCTCTGTACCTGGTAAGAAACCCGTTTGTTCTGGAGATATTAAACGCGGCAATAATGTACTCAAGCGACTAGCAATGATTCGTGTACAGACTTTGCTCAAAAAATTAGTGAGGCATATTGGACAAAAATCACTGAAGGTAGCAGGGGAATGCTTTTTCGGGATCAAAGTTATTAGTGCACTAGCCATCACAGTAGGCTGAGGAACGCATAAAAAAATTCCTGTACTGCTTTAATGACATCTGTTTGAATAATTGACCAGCAGGATCGATAAAAATTACCGTTAAAACCATCTGGCCCGGCGGCACTATGAGGGTCCAAATGCCAAACTGCAGATTTCACCTCCTCCGGCATTGGTAACTGCGTTAAGAATGTATTGTCTTCGGAGGAAACTAATCTCGGAATATGACGAAGAATATCATCATAATTTTTAGTAGGCTCTCGAGCAAATAAAGATGTATAGAAGGATACTGCTTCAGCCATGATAGCGTCAGGTGCAGTGTATACAACTCCGGCAATTGATTGTATTTGTTGGATATGCAGGTTCAATCTTTTCCCTTTGACAATGGAGTGAAAATATCGGGTGTTAGCGTCCCCTTCTTTTAGCCATCGGACGCGTGCTTTTTGTTTCCAAAAGTGTAATTCATAAGAGGAGGCTTGAAGATATTCCGCCTTTGCTCTATCATATTCTGTTCGTGTTTCATCCGTTGGATTTGTGTCCCAAAGGTTTTCAGCACGTGAGAGGTTTATTTCGGCCTGCTGGACATTAGATAATATATTACCAAATATTTCTTTGTTCCGCCGCTGCACATCCTTTTTGAGTTTGAATAACTTTGAGTAAAAGCCATACATTCCGCCAGTAGTAGGATAAGAATTCCATGAAGCTTGCATATAATTATGAAAATCCAGATGCAGCAACCAAGAGTCAAGAAACCGGAAAGAACGACGGCTCGGAGATGGACTGATTCGGCATAAGAATAACAATGGAGTTTGATCAGAAGCAATGCGGGGAAGATGCGTAAGTTGTAGGTCATCAAACTTGTCAAGGAAAGAAGTGTTAAGAAATAACCAATCTAATCTTCGGCGGACTCTTCCAAGGCCCCTACCATCAGTCCATGTGAATTTTGATCCATGAAACTATGGTGTCATCAAACCGCATGATTCTATACAATCATTAAAATCCTGTAAAGCAGTGACAGATGGCTATGAACGGCCTTCATGATCAGATATAGAGCGAAATGTATTAAAGTCTCCACCTATCACCCAAGGTAAATCAGATTCTTCTGAGAATGTACATAACGAAACCCACAATGAACGGCGAAGATATGAAGTGTGGTTTCCATAAACCGCAGATAATACAAAATTATATCGAAGGGGCGATATAAAAGTGTGAAGTGTACAACTTGCCTTTCATCCTGCACTGTCACCAAATTAAAATGTGAGTCGCGCCAGAAAAACCAAATGTGTTCGGACTGTGATGCATAGGAATTACAAAATCCGAAATCCAGAACATAACGATCAATAGTAGTCGATGTATGTTTAGGTTCTATTAAAACAAGAATATTTAACTGATGATCACGTATCAACTGACGTAGTCGGGGTATTGAGGCGCGCAGGCCTCTTATATTCCATATCATAATATTCATTGAGAGAGAGTAGTGTCACTTCCCTGAAGTGTTTGCGAAGCACTGCATGTGAGAATGGTGGATGTTGGCAGTGGAGGAAGATCTTTCTTGGCGCGTCGCTTTCTACGCGGAACAACCGGAATAAAGTCCTCAGTCGATTCCTGCAGCCTCTGAGATTAGAGTATCCATGTCTGGCGAGGGGGTAGCAGCTGCATGCGGCGGGCTACCTCCTCTGGAACTGTAGGTATCTCGAGATTATCTACCATGGGTAAATCATTATCTGATGAATGCCCGATATCACAGGTGTCTGGATGCGCCTGTGTTGGATCAGCAGGCTCCCCATTGTTGAAACTTCCCATATGATCGACGTCCTGAATGGGCTGATCCTCTACTGCTTGTGGTTCTGTCAGAGGAGGATCAACCATTGTCTGGTCAGTTGGTGCAACTGGCTTCTTCTTAACTGGTGTCCAGCGTTGAGCTGGTGTGCGACGTGGAGGCGGGAGCGGCGATGGTGGTATCATTGCTACCGTTTGCGGAGTGAATGAAGACACCGCATGACCTAACCGTCGACGGGATGTGCAAAATAATGGCAAATCTTCATATACGATTGATTGCAGTATGAAACGGTTTTTTGCCTTTAGATAAATTTTTTTGCGGCAATTGCTGGGAAACATCTACTTCTACACAGACTCGTGCAACTGAGGGTCGTAGTCCTTCTGTCGTTGCTACATCAAGTTTTATGGGGCTTCCAATCGGTTTAACAATTTCAAACAATGCCTCTTTACGGTGAAGATGAATAGGGAGTCCAAGAAGTGCTATCCAAACCGGGACAATAGGCACATCAGTGGAAGGATCAAAGTCTACTGTCCATTTGGTTATACGCATATGACAGCCGGATATATGCCATGAACGACGATAAAAGCAGCACAAATAATTGGCCTCATTCTGAAAATTTAACAGGATGTGCGTCTGATCAATGAGAGTGATGCAAAGATCATGATAAAATCCAATTTTCTCAAATACATCTCTGATAACTTTTAATGGAGGTCTTCCATACCAAAATGTACCCACCAAAGAATATTTGAATGGGCAGTAAGTTCATCAATTTCTGAATCCAAAAATGAGATTAACGGGATACCTTTGTAGCGAGAAACAGTTTTTGGCGAGATGCTGATTGACTGAGATGAAGTTTCGCCGGAAACTATCGCCGCGAATGATGGCGACGGCGCAGGCTGCATGGTTGTGATCCGCGATCAACAGAGATTAACAATAACCGGAGAATGTTGTTTCAAAGTGATCAATAATCAACAAAGTTGCATAGAATTGCTGTTGTCGATAGCGCTGAAAACGGAATTAAGTGGCGACGGCCAAGCCGTGCGATCGCTGGTGAGCATCCCCTCTTGCCATATATTATATATCATACATACATATATATATATATATATATATATATATATATATATATATATATATATATACCACACCATAAACAGGAATATAAACTACCGACACTAACAGATAATAATAATAAACAAATAACAAAGCAATAATATAAACAAAGTAAAAAATATAAGTAAAACAAAATATAAAACAGTAAGTAAAACAAAATTAAATAACAGAATTTAAATGGGGGTTATTAAACTCCCCAAGAATAAAAATAAAAACAGAAAATAAAAATGAAAGGGAATAAGATACAGAAAATAAAAAGGAAAGGGAATAAGATTAGGCGGAACTAATTCCAGCCGGTCATAATAATATAAAGAACAGTAAATAAAAGGGAGAGGGAATTAGGTTAGGCGGAACTAATTCCAGCCAGTAATAATAATATAATTATATATAAACAGTATTAATAATAATTAGGCGGTATAAACCGATCCAATTATATAGATATATAATACATAAAACAAAGAAACAAAATTAAAAACAGTATTTAAAGAACTCAAAAAGTAAAAGAATTCAAATCATACCATATATTTATTTCTTCAAAAATATTGGAGATACAACTATTGTTTGAAGATTGGAGATCTTCAAGGATATTGGTTTCAAAAGGTTTAAATGAAAGATATTCAAGAACAAATAAAGTGTTCTTGGTATGGGATAGTATGGGAGAAAGCTTGGAAGTATCTTGGATGGAAATGGAAAGTGGGAATTATGAGAGAGAAAATGTAAGTAGTATGGTAGAAAAACTTGTGTCCTTTCAAGTGAGCATACCCCCTCCTTTTATAGGAATTTTGAGAGGAATATGGCCAAAATAAGGGTCCCTCTACTATTATTTGCTTTGTCATTTTCGCACAAATTTTTTTTTTTTTTTTTACACTTGCGTAGATATTTCGCACAATTTTTTTTTTTTTTTGCATGTTATATCAACTATTACAATATCAACTATTACAATATCAATTCAAATTTTACAAATATGAAATTATTACAAATATTACAAATGATTATGTTATTCTATCAAATCAACATCTTCATCCACTGCATTTGTCGATCCTGAAGATGATGAAGGTTTTGCTTCTTGCAATAAAGGAGCAAATTTCATCAAAATATTTTGCATCTCTTTGGAGTCTTTCGCCATTGCCAGTTGAGATTGCATCCTTGATTTATGTAATAAAAATTGTTCATGTCCGGGCTTCACCGGTGCTGTTATTGTTTTTCTGCTATCTGCAATTTGTTTTTGCGCATTCCATATTTTTATTTGTTCCATTACTTTGTGAGGGTAAATGGATTCTGGAATATTGAATGTTGTCCACCATTTGATATAAAATTTTCTTTTTATCAAGGGTACTTTTATATTTGGAGTATATTCTGCTCTCCATTGGAATACCCATGGCAAATAGAACTTCATATGAAATATCATCATTTCCGAAAATATATTCTCTTCATCTGTGGGAGAATACACCTTCGTAAATACTTGTAGTGATGGTCTCACTACATCATTCAAATATTCTGCACAGGAGCCAAAATGATCCCACCATGCTGCGAACCAATATGGAATATTCTTCGTCGTTATCCTTCTGGTATCAGAAAATATTAACCAGGTGTGTGAACCCCTGGAGTTTTGAAAATATAGGGAATTATACCAAGCTTGTTGGTAATCCCAATAATTAAAAGAGACATTTGAAAATAAATTTGAATTATATCCTGCAGGAAAATCAATTTCCTCAGATAAAGATCCAAATTGTTTTTGCCATTGCTCCGGTGTCATTATAGACACTATTTTAAAGTTGGAGAAGGCATACTCTATATTATCTTTATTAAAATGATGTTTTATTTCAACAGAATTTGTCATTATCAACAGATGTTGATAATATTCTGTAGTTTTTACAATATTCCATGATTTATAGAAAAAATCTTTTCCAAAATAATTTTGTAAAGAAATTAATGGATTTTTATCATAGTATGATTTTTCTATAGTAGTAATATATTGATAATAAGACTTTTCCACAAACTGGGTTGTTTGCACGGCTTTTTTATATGTTGGCATTTTGCTGGTAATTTCTGTGGATTGGGGTTTGAAAACTTTATTGGTTTTTTGGGTTATTGAAGTAGTTGGCTGTTGTTTTGATATTGCTGATGAAGTCTCTGCTATTTCTGTAGATTTTGGAATATTGAATCTTTCAAGCAATGCTTGAAATTCAGAACTATTGGATAGGCTTTCAATAATGGATATTGGTGTTTTATTTGGAGATATTTGGGATATTGGAACTGCGGCTATTGGGGTTTTTTGAAGAAGTTCTTCCTCTTCTTCAACTTTATATGCCCACGTTTTCCGTGGGATATTATTGTCATTATCCGCCGGTAGCTTTCCTTTGTCTTTTGACTTCCTCGGCATTATGTCTGTTTTGGAGGAATTCTCTGGTCAGAAAGTCTGGAACAAAATTTGTATCTCCTTTTATATATTCAATATCAAAATCATAAATACTTAATAAAGCTTGCCATCTAGCAAATATTTGTTTTGAAGCTAAGTTTTTAACATCTTTTTGCAAAATTTATTTCGCAGATTTGCAATCAATACGTAAAAGAAATTTTTTATTTAATAAATCACTTTGAAATTTATTAATACATAATACGATACTCAAAATTTCTTTTTTAATAGTAGAATATGATTTTTGGGTATCATTCCAATGACCAGAAGTATATTGAACTATAGACTCTTTTCCATTTTGTAATTGTTTTAATATTCCACCATATCCTATATCAGAAGCATCTGTTTCAACTATTTTAAATAAATCTGGATCTGCTATATATAAGCAGGGTATATCAGATACTAGACTTTTTATTTTCTTAACTACTGAAGTATGTTCTTCAGTCCATATTGGTGGATTTTTCTTTAATCTATTATGTAATGGTTTTGCAATTATTATTATATTTGGAATAAAATCAACAACATAATTTAAAGATCCTAGAAATCTTTGTAATTGATTTTTGTCCAATATTTTATCTGGAAATTTGGATGCAAATTCTAAAGATCTTTCTATTGGTAAAATTGTTCCTTGAGTCAGATGATGACCTAGGAATCTTATTTTAGTCTGAAATAAAGACATTTTAGATTTAGATAATACTAAACCATTTTTCTTTGCTATATAAAAGAAGGTTTTTAAATGTTTAAAATGTTCTTCTATTGATTTGGAAAATATTAATACATCATCTATATAGACAATGCAAAAATTAGAATAATCCATAAATATATTATTCATAATTCTTTGATATTCAGAAGGTGCATTTTTTAATCCAAATGGCATTACTTTCCATTCATATTGCCCAAATGGAACTGTGAATGCTGTTTTGTATCTATCTTTTTCAGATATTTGTATTTGCCAAAATCCTGATTTCATATCAAATTTTGAATATATCCATACAGAATGTAATCTTGTTAATAAATCTTTCTTATTAGGTAATGGGTATCTTATCCATTTTAACGCTTTATTTAGTGGTTTATAATTTATTACCAATCTAGGTGTTCCTCTTTCTATTTCTGCATTTTTATTGACATAAAAAGCAGCACAACTCCAAGGAGACCTTGATTTTTGAATTAATCCTTTTGATTCTAGATCTTGTATTTCTTTTTTGCAATGTTTTTCTAATTCTGCATTCATCTGAATTGGTCTTGCTTTTGTAGGTATATCTTCTTCTCTGAATTCTGGAGTATGTGGAAGATCAACTATATGTTGTTTCCTTGACCAGAAAGCATTTGGAAGATCTGAACAAAGTTCATTTTCAAATGATAATTTAAGATTTTGTATTTTAGTAATTATCTTTGGATCCTTTAAATATTGTTCTATTTTATTTATATTTACTGTATCTTTTAATGATTGTAATTGAAAAATTTTACTTTCAATTATTGCATTTATTTGTTCTTTATGAATAGAACAAGCTTTTATTAAATCTAAATTTTTTGTTTTAGGTTTTTCTAAAAATTCAAAATGTAATTTTTTATTTCTTATTTTAAAAGAAATAGAATTAATTCCTACTTTATATGGTGTAATTAGATTCATAAAAGGTGTTCCTAGTATAACTGCATGATGAATATCATCTACAACTAAAAACATTGTTTTAATTGATGTATTGGATTTTATAATATAAGCTTCAGTTTTACTTTTGACTTGTAATTTGGTATTATTTACTGTAGAGAGTCTAGTAGTTGTAGATTCTCTATATGATTTTGGAACCAAATTAGTTTTAATACAATTAAGATCTGCTCCTGTATCAAATAGAGCAATTGTATCTAACTGATATTGTTCTGAGAATTTTATTGTTATTCTTATTAAATATTTTCTTGATGTTATCTCTCTTAAAACAAATAAAAAATCTTCTGGAACATTAGAAATATTTTCTATGATATTGTTATCTATATTTACTGGTTCTGTTTCTGAAGATTGATCAGACTCTTCTGTAGTCTGTAATTTTGTAAGTATTAATTTCATAACTTCTGAATCTTGTTTTTGTTTATTTTTTAACTCTTTTAATTCTATTTTTATTTCTTTTATTTCTTTTTGTAAATCTGGGATTGTTGCATTTTTATTCTTTGTATCTTTGTTTTTATTTAATATACTAGTTAAATCATAATAACTAGTTGAAACATTTGGTAATATAGTTGGTTTATTTGTCTCTTTTGTTTTGAATTTATATCTATTATTCTATCTAAATATTCTTTTTGTAATTGAGGATTCTCTATATGTTTTAACATTTCTAATATTGTTTCTTGTTCTTTTGTTAGAACATAAAGATGTTTTTCTTCATCAGATGTTTCTGAAGAAGATGTGTATATTTCATCAACTTGAAGATCTTCAGCAGACTCGAAAGATGTTTCCTCTGTCTCCGAAGAAGATTCAACAAGTAGATTTGAAATTTTTTCTAGTATAGATTCTTCTAGATTTAATTCTTGTAATTTTGTTTTTAATCTACAATAATTTGCAGTATGACCTTTCTTATGACATTTATAGCATTCAATATTTTTGTAATCTTTTGTATTTTTATTTTTCTTGTAATTTGTCTTTCTGTAAGGTTTTTTAGTATACTTATTGTTGTATTTATTTTTATAGAATTCATTAGAGGATTTTTGAAATCTTTTATTATATTTAATGTTTTTATTATATCGATTGTTATATTTATTATTGTATTGCTTTCTAATATTTCTATTATAAGGTTTTCTAGAACATTCTCCTTGACATTCTTTATGATAAGGTTTATATGGATCATTATCAAATTGTTTGCAGAAAGTTCCTAATTCAGACTTAGTCTGTCTTAATTCTTTCTTTAAACCACTTTGTAATCTTATGTCTTGGCATAATCTTAATCCTTCTTTTTGTATAAAACTTATTAATTCTCCATATGTATAGTTTGAATAAGATATTATTTGTTGTCCTGAATTTTCTCTTATTTTATTTCTAACCTTTTCCCCTAGTAAATTTGGTAATCCTGCAAGGAATTTTTCTTTCCAAAATGGCTGATTAGAATCTTCTCTAATCATGACTCTGGTTAGAAAAGTATTTTTATACCATTGAAAATCACTAAGTTTTCTACATCTTAGATTTGCTAATAATTCAGCATTTTTATCTTTAATATGTGATGGGTCTCCTATAAAATGTAAGGATATACATAATATAAGTGTAGCAACCGAATCAGATATTGTTCCTTCATCTATAATTATAGGATTATTTTCTTCATCAACTTTTATTGCATTTAATATTTCTTGTCTCTGTATGGGAGTTAAATAATGATCCCACCAACCTTTAAGTTGTCCAGAGAAACCAGAAATAAGATATTCAGCAATTGCTTTATCATCAGGTGTTAACTGAGTTCTATAAGCATTGGCTGCCATTGTCATTTGTTGTAATACATTTATTATTTGATATTCTGATATACCATCTATATTCCAAGAATATATTGATTGTGCATTAAAACGATATTGGGAAATAGGTTTTATTTTTAGATCTGTAGACATTTGTACTGGTATTATAGATTTATCCCATTCTATTTTTTCTACTTTATTAGAATTGTTATTCTGGAATTGTTCAAATGCTTTGCTTATTTCATTATCTGAACTATCAGAATTATCTGAATTATTTGAAGATTCATTTTCTTCTA
Source organism: Eustoma russellianum (assembly GCA_036186865.1). Taxonomy (NCBI): domain Eukaryota; kingdom Viridiplantae; phylum Streptophyta; class Magnoliopsida; order Gentianales; family Gentianaceae; genus Eustoma; species Eustoma russellianum. The sequence continues at coordinate 12,399,521 of AP025046.1, read as the reverse complement.
AATTATTAATTTTAGAAGAAGTAACTTCTTTTTCTTTATTTCTAGTTCTGCTAGCTATAGAAGTATTAACATTTGAATCTGCAACTACCTCATTTGTTATAGAATTACTATTTTCTAGACTTTTTTCTATACGACTTAATTGTTGTTTTATAAATTGATTGAAATCATCTTTATTAGATATAGTTTGCATACTAGAAGATGATATTTGAAAAGGTTTGAATAATGGTTGTTTAAATTTTTGGTTAGGTATTTCTTCACTTGTAGATTTTATTGTTGTTGTTTGATAATATTTTTCTAACTTATCTAATTGTTTTCCTATTGTATGTAGATGTGTATTTGTATAATTATTTTGTTGAATAATATGTTTAGTATTTGTAAGAGAATCTTCTGTCATATTTTTGTAAGGAATAGCTTCTATTGGATTCCCTGATACATCTAACTTTATGCCTCCTAAAGGTGGATGATTTGACACTATCTTTTTTGATGCTGTGATGGTTATCCATTCTTTTGGTTTTTCAATAATTGGGTTTAAAGTTTTAAAAGGAAATTGTATATTATTTTGTGAAGCATATATTTGAAACCAATCAAAGAAAAATATATTTATTTTATGAGTATTTATAAATTCATAATAATCTTTTTGTATTTGTTTTCTAATATTACAATAATGTTTAAAAAACCATTCTCTTTTACTAGTATTTTCCTGGCTATAAAAATCATTGTTTAATATAATTTTATTTACCTCAAATTCTTTTTCTATAACATTTAATTCATTTGCAATATTATCTGTTATTGCTGATTATATTACACAATGATTTTTATAGCCAGGAAAATACTAGTAAAAGAGAATGGTTTTTTAAACATTATTGTAATATTAGAAAACAAATACAAAAAGATTATTATGAATTTATAAATACTCATAAAATAAATATATTTTTCTTTGATTGGTTTCAAATATATGCTTCACAAAATAATATACAATTTCCTTTTAAAACTTTAAACCCAATTATTGAAAAACCAAAAGAATGGATAACCATCACAGCATCAAAAAAGATAGTGTCAAATCATCCACCTTTAGGAGGCATAAAGTTAGATGTATCAGGGAATCCAATAGAAGCTATTCCTTACAAAAATATGACAGAAGATTCTCTTACAAATACTAAACATATTATTCAACAAAATAATTATACAAATACACATCTACATACAATAGGAAAACAATTAGATAAGTTAGAAAAATATTATCAAACAACAACAATAAAATCTACAAGTGAAGAAATACCTAACCAAAAATTTAAACAACCATTATTCAAACCTTTTCGAATATCATCTTCTAGTATGCAAACTATATCTAATAAAGATGATTTCAATCAATTTATAAAACAACAATTAAGTCGTATAGAAAAAAGTCTAGAAAATAGTAATTCTATAACAAATGAGGTAGTTGCAGATTCAAATGTTAATACTTCTATAGCTTGCAGAACTAGAAATAAAGAAAAAGAAGTTACTTCTTCTAAAATTAATAATTTAGAAGAAAATGAATCTTCAAATAATTCAGATAATTCTGATAGTTCAGATAATGAAATAAGCAAAGCATTTGAACAATTCCAGAATAACAATTCTAATAAAGTAGAAAAAATAGAATGGGATAAATCTATAATACCAGTACAAATGTCTACAGATCTAAAAATAAAACCTATTTCCCAATATCGTTTTAATGCACAATCAATATATTCTTGGAATATAGATGGTATGTCAGAATATCAAATAATAAATATATTACAACAAATGACAATGGCTGCCAATGCTTATAGAACTCAGTTAACACCTGATGATAAAGCAATTGCTGAATATCTTATTTCTGGTTTCTCTGGACAACTTAAAGGTTGGTGGGATCATTATTTAACTCCCATACAGAGACAAGAAATATTAAATGCAATAAAAGTTGATGAAGAAAATAATCCTATAATTATAGATGAAGGAACAATATCTGATTCGGTTGCTACACTTATATTATGTATATCCTTACATTTTATAGGAGACCCATCACATATTAAAGATAAAAATGCTGAATTATTAGCAAATCTAAGATGTAGAAAACTTAGTGATTTTCAATGGTATAAAAATACTTTTCTAACCAGAGTCATGATTAGAGAAGATTCTAATCAGCCATTTTGGAAAGAAAAATTCCTTGCAGGATTACCAAATTTACTAGGGGAAAAGGTTAGAAATAAAATAAGAGAAAATTCAGGACAACAAATAATATCTTATTCAAACTATACATATGGAGAATTAATAAGTTTTATACAAAAAGAAGGATTAAGATTATGCCAAGACATAAGATTACAAAGTGGTTTAAAGAAAGAATTAAGACAGACTAAGTCTGAATTAGGAACTTTCTGCAAACAATTTGATAATGATCCATATAAACCTTATCATAAAGAATGTCAAGGAGAATGTTCTAGAAAACCTTATAATAGAAATATTAGAAAGCAATACAATAATAAATATAACAATCGATATAATAAAAACATTAAATATAATAAAAGATTTCAAAAATCCTCTAATGAATTCTATAAAAATAAATACAACAATAAGTATACTAAAAAACCTTACAGAAAGACAAATTACAAGAAAAATAAAAATACAAAAGATTACAAAAATATTGAATGCTATAAATGTCATAAGAAAGGTCATACTGCAAATTATTGTAGATTAAAAACAAAATTACAAGAATTAAATCTAGAAGAATCTATACTAGAAAAAATTTCAAATCTACTTGTTGAATCTTCTTCGGAGACAGAGGAAACATCTTTCGAGTCTGCTGAAGATCTTCAAGTTGATGAAATATACACATCTTCTTCAGAAACCTCTGATGAAGAAAAACATCTTTATGTTCTAACAAAAGAACAAGAAACAATATTAGAAATGTTAAAACATATAGAGAATCCCCAATTACAAAAAGAATATTTAGATAGAATAATAGATATAAATTCAAAACAAAAAGAGATAAATAAACCAACTATATTACCAAATGTTTCAACTAGTTATTATGATTTAACTAGTATATTAAATAAAAACAAAGATACAAAGAATAAAAATGCAACAATCCCAGATTTACAAAAAGAAATAAAAGAAATAAAAATAGAATTAAAAGAGTTAAAAAATAAACAAAAACAAGATTCAGAAGTTATGAAATTAATACTTACAAAATTACAGACTACAGAAGAGTCTGATCAATCTTCAGAAACAGAACCAGTAAATATAGATAACAATATCATAGAAAATATTTCTAATGTTCCAGAAGATTTTTTATTTGTTTTAAGAGAGATAACATCAAGAAAATATTTAATAAGAATAACAATAAAATTCTCAGAACAATATCAGTTAGATACAATTGCTCTATTTGATACAGGAGCAGATCTTAATTGTATTAAAACTAATTTGGTTCCAAAATCATATAGAGAATCTACAACTACTAGACTCTCTACAGCAAATAATACCAAATTACAAGTCAAAAGTAAAACTGAAGCTTATATTATAAAATCCAATACATCAATTAAAACAATGTTTTTAGTTGTAGATGATTTTCATCATGCAGTTATACTAGGAATACCTTTTATGAATCTAATTACACCATATAAAGTAGGAATTAATTCTATTTCTTTTAAAATAAGAAATAAAAAATTACATTTTGAATTTTTAGAAAAACCTAAAACAAAAAATTTAGATTTAATAAAAGCTTGTTCTATTCATAAAGAACAAATAAATGCAATAATTAAAAGTAAAATTTTTCAATTACAATAAATAAAAAAAAAAAAAAATATATATATAAATAAAATATAACAATATTTAAAGGATCCAAAGATAATTACTAAAATACAAAATCTTAAATTATCATTTGAAAATGAACTTTGTTCAGATCTTCCAAATGCTTTCTGGTCAAGGAAACAACATATAGTTGATCTTCCATATACTCCAGAATTCAGAGAAGAAGATATACCTACAAAAGCAAGACCAATTCAGATGAATGCAGAATTAGAAAAACATTGCAAAAAAGAAATACAAGATCTAGAATCAAAAGGATTAATTCAAAAATCAAGGTCTCCTTGGAGTTGTGCTGCTTTTTATGTCAATAAAAATGCAGAAATAGAAAGAGGAACACCTAGATTGGTAATAAATTATAAACCACTAAATAAAGCGTTAAAATGGATAAGATACCCATTACCTAATAAGAAAGATTTATTAACAAGATTACATTCTGTATGGATATATTCAAAATTTGATATGAAATCAGGATTTTGGCAAATACAAATATCTGAAAAAGATAGATACAAAACAGCATTCACAGTTCGATTTGGGCAATATGAATGGAAAGTAATGCCATTTGGATTAAAAAATGCACCTTCTGAATATCAAAGAATTATGAATAATATATTTATGGATTATTCTAATTTTTGCATTGTCTATATAGATGATGTATTAATATTTTCCAAATCAATAGAAGAACATTTTAAACATTTAAAAACCTTCTTTTATATAGCAAAGAAAAATGGTTTAGTATTATCTAAATCTAAAATGTCTTTATTTCAGACTAAAATAAGATTCCTAGGTCATCATCTGACTCAAGGAACAATTTTACCAATAGAAAGATCTTTAGAATTTGCATCCAAATTTCCAGATAAAATATTGGACAAAAATCAATTACAAAGATTTCTAGGATCTTTAAATTATGTTGTTGATTTTATTCCAAATATAATAATAATTGCAAAACCATTACATAATAGATTAAAGAAAAATCCACCAATATGGACTGAAGAACATACTTCAGTAGTTAAGAAAATAAAAAGTCTAGTATCTGATATACCCTGCTTATATATAGCAGATCCAGATTTATTTAAAATAGTTGAAACAGATGCTTCTGATATATGATATGGTGGAATATTAAAACAATTACAAAATGGAAAAGAGTCTATAGTTCAATATACTTCTGGTCATTGGAATGATACCCAAAAATCATATTCTACTATTAAAAAAGAAATTTTGAGTATCGTATTATGTATTAATAAATTTCAAAGTGATTTATTAAATAAAAAATTTCTTTTACGTATTGATTGCAAATCTGCGAAAGAAATTTTGCAAAAAGATGTTAAAAACTTAGCTTCAAAACAAATATTTGCTAGATGGCAAGCTTTATTAAGTATTTATGATTTTGATATTGAATATATAAAAGGAGATACAAATTTTGTTCCAGACTTTCTGACCAGAGAATTCCTCCAAAACAGACATAATGCCGAGGAAGTCAAAAGACAAAGGAAAGCTACCGGCGGATAATGACAATAATATCCCACGGAAAACGTGGGCAGATAAAGTTGAAGAAGAGGAAGAACTTCTTCAAAAAACCCCAATAGCCGCAGTTCCAATATCCCAAATATCTCCAAATAAAACACCAATATCCATTATTGAAAGCCTATCCAATAGTTCTGAATTTCAAGCATTGCTTGAAAGATTCAATATTCCAAAATCTACAGAAATAGCAGAGACTTCATCAGCAATATCAAAACAACAGCCAACTACTTCAATAACCCAAAAAACCAATAAAGTTTTCAAACCCCAATCCACAGAAATTACCAGCAAAATGCCCACATATAAAAAAGCCGTGCAAACAACCCAGTTTGTGGAAAATTCTTATTATCAATATATTACTACTATAGAAAAATCATACTATGATAAAAATCCATTAATTTCTTTACAAAATTATTTTGGAAAAGATTTTTTCTATAAATCATGGAATATTGCAAAAACTACAGAATATTATCAACATCTGTTGATAATGACAAATTCTGTTGAAATAAAACATCATTTTAATAAAGATAATATAGAGTATGCATTCTCCAACTTTAAAATAGTGTCTATAATGACACCGGAGCAATGGCAAAAACAATTTGGATCTTTATCTGAGGAAATTGATTTTCCTGCAGGATATAATTCAAATTTATTTTCAAATGTCTCTTTTAATTATTGGGATTACCAACAAGCTTGGTATAATTCCCTATATTTTCAAAACTCCAGGGGTTCACACACCTGGTTAATATTTTCTGATACCAGAAGGATAACGACGAAGAATATTCCATATTGGTTCGCAGCATGGTGGGATCATTTTGGCTCCTGTGCAGAATATTTGAATGATGTAGTGAGACCATCACTACAAGTATTTACGAAGATGTATTCTCCCACAGATGAAGAGAAGATATTTTCGGAAATGATGATATTTCATATGAAGTTCTATTTGCCATGGGTATTCCAATGGAGAGCAGAATATACTCCAAATATAAAAGTACCCTTGATAAAAAGAAAATTTTATATCAAATGGTGGACAGCATTCAATATTCCAGAATCCATTTACCCTCACAAAGTAATGGAACAAATAAAAATATGGAATGCGCAAAAACAAATTGCAGATAGCAGAAAAACAATAACAGCATCGGTGAAGCCCGGACATGAACAATTTTTATTACATAAATCAAGGATGCAATCTCAACTGGCAATGGCGAAAGACTCTGAAAAGATGCAAAATATTTTGATGAAATTTTCTCCTTTACTGCAAGAAGCAAAACCTTCATCATCTTCAGGATCGACAAATGCAGTGGATGAAGATGTTGATTTGATAGAATAACATAATCATTTGTAATATTTGTAATAATTTCATATTTGTAAAATTTGAATTGATATTGTAATAGTTGATATTGTAATAGTTGATATAACATGCAAAAAAAAAAAAATTGTGCGAAATATCTACGCAAGTGTAAAAAAAAAAAAAAATTTGTGCGAAAATGACAAAGCAAATAATAGTAAAGGGACCCTTATTTTGGCCATATTCCTCTAAAAATTCCTATAAAAGGAGGGGGTATGCTCACTTGAAAGGACACAAGTTTTTCTACCATACTACTTACATTTTCTCTCTCATAATTCCCACTTTCCATTTCCATCCAAGATACTTCCAAGCTTTCTCCCATACTATCCCATACCAAGAACACTTTATTTGTTCTTGAATATCTTTCATTTAAACCTTTTGAAACCAATATCCTTGAAGATCTCTAATCTTCAAACAATAGTTGTATCTCCAATATTTTTGAAGAAATAAATATATGGTATGATTTGAATTCTTTTACTTTTTGAGTTCTTTAAATACTGTTTTTAATTTTGTTTCTTTGTTTTATGTATTATATATCTATATAATTGGGTCGGTTTATACCGCCTAATTATTATTAATACTGTTTATATATAATTATATTATTATTACTGGCTGAAATTAGTTCCGCCTAACCTAATTCCCTCTCCCTTTTATTTACTGTTCTTTATATTATTATGACCGGCTGGAATTAGTTCCGCCTAATCTTATTCCCTTTCCTTTTTATTTTCTGTATCTTATTCCCTTTCATTTTTATTTTCTGTTTTTATTTTTATTCTTGGGGAGTTTAATAACCCCCATTTAAATTCTGTTATTTAATTTTGTTTTACTTACTGTTTTATATTTTGTTTTACTTATATTTTTTACTTTGTTTATATTATTGCTTTGTTATTTGTTTATTATTATTATCTGTTAGTGTCGGTAGTTTATATTCCTGTTTGTGGTGTGGTATATATATATATATATATATATATATATATATATATATATATATATATATGTATGTATATGTATGTGTGTGTGTGTGTATATATGTATATATATATATATATATGTATGTATGTATATATATATGTGTGTGTGTGTGTGTATATATGTATGTATATGTATGTATGTATGTATCATTGCCTCTTCGACAATATCTGCTGTCATGGTGGTACCGATCATCATCCTCAACACTCTTTGGGGTCTTAAAAATTGTCATCCCAGGTATTATCATATCTAACATCTGGCGCGCCTATGCCTCACTCATATATGGGGAGTCGACTTCTTTTGTTCCATCCGCTTTTCGAGCCTTTATTCACTATGACATTACTGTGTGGCTTAAAACACTGCATGGATCGAAGCTTGCAGCAGGACCGTCACTGCAGCTTTCCAGGATCCCACCCCTTCGCTCCCCACGCCCTCAGGTTGTTCGCTGGCGAACACCTCCTTCTGGCCGTTTGAAATTGAATGTGGATGCTGCTGTTGGCCGCCATTATGCTTTAGGGCGGGCTATTTTACGAGACTCCTCAGGTCACTGTGTCGGAGCAGTCTCCTTTCGATTACCTATGAGTCCACCGCTAATTGCAGAGATACATGCAGCATTGTTTGGCCTCCTATACTTTCTCCCGCTACATCGAGCTATCATTTTGGAGACTGATTGTGAACAAATATTACAATGCCACCATCAACACCAGCGGGATTTTTGCAATTATCATTTCGGACTTCTACAGAACTTCCTGTGTCACCATCGCCTAGAGTTAATACATGTTTATAGAGAAGCAAACATGGCGGCGCACTATCTTGCTCAACATGCAATGCTATTTCCGCAGACGCTACATTACAATTCTCATAATCTCCCATCCTTAGTTCGTGTTGCGGTTACTTTGGATCTCACATCAGTGCACGTGCGCCTATCTTAGGCAATTTCTGTCTTCCAAATGGATTGGCATACAATTCGCTGCTATGCGTGTATCCTATGGGATGCAGGCAGCCTCGGTACGCACTGCATTCTCTTGATCGTTTTTCTTTTGTCTTGGCTAGACTATTGGTTTGCTTGCTCTTTTTCATACGCATGTACTGGGTGACCATGAGACCACATCACATTCCATTTTTCATCGTGGAGTCCATTAGCAATCTTTGGAGGCTTGATGATGCATGCCACCAGCCAGTGCAGAAGCCTTTCGAGTATTTCATCTTCCATATGGATTGGCATCCAACTGTTATTTCTGCCTGTATCCTGCGCGATACAGGCAGCATCAGTACGTTCTGCATTCTTTTGGAGTTTTTGTTCTACACAGACTATTGGGCTATTCTCAGATTTAAATTCGCATGTCCATGGCTGAACGGGAGTCAAAGAAGGATATGGCAACACCTGCACAGGCAATATTTTTGTACATGGATATTAACTTTGTCGGCTGACATTCGTTACCTCCATCAACCTTGGGTTTATTTGGTCTTCCATATGGATTGGCATTCTTTCGATTTAGCTGCCTGTACCTTGGTAGGTACAGGCAGACTCGGTGTGATTTGCTTCCACTCGGTCATTAGCCTTTTCTTATGTCTCGTTTGCCTAATTGACCCAATATCTTATTTCTTTGGTGCATGGACGGGGTCACACCTTCGGCTTGCCTTCATCACTGACGTTGGTGCATTCTTCTACGGCATGAGGCGGATCCATCATGCTTGGAATTTTCAGTGGCTTCCCTATCATCCGTGTCCTATATGTTATTTGTGGACTGTAATCTTTTACATTTTACACTGTAACGCCTATCAATACTCCAAGTATATAATTATGTACGCTTTTTTCCTTCGTCAGGGTTTTATCCACAAGGGTGGTTTTACTTGGCAAGGTTTTAATGCGGCATTTCATATATGACTTGGATGTTGATAATCATCTCCTTCTTTGTGCGTTATACTTTCATACGATGTAATAAGGTATTCCTCCGCCATAAGTGAGGCCTTATGATAATGAAAGTTTTTTTTCTAAAAACAAAAAAAGAATATAGATATATATATCTAGAAACATATAGCAAAATCATTTGTTCCATAAATAGGCCTTAGGACCGTGGGGTACATCACCCACACAAAACACATAAAACTCAACTTAGTCAAATTTCATGCATATATCATAAGTCTAACACTTAGACTTTAAGCATAGCATGGTCTTTAACATAATTTCATAGTCTAATGAGAGATGACATGTAACTTATCTTAATTCATTCATTCCATTTCAAGATTACGTATCATACTCATGATCATGTTTCAACACAACTTCATACATACTGGTTTCCATCAAATTATGACTTCAAAGACCAAGATCATAGTGATGATTATGACAAAAAATACATACAACATAAAGGATGATGGATACTATGAAAATATACCTTCTTAAACCATGATCATCAAGATTATACATCATCATAAACATGGATGATCATGCTCCAGTGGAGAACCTAAAACAGCCCATTGGCCATGTGTGTGTGTATACATATAGGTATGCTGATCATTAAGAAACGACATTTGTGATCTAGAATTATAGTCATGAATATGACACACCATAAACATGCTAAATCATAACCACCAAACCCTCCAAAACCGAATAACACAAGAAAAATACATAGATGATTATCATCATAGAAAATATATAAACAAATGTCTTAAAGTTAGTTTCTTAGTGATATTTTCCTAACATAACATATTACTTTATGCTCCTTCACTAATTTGTAAATGTAACCACATAAGAGTTGATAACTCTTTTTCATTATACGTAAGACCATATCCCTTATCATTATAACATATTTATATAGATTCATGCATCACATCATATACCTCACCATATCGTACATGCAAATATAGTTTTTGGCATATCTATGCTACTAAAACATTGAAAATACTTCATGAGCGATCCAAAATTTAGTATGAACATAGATACTTTATCTTTCAGAATCCATGAAGGATCTAGGTGGAGTGTTTACCTTTTTCACTCAGTTCAAGTTTGAATGTGAAGATTTCTTCACCTTGGCTTGGAGAAACCTTTCCCCTTTCTCAGTGAGAGGTCACGTCTTGGGGGTCAAAACAGAAGATTAGTGAGCAACTATGGAATGTGATAGATAGAAGGATTTAGAGTCATTCTACATGAAGTTCTTACCATACTTCTTATTGTTCCTTGGCTCTACAAAAATTCAGTTTCTACCCTTGATTTAAGAGGGTGTCTTAATTCTTTCCAGAGAGGAAGTTTTTCTCCTTCCTTTTCTTTCTTAAACTCTCGGTCAAAGGTTGGAGGATGAGCTTGAAAGACTTAGTTCTCTCTTGGAGAGGAAAGAGAGGTTGTTCTTGAGCGAAAATGGAAGTGTGAAGTGAAGAATGAGAGAGAGGAGTTGAAATCCCTCTTTATGCTATAATGGCCTATTGGGAGTGCATTAGTGGAGCGGGAGAAAATCGTCATGCATTCTTGGATGGAATAGGAAGTAGACATGATAGATGCATGTCTTGAAAATGGAAGAAGATGGAGTGTTAGGAAATAAATTCTCTTTCCTTTGTCATAGGGTGGCCGGCAAAATAAAGTGGGAAGAAAGAGTTGTTTTCGTTTGTTGAACGGTGTAAGAAATAGTGGAAGCTTTTAGGTAAAAGAAATGATTGCTTCTTGGTTGTGAAGACAAAAATCTTTTCTACCCATTTTGCATAGGGGTGGCCGCCCAATGATGAGGTTGGGGTAGTTAGAATATGACAAAAATTCATCATTTGATTCTTACATAAATCTTTTACCATTGACATTTTGTTGGAATGTTAATGTAACCAAAAAATTCTTCTTTCTTTTCCACAATGAACGGCCATAAGGTTTGGGCACCTATATGTATATTTCTTTTCTCCTTTCCCCAAAGATCTTTTTATGTCTCCATTTTATTTTTGTTTTATTTAAATGGTAAAAAATTCTTGTGTCATGTCTTTTGCTTTTGATTTAATTTATTTTAACAACTTAAGTTGTTACTTACTAATCTTACTTTAATTTTTCATATAATAACAAAATCTTTGTTACCTAATTTAGCCATATACCGATATATCAAGTGATCTAACACTTGATCCATTTCAAGTGTTACTTAATCATGGTATTGCAACACGTTCTTGTGCAACAAAATTTTGGGGCGTAACACAATGTCAGCAGAATGCATAAAATAAAACCTTGAAATAATCATCATCATCATTATTATAAATGTCTAGGAAAATCTAATTTGATAAAAATGTCAAACGTATATAACAAATACTAAGTCTCCAAAATACATAAACCTTGATTATTAAAACAGCAGTCTCAACTAAATCCTCATTGAATCTCATCAGATATCCATAGACCTCAGAATCTCCACTCCTGATCATCCGCGATGCATACTAAATCACACTCATGTCTATCTACGAAACAACAATGGAGTATATCATGAGCGACACACGTCACCCAATAAGTAGCCTCATTGTACTTACCATAGAATCATACACGAGGACACAAGTGTTAACAAATAAATATCAATATATAAAATACATGTTTTCCATTCGAAAATAAATTATAATTATACCCTTATAACAATTAAACAGCAAAGTTCACGATCTCAATCATCAGTTCAAACCAATCGATAGTCAATCAAGTGTTAGCACAACGAAAATCGATGATGCAATTTCCAAATCGATGTGATGCAAATCAAACCAAATTTTGATTTTCCAAATTCAAATTCCAAAGTATCAATATTTGATGCGATCCGATGCAAAGTTTGGTACAATACGATCCGATATTTCGATACGATGTTATTTCATATTTCAATATGATATTCAAATGTCAACTTTCCAAATATGATTTCAAAGGTTTGATATTTTCTAAACGATAGCAAATTTAATCAATTCAAAAACCATTCAATTCCGATTACAACCAAATACAAATACACAAATATTCAAATATGACACAAATCAAATTCTGATTTTCGATGTCCTATTAACCACCACTTACATGTACGTATATACATATATATTCCCATGCTCATACATGTGCATATACACGTATATACACACACGTACCTACCTAGGCCGTCTTTTCTCTTAACCCACTATCCAACTCACCTCACCCCTCACCCCAACACCCTCGGCACCATTGACCAGCCCCACCAAAACCTGTCGCCACCCCCACTCCCTCGGCCCAACCCACTCTCACTCTCCCAAAACCTTAGCTCTTCTCAACCGACTCCCTACCTCTCATTCTCCATCCAAATACACACCACCCACAGTTTATCACATCTAACACCTCAGGCAGAAGCATAATTCATGCCTAGCACACTGCCCTAAAAATACATGTTTCACGTGCCGCCTCACTGCCGCCATGTGCTGCCATTCGCCGGTGCATGTAGCCTACACGCCACCACTGGTCGTCAGCTCTGACCAACAGAATTCTTATTTTTCAATTTCATGCCTTATTCTATCCTCAAACTATACAAAATCCCATTTTTTCAGATGTTTGATTTTGTTCAAAATCCAATCAAAACATCATACAAATTTATTATATACGATTCATATACTTATAAGATTGATCATAATCTATGCCTCCAGCCCTGGCCGAAATACATAAGTCCTCCAATCCCAAATATTTGTTCGTCCATAAGCATACAAAATGACAATCTTATTTACCTGTAGATACATATACATGACTATACATATGCACACGGTATAAAGTACATATCATATACATATAAATATCATAGTTAAATATACCTTACAAATCGGCCAGTTTTATCTTCAAGATAACCCTTATAATTTTCATAACATATACATACATCTAGTGGCACACTGTAGCGCCCCGCTTAGGACTAGGGTCTGGGCACGATGCACCCGCTGTACTCTGCTAAGAGAAGTGCAAGGCATCGATAAGATCTATACGCACGTCGACATAAACATGTGACAAAATAGCAGAAGCATCATAAAATGTACAAAGCATAATAGACATGCATTACAATAAATAAATAAATAAATCTGAATACATCCGAAATACTGCTAGTAAAGATTGTGATACTAGTCAGGGACAAACAGAAATACAAACTACAATATCTGGCCCGCAGACTCCTTACTTTGACCTACCCTCAACTCATCCTCAGCAGTATCTAAAACTGGCTCTCGAGCTACTTCAAGATGGTAAAAATAAGGGATGAGCGATAACAAATCGCCCAGCAAGTATTTTTTTCCAGGTTCGTCATATGGATCATGCATGGGAGACAGAGTAATAAAATAAATACAGTAACGTAATAAACATGACACGTATCCATCTAACAAATTCAGTGACAGATAGGAACTTAAATTAAACATCATATAATCATAAGAAGTGCAGAAAATAAAGTCATAGAAGAAATTATATCATTTCATGTATCTCCATTCATTATTCATTCAATAAGCTTTTAACCCGTGTCTTATTCTAAAACTCATTTGATTATGTTCATGTCACGGATCATACTCTATAGTTTATGCTTAAGTCTGCCGAGGGTCTAGGCTCGTATCCGATAAGGTGACTCATTAATATGTTTATGCTCATATGAAGATGCAACATCAATCATTTCTTTGGAAACCGTTAAAACATAACATTTTAGTAAACATTGTATCAAATCTGTCCCATAACTTGAGCATAACATGTTTCATCAGACACAAACGGTAACACATGACACACTGACTGATTTCCTATATAGTCTTATGTACAAACTATGAATCCCAGTGGTCCAACCATGGTGTTACATCATATGTACATAGATCTAAATGGTGACTTGTTATGGTGGAGATTCCGAGTCTCAGACACGGTGTTACACTCGGTCAAAACAAAAACATGAACATCATATGTAAGGCAGAGATCTCTTGTCCCAGACAAAGTGTTACACTCGGCCTACAGGCTAAGGAACTATGCCTCATGTCACCAATCTCTCATATAGGTTCCAGTGTCATGTGGCGAGGGTAACATACATAAGTTGTCTCTGGCATTCTCTCAACTAAACCTAACGTTAGGCTGGCCTCCAAACATAACATATGCTGTAGAAACAGCGAATCGTAACATCATAAAATGTATGCTGTGAAAACAACGAATCATATCATCATACAATGGTGTCGCTGGAATCAATCAGTGCACGGTACGGTTTGTTAAAATCCTTTTTAAAACGTATAATATGATAAATATTTCTGTCAAACATGTCACGTAAAATTCTTTTTAAAAGATTTTATGTGCTAAAAGCATTCGTAGAATTGCATCATATGATAAAGCTTTTTATTTCAAAACTTTGACTCGTGTACATATGCGTGTATGCTCGGTTTTGGGCTGGTTAGAGCAAATAATTATTTCATCTCTTAAGTCCAAACTGTAGGATCTGCTAGGCACCACTAGAAAGGGGGGAGGGTTGAATAGTGGGTGCGGAAAATGTGGTTTTTAAAATTGTTTTAAACTAAAAACCTAACTTCTGAAAACAATATCTGTTTTCAGGACCAGTTTTAAAACATTCTGAAAACTAGGTTGCAGGTCTTTAAAAATTCTGAAATTTGGAGAGAACTTAGCCTCAGATGTTCTGAGTATCTCCTAAAAATTTCAAATTAAAATTCAACCTCTAACCCACTGCTAGAGCTGGTAGTCTGTTTTGAAAAATTAATTCCTATTTTTCCTTAACTCCAAATGCTCTGAAAATTTAATGACTAACCCCTTATTAGTTTTATTTAAATGGGTTGAAACAGTTTTGAAAAATTCTATTGGAAAGTTAGTCAAATACAATCAAAGTCTCAACCTTTGCAAGCCTGAAAATCAGACTGCAGTAGTCTCAGAACTTTGGATGTTTGAATGACTTATACTTGTCCAAAAGGGTTGAAATTTGCGCCAAAAGAACCTTAAGACGTGAGGCTATGGCTCTAGAAAGTTTCGTGATTTTTAAAATTCGTTTACTATTTTTACCAACGTGATTAAAAACGATAAACAGTGCTGAAACTGAAAGTAAGTGCTGAAAGTAATTAACACCAGGAATTTTATACTGGTTTGGTTATAAACAACCTACTCCAGTCTTCGAGGACACCTTCCTCGGTTAGCACTAATCACACAACAGAAAGAACACCTTATCACAGGGTTGATGGAATTACACACCAACTCCAACCCTTTACAAACCTTGTATGAGAATACAATGAACACGAACGCCACCACCTTGCATGTGCAAGATTGATCACACCTTGATCAATCGTTTACAACAATAAAGAGAGTATGTGGTGGTCTATATAAGTCCTATTCAAGTATATGAATATGAGTACAATAGTCTTTTAGAGAGAAGAAAGAAAGAAGTGTAGAAGCATAAGGGAATGGAAGACTCTTTTTGTACTTTTGAACTTGTGAGGCTTGTCTTGTATTTTGCTTGCTCTCCTTCTTCTTTTTATCAATATGTGCCGCCCCCTTAGCTATTTCTTCCTCTTGAAAATTATCTTCTAAGTCCTTGGAAGAGTGTATGGCATCATTGTGACATGTCTTTGCTTACTTGGCATCTCCTCATTAGATGATCATTAAGCTCTTGCTTATTTGGCACCTATTGATTGGATGAATGTTTTCATCACTTGATGACTATATAAATCTGAAATTAACCTCAAAAAGCATGTGTTAATTAGCCATAAACTTATTACCATAAGTTACAAAATCATCCCACACAATTAGCTAGCAAATATCTCCAATTTACAATATTAAAATCGGCCATAAGATTCTCTTTACATGCTAAAATTTCAGCATGTGTAACATACACATTTTATTCAAAATATTGCCAAGTTTACTTTGATTTATTGCAAGAAATCAATCACCATTTAGTACAAGATATTCTTATCATTTTATTCGGCCACAATATATTACACACATGCTGAAAATTTCAGCATGTGTGATATTTAAAGATATCACCATTTTAATTCCATAATATATTCAAAATACTTCCATACTATCTCCCAATTATCCACTTAATTCAAGACAACAAAATATGGCTCATTTAGGGATAGAAATCGGCCATCCTTTAACACACATGCTTAAATTTTCAGCATGTGTCACAAATGTGACAAGATTTGAAATGTTACCTTTTGTAGCTCCTTTCTTTATGTCACCAACATTGCATGCTTCATTCTTGACCAATCAAAATGCCAACAAAGCTCCACATATTATCCAACATGGCTGTAGTATGCGTGTGACATGATTGTACATGTGCTGAATTTTATTTTTGCAAACTTTGTAAAATAGTGCACATTTAATTATACATACATGGTATATTCCAATCAGCCCTTAATTGATTTTTTTAGAACACTTTAGAATGTATGAAGTATGTAAAAAGTGTCTAGATACATGTTATATTCCATGCCAAAAATGCTCCATGTGTCGTGTACATGAAAAACCGAATTATCGACGTTTATCGATTACCCGATTTTTCTCTAATTAAATTCCAACTTTTTGCACATGTTATATATATTCTGTTACACATAATATACATAAAGTAAACTTTAATATTCATCTCACAAGGCTGATTAAAGTGATGCCTAAGCATGTGACAAAATTGAAATCGGAATCTCCACAATTTGGCCTTAATTGAGGGCGATTTGTGTGTGCCAACATGGAATGATTTTATGGCTGCACATACCATGTAAGCCACGAAATTTTTGGCCATTTTTGAAGTGTATGGGCTGGCCATCTATTTATGGTAAGTACGTGACACGTTGGTGAAGTTTCGGTATTCGACCGATACGACAATTTTTGGTTTAGAACTTTTTAACGTGTCGTAATAACTTTGTCATCACCATGACTTATATCATATGATATAAGACCTGAATATACTCATAAATATGAGTTAAATATAGTGGTGTGACGCTAACGTACGTACGTAAAATATATAACGTGTTGGTAGCATGTTGGAATAAATGTGTATGTGCCTTTTTCAAAGAAAATCTGAATATATATATTTTTTTAAATAAAAGGCGGAATTTTATTAATGTTTAAATGTCTCCTTTATGGTGGAGGAAACCAAAGTACAACAGTGTGTAGGACCTCAGGCGCTACCAACTCTCCCAAAACCAATTGGTGACAGGAGATGCGCATACCCTAGCCTTATAGTGCATTCAGCACACAAGCGCCCACGACATTCGACTGTGACTTGGCCCACACGGCCTACGCCCACCGGCCTACGCCACGGGACAATTGCTGCACCTAACAATCTCCCCCTCAGCAATTGCTCCTGCTGGGAATCGAACCCGTGACCTCGCTCTGATACCACTTGTAGGACCTCAGGCGTTACCAACTCTCCCAAAACCAATTGGTGACAGGAGATGCGCATACCCTAGCCTTATAGTGCATTCAGCACACAAGCGCCCACGGCATTCGACTGTGACTTGGCCCACACGGCCTACGCCCACCGGCCTACGCCACGGGACAATTGCTGCACCGTGCACCTGCAATGAACACCACTAGAGGGGGGGGGTGAATAGTGGTTAGCGGAAATTACACTACAACTCTTTGTTAAAATCCCCTTGAAAACAGAATCTGAGACCAACTCAGATTCAGAACCCGTTTTTCAAAAATTCACAAATAATTGTACACAACTCCAAAAATTATGAAACTTTCCAGAATTAAACTTCAATGAGTTAACAAGACTCTGTCCAAAAATCAGACAAAAATAAGATCGTTTGACCCTTCAAACAAATTGAAAGATTTAGATGGTCAATCTGGACAGAATTGGACAGAATGTTGCTGATTTTGAAAATAGTGTTTCTCTTTGAATACTCAACCAAAAAGGTTGATCTTTATATCAAAACACTCCTTAGGATGTGTAGATGAAGTTTCAAAAAGGCCCTGACCTCAAACAATTCTTGAAAAATACAGAATTTAACTTTTCTCAAAACTGGTCAGATTGCAGCCAGATTGGAGCAGTTATCTTGCAAAGACTGAAAGACTAACTTTTACTTGCTCAAATCAAGTGATTCTTGTTGCAAATGAAAGCTAACAGTCTGAAGTATAACTCCACCAAAAATCACGAATTTTGAAAATGTTTAGATATTTTTTCAAATTGTGTGAAGTTGGGTGAAAACTGCAGTCAAAAACGGGCAGAAAACAGAAATAAAGAAACAAGAGAAGAACACCGAGGATTTATCCTGGTTCGGTCAATGTGACCTACTCCAGTCCCAAGGAACACCTTTCCTTGGATTTCACTATGATATGAACACCTTACAATAAGAGCCAAGCTTGATCCTTGGGTTATACACCAACCCTACTCAAGACTTGGATAATCACCTTCTAAGCAACACTTAGTTGCAATACCTCCAACACCTATTGATGTAGCCTTATAAAGATGGCTAATCAATCTTACAAATGAAGCTCAAGAGGCTTGTAGCTCACCAAAATATTAAGAACAACTTTGCTACAACAAAATACAACAACAAGAACAAGAAGATGAATATGAAAGCTATAGAATGCTTGTGAGCTTCAAGTGTGTTTCATCTTCTTCACCATTGCCTCTATTTATAGTGTGATTTGAGCCTTGAAGATAAGACTTCCAATGTGTCATCATATTCATCATCAACTCCAAATGTCTTCTCATCATTGGTTGGCCTTGTACACTTGGCAAAATAAAACAACAATGATTGGTCCACCTTGGCAACTTTATGTGGCTGAAATTTTCAACAAAAAAATGACTTGGAATTATCTTGAAAATGTGAAGATAATAGCACCATAACAACTCCATCATCTTCTCAACTCTTTGGCAAGATAATAGGCATTGAGAATTGACCATTTTAAACTTCAAAATTCAGCTCCAAAAACAATAGTAGCCGTTGGCTACTTGCCTTTTTACAAAAAAAATATTTTGATTTTCTTTAATAAAATAAGAAAGGATAATACCACCAAATTATCCTCAAATTCAAGCAACATAATAGGGCATGTGAAGTCTTCATTTGACTTCAAAAATCTGCTGAAAATACCCAAGAAAACCAATATAGCCGTTGGCTACTTTTAGTAAATTCCAAGTTGGCAATTTTGCCAACTAGCTCCTTTTTGGTTGGTCCACTTGTCTCCAACTCATAAAATGAATAATGTATCATTCCCAACTGTCCATGCACGTTTTTCAACACATATATATGTGTAGCAACTCAGATTTTTGAAGAAGAAATAAATAGATAACACTAGACAAGATTATGTCAACGTGTAACACCGAAATTCCCCAATATTTCTTCTTATATGTTGAGATCATTTCCACACCTTTAATATCTCTGAATATTGATGATAAATGTTCTCTTATAACATATATAAGAGGGTCTTCAAGAAAAAATAGAATGTGACATCTCAAATCGTCACATATCCAGCTATAGTCAATAATATCATCGGTTGAGAGAATAAGATATAAGATCACCATATTATCTTCAAAATAATAATAACACAGCTCCAGAATGAAGATAATAATATGCTCAAGAGATTCCTTGAGTGAAAATACCAAAAATACCCTTGGAGGTAAAATGACCAAAATACCCCTGGTGTAAGAAAACTCAAGAAATGACCCGGATGGTCATAAATAATCATGATATCAACTTTGTCATGATAAATAGTATAAGAATATGCTCTTGAAATATTTCCACCATATCATGTTCCTACAAAACTCAAAATACCAATTTTGCCCTTTTTGGTAAGTTATAGAAACTTCCAAGGCATGTTAGTCACAGGACAATAATAATCACCAAAAACACATAATATTCACATAATGAACATGTATAAATCATACACAAATGAAAACAACCAATTCATCACATTTTAGAAAATTATTTCAAAAAAAACTAAACATCAATATCATTTTTCTTCACTTATTCATCTTTTTCATTTATAACACCATATGTGACATGTAACACTTAAAATCATGACTTTGAAAATTATCCAAACATATTTTTCAACATTCTCCCCCTTTTGGATGATTTTCAAAATAACCTAACATGATTTTAATGTCACAACTTATAACCAAAAATTTAAAAAGTTTAACCAAATGTTTTCAACTTTTAAATAGTATGTTGCTCCCCCTCAACTCATACTCTCCCCCCTTAACCTATACTTAACTCTTAACTTATATTTGAAACTTATCATTTCATACCAAATGATGACTTAGCAACTAAAATCTAAAATCATGTACTTATGCTATCTCCCCCTTTATTTTGCAAATCATGCAAAAGATAGAACTATACAATGGTATCGTAAGTCATCATACCTAACTTGGCTCGTAAGTTTTCAAACGTGGCTTGATTAAGGGGTTTGGTAAAGATATCGGCGATTTGGTGATCAGTTCTTATATGGTTTATCACTATGTCCTCAGTTTGAACATGATCGCGAAGAAAGTGGTATCGCACCTCAATGTGTTTGGCCTTAGAATGAAGCACCGGATTTCGGGAAAGATTGATTGCACTTGTGCTATCGCAGAAAATTGGAATCTTTTTCATTTTAATGCCAAAATCACTAAGTTGCTGTTTAAGCCAAAGTATTTGGGTAGTACATAAACTCAAAGCAATATACTCGGCTTCAGTGGTAGAAAGAGCTACACTAGCTTGCTTTTTAGAAAACCAAGAGATCAAATTGGTTCCTATGAATTGGCATGTGCCGCTAGTGGATTTTCTATCTAACTTGCAACCACCATAATCAGCATCACTATATGCGTGTAATTCCAACTTAGCATTTTTATCATACCATAGTCCTAAGTGAGGTGTATGCTTAAGATATCTAAAGATCTTTTTCACGGCATTGTAATGTGATACCTTAGGACAAGATTGAAACCTAGCACACATACATACAGTAAACATGATGTCAGGTCTTGATGCAGTTAAGTATAACAGTGATCCAATCATAGACCTATAGAGTATGTCATCAAAAGGTTTACCATTTTCATCCTTATCAAGTTTGGTACTAACACTCATGGGGGTAGTTGTAGGTTTCAACTCTTCAAAACCAAACTTCTTAATCATATCATTGACATACTTAAGTTGGCTAATGTGAATTCCTTGAGGGGTTTGTTTGATTTGGAGTCCTAAGAAATAATTCAACTCTCCTACCATTGACATTTCAAACTCTGACTTCATACATTCTTCGAAGTCTTTTACTAAGGTAGGGTTAGTTGAACCAAAGATAATATCGTCTACGTATATTTGAACTATTAACAAATCATTACCTTTTCTTCTTAGGAATAATGTGTTGTCTATGGTTCCCCTTTCATAATTATTCGCAATAAGAAAGTTTGCAAATCTATCATACCAAGCTCTTGGAGCTTGTTTCAAACCATATAAAGCTTTCTTAAGCTTGTAAACATGGTTAGGATTCTTTGGATCTTCAAATCTAGGGGGTTGTTTGACAAACACTTCTTCTTGGATGTATCCATTTAAGAATGCACTCTTGACATCCATTTGGAAGAGCTTAATATTGCTTAGACTTGCAATTGCAAGTAACAATCTAATTGCATCTAGTCGTGCAACGGGTGCAAAGGTTTCCTCATAATCTATTCCTTCTTGTTGATTATAACCTTGTGCGACTAGTCTAGCCTTATTTCTTGTAATATTTCCTTGTTCATCCATTTTATTCCTAAAGACCCATTTAGTTCCTATGATAGACTTGTCTTCAGGTTTAGGTACTAAGTCCCATACGTTGTTCCTTGTGAATTGATTTAATTCCTCATGCATAGCATTTATCCATGATATGTCACCTAAGGCTTCCTTAACATTCTTAGGTTCTATGTGTGAGACTAAGCTATGTCCTTCAAGTTGACTTATGTTTCTACGTGTTCTAACCCCAACACTTGGATCCCCAATGATTAATTCTCTAGGGTGCCACCAATTCCTAGATTGACTAGGTTCACCCTCATCTTGTTCAAAAGTTTCATTAGTGTGAATGTTATCATATGTAATTGGATTATTAGTTGTATCATCTTCCAATTGCAAATTTTCTTGATTCATTTCATCTAAGGGTTCATGCATGTCTTGTTCAGGGGGAGTTGGTTCTAGATGATCAAGTACAGGCTCAAGTAATACTTCATCATCAAACATATTTTCAACATTTGTTTCTTGTTTATGTTGATGTTTATCACTAACTTCAAAGCATGCATTTTCATTGAATTTCACATGTATGGATTCAATTATTTTTCTAGATGCAGGATTATAACACCTATATGCTCTTGAGTTAGTTGAATATCCAACAAATATACATTCAATAGACTTTTGTTCAAATTTATCTAGATTATCCTTAGTGTTTAGCACAAAACATTTACATCCAAATACTTTAAGATAATCTATTTTAGGTTGTCTATTGTTTAGCAATTCATAAGGCGTTTTATTTAATTTCTTTCTAATAGTGAGCCTATTTATAATATAACATGCACAGTTAACAGCTTCAGCCCATAAATACTTAGGTAATTTATTTTCACACAGCATTGTCCTTGCAACTTCTTGAATCGTTCTATTTTTACGTTCAACAACTCCATTGAGTTGTGGTGTTCTAGGTGGTGAGAATTCATGTTTTATTCCATAAAATTCACAAAATTTGATTACGTCTTTATTTTTAAATTCTCCACCTCTATCACTTCTAATTCTTTTGACATTTTCTTCGTAAATGTTTTCAAGTTGCTTGATAAGGGTTTCGATTGCTAATGGAGCATCGTCTTTGTGTGTTAAGAACAATGTCCATGTGTAGCGTGAGTAATCGTCTACTATGACACACACATAGTAGTGTCCACCTAGACTTCTTGTCCTACTTGGACCAAATAAGTCTAAGTGAAGCAATTCTAGTACATGACTAGTACTCACTTCATGTTTCGGTTTTAAGGTTTCTTTAATGTGTTTTCCCTTAATACATGTTTCACACATTTGAAAATTATCTAAGTCTAACTTAGGCATACCTCTAATTAAATTCTTTTTAGATAATTTCCTAATGGTTGAAATTCCTATATGGCCTAATCTTCTATGCCATAAATTCACATCTAAGTCATGTGATATTAGACACTTAACCTTAGCATTTAACATGTTATCTAAGGTAAGGGTATAAATATTTCCATCTCTATTTCCTTTTAAAACCGTTTCTCCTTTTTCATTTATTATATCACAAGAATTGGGAAGAAAGGAGACATTATAACCACAATCTATAAGTTGAGAGATACTAAGTAAATTATAAGAGAGATTGCTTACTAGCAACACATTTCGTATTTGAAATGTGTTTGGGTCCCCGATTGTTCCTTTTCCAACAACTTTTCCTTTGTTGTTGTCACCGAATGTTACCTTTCCACCATCAATATGTTCAAGTTCGGTGAATAGATTGGGGTTGCCCGTCATATGCCTCGAACATCCACTATCTAAAAACCATTTGGTTTTTAGATTCTTTGACTTTGCCTCTTTCTTGCATTCCTTGCATTTTTCCTACAATGGAGACAAAGTTTTAGGTACCCTTTATTTGGGTCCTTGAATGTTAGGGGCATTATTCTTGTTTAGATAAGCCTTAGGTATCCAAACTTGAATATACTTTCTAGGCACAATTTTAGCATGGTTAAAGTAAGAAGGATAAGCATATAGATGATTATTCCACATAAGTGAGGATGCATTGTTATACATGTTGCGCCATGGTTGATAATCATTATAGGATGACCGAATCTTATAATGTGTATAAGGCATGCAATTTTGTTTCTTATATGGTGCTCTATATGTATATTCATGTGTATTTCTATAAGACTTGTATGAGATTTGCTTATGCTTAGGTTCATAAAAAATTGGATGCATTTTATTTGGTCTAGTTGCATTTGTATACATGTAGGCATGATTTCTAGGTTGTCTAGATGCAAAATTTGGCCTAGATGTATGTTTATGCGTGTGCATATTGGTGGGTTTGTGTTGTATTTTTGCCTTGATATGAGTAGAAGAAGGTGTAGAAGAAGATGTAGCAGGCAAAGTTGATTTTGTATTATATGGCAATTTTGTACTAGATGAAACAAACTTAGTCTTTTCATTTACTTTTTCGTTTTCTTCTTTATAGCCTAGGCCGGTTTTATCATTGCCATACTTTTGTGATGAGATAAGTGTATCTAACATATTTGCACCCGATTTAAATTGTTCTATCATTTTTTCTAAGGTAAATTTAGAAGACTTAAGTTGCACTATTTCATTTTCACAACTTTCTAACTTGGATTTCAACATTTTATTTTCCATTTGTAACTTTTGTTCATCTTTCCTATATGATTCAATTTCGTTCTCTAAAGAATCAAGAGTATTAGTAGACTCTTGTTTAAGAGATTCTAGTTGATCGGAAAATTCCAAGTTGGACGTCTTCAACTTGTCATTTTCTTCAACTAGTTTCTTCTTTTCTTTAAAGAGCCTCTTACAGTGAGCATGCATTCGTAGGAATTCTTCATACATTTCATCAAATGTCATGTCACTATCAGAATCACTATCAGAAGAAGAACATACCTCGTTGGATACGAAGCACACTTGAGCTTCCTCAGTTTCGGATTCTGAGTCGGATGAGTCGCTCCATGTGCTCACCTTCATTGCTCGTTTCCCTTTTCTTGCCTTAGACTCCTTTGTCTTTGACGTTTGAGCTTCCTTGTCCTTGGCTTGTTTATTATTGTTGTTTTTATTATTATTTTTCTTCGTGGGACAGTCGTATGAAATATGTCCTTTTTGACCGCATTCATAACACTTTAATTCTTTATTATACCATTTGTTTGTGTTATTCTTCCTAGGTTGAGAAGAAGAAGAAGAATTACGTTGTCTATTCCTGTTTGGACGTTTGAAAAACTTTCTAAGTTTTCTAGCGATCAATATCAAGTCATCGTCTAATTCAGTATCACTATTGCTATCATCGTTACTAGCATGTGTTTCGGTTGTTTTGAAAGCTATTGACTTACCAGATGACTTAGAAGATTCAGACTTTCGTTGGTTCAGTTTTACCTCATAGACTTTAAGAGACCCGATCAATTCATCCATCTTGGTGATTGACTTTGTCTCCTCGATTTCCGTCACCTTTGGATCCCATTCAGCAGGGAGACTTCGTAGCACCTTTTGAACCTTTTCACTGTTCGAAAATGACTTCCCTAAAGCTTGGATTTGAGACAAGCAGTATATAATGAATTGTTGTTTCTTGGCCTTGTATTGTTCGTACGGTGTTGAATCTTGCTTCTTTTGAGTGGTGTTGGTCTGGCTCTGATACCAAATGTTGGACCGTGCACCTGCAATGAACACCACTAGAGGGGGGGGGTGAATAGTGGTTAGCGGAAATTACACTACAACCCTTTGTTAAAATCCCCTTGAAAACAGAATCTGAGACCAACTCAGATTCAGAACCCGTTTTTCAAAAATTCACAAATAATTGTACACAACTCCAAAAATTATGAAACTTTCCAGAATTAAACTTCAATGAGTTAACAAGACTCTGTCCAAAAATCAGACAAAAATAAGATCGTTTGACCCTTCAAACAAATTGAAAGATTTAAATGGTCAATCTGGAAAGAATTGGACAGAATGTTGCTGATTTTGAAAATAGTGTTTCTCTTTGAATACTCAACCAAAAAGGTTGATCTTTATATCAAAACACTCCTTAGGATGTGTAGATGAAGTTTCAAAAAGGCCCTGACCTCAAACAATTCTTGAAAAATACAGAATTTAACTTTTCTCAAAACTGGTCAGATTGCAGCCAGATTGGAGCAGTTATCTTGCAAAGACTGAAAGACTAACTTTTACTTGCTCAAATCAAGTGATTCTTGTTGCAAATGAAAGCTAACAGTCTGAAGTATAACTCCACCAAAAATCACGAATTTTGAAAATGTTTAGCTATTTTTTCAAATTGTGTGAAGTTGGGTGAAAACTGCAGTCAAAAACGGGCAGAAAACAGAAATAAAGAAACAAGAGAAGAACACCGAGGATTTATCCTGGTTCGGTCAATGTGACCTACTCCAGTCCCAAGGAACACCTTTCCTTGGATTTCACTATGATATGAACACCTTACAATAAGAGCCAAGCTTGATCCTTGGGTTATACACCAACCCTACTCAAGACTTGGATAATCACCTTCTAAGCAACACTTAGTTGCAATACCTCCAACACCTATTGATGTAGCCTTATAAAGATGGCTAATCAATCTTACAAATGAAGCTCAAGAGGCTTGTAGCTCACCAAAATATTAAGAACAACTTTTCTACAACAAAATACAACAACAAGAACAAGAAGATGAATATGAAAGCTATAGAATGCTTGTGAGCTTCAAGTGTGTTTCATCTTCTTCACCATTGCCTCTATTTATAGTGTGATTTGAGCCTTGAAGATAAGACTTCCAATGTGTCATCATATTCATCATCAACTCCAAATGTCTTCTCATCATTGGTTGGCCTTGTACACTTGGCAAAATAAAACAACAATGATTGGTCCACCTTGGCAACTTTATGTGGCTGAAATTTTCAACAAAAAAATGACTTGGAATTATCTTGAAAATGTGAAGATAATAGCACCATAACAACTCCATCATCTTCTCAACTCTTTGGCAAGATAATAGGCATTGAGAATTGACCATTTTAAACTTCAAAATTCAGCTCCAAAAACAATAGTAGCCGTTGGCTACTTGCCTTTTTACAAAAAAAATATTTTGATTTTCTTTAATAAAATAAGAAAGGATAATACCACCAAATTATCCTCAAATTCAAGCAACATAATAGGGCATGTGAAGTCTTCATTTGACTTCAAAAATCTGCTGAAAATACCCAAGAAAACCAATATAGCCGTTGGCTACTTTTAGTAAATTCCAAGTTGGCAATTTTGCCAACTAGCTCCTTTTTGGTTGGTCCACTTGTCTCCAACTCATAAAATGAATAATGTATCATTCCCAACTGTCCATGCACGTTTTTCAACACATATATATGTGTAGCAACTCAGATTTTTGAAGAAGAAATAAATAGATAACACTAGACAAGATTATGTCAACGTGTAACACCGAAATTCCCCAATATTTCTTCTTATATGTTGAGATCATTTCCACACCTTTGACACATTTAATATCTCTGAATATTGATGATAAATGTTCTCTTATAACATATATAAGAGGGTCTTCAAGAAAAAATAGAATGTGACATCTCAAATCGTCACATATCCAGCTATAGTCAATAATATCATCGGTTGAGAGAATAAGATATAAGATCACCATATTATCTTCAAAATAATAATAACACAGCTCCAGAATGAAGATAATAATATGCTCAAGAGATTCCTTGAGTGAAAATACCAAAAATACCCTTGGAGGTAAAATGACCAAAATACCCCTGGTGTAAGAAAACTCAAGAAATGACCCGGATGGTCATAAATAATCATGATATCAACTTTGTCATGATAAATAGTATAAGAATATGCTCTTGAAATATTTCCACCATATCATGTTCCTACAAAACTCAAAATACCAATTTTGCCCTTTTTGGTAAGTTGTAGAAACTTCCAAGGCATGTTAGTCACAGGACAATAATAATCACTAAACACACATAATATTCACATAATGAACATGTATAAATCATACACAAATGAAAACAACCAATTCATCACATTTTAGAAAATTATTTCAAAAAAAACTAAACATCAATATCATTTTTCTTCACTTATTCATCTTTTTCATTTATAACACCATATGTGACATGTAACACTTAAAATCATGACTTTGAAAATTATCCAAACATATTTTTCAACACAGTGTATATCGTACGAAAACAAATAATGTAAAGATGTGATGATATGTAATCTCCAATCAAATATGATATGCCGCATTAAAACCTTGCCAAGTAAAACCACACTTGTGGATAAAACCTTGGCAAAGGAAAAAGCGTACATATTTATCTGATTGTAGGGCAAATGTGTAAATACAGACACAATATTGTATGTCATCCAGAAGTATATGGTGTGTTGGCCGAAGATGCACACGAGCAGTTGATAGGGCAGCATGTAGCAGCATTTGAAGGAGTCCTCATTTAGAAGCAAGAACTGGCAGCTGGGATATTGTGTATGACCAAGCGACATAGCGAAACCACGCAGCATAGAAGATGGCCCTCGACAGAAAACAGATAAGGTTGAATTAGTCTCCATAAATGATAAAAAGAGCAGAGAGAGCATTATGTAACTCCAAACGCATACTGATGTTGCCCGTAGTCCGTAGACTGCAGGCAACCAAATAGAATTAACGCATCTGAAATATGAATGGAAGGATCGAAGGCATACCCGCGTTGCCTGCATGCGAACAATGCAGGCAACCATACAATGAAACCGACCATATATGTTATGTTCTGAGCGCATGTATGACCCCGTCTGTGTGATAGAACCCACGAGCCGAATGTGGTAGTTGATTGGCCGATGTAAACAAACAAGTGACGGGGTGCAAACGAGCATGTTGGCATAGATAGTGTGCTACCATATTAATCACACTAGGGATATGATGTAACGTACTGCCGGTGAGAGTCAAAAGTTGAGTGAGTCAGGTGTATTTCGACAATTCATGAAGACTAATATTAGACAGCTGTGAAAGTTGCTTGCTGTCTGTTTCAATAATGAGATGTCGATGAAGCAGGCCAAAGAACAGTAGACTAAAAACAACCGCTTGCAACTCTGCTCGAAGAGGTGATAAAACGGGCAGTTGAAAAGATATGCCTGCTATTATCCTTCCGTTGGAGTCTCGTAGAATTGCTCCTGCAGAAGCGTGCAATTGTCCAGCAGAGGCATCCACGTTGAGCTTTAATTTGCCTGTCGGGGGAAGCGTCCACTTCAAAGGAAGGACGTGTTTTGGGCGAAGACGAGGGGAAAAGCCAGCATCGATGAGAGATGGAACAAATTGTGCCAAGGACGTGCCAGAAAGAGTTGTAGCCCAATCAAAGCATGATTGTCTAGCTAAGTGAAAAATGCTAGTCACAGGCAAATCTGCATCACCATAAAAGTGATTTGTATAAATTCTCCAAATAGCCCAGCATAGCATTATGGGACCAATTATTTTGAGGTTCCCTTTTAGAGATTTGACAGAAGAAGTTATCCACCACTGGAGCAAGTATTGGCGTATGTTGGCGATCTGAGGCAACGGACCATCAAGCACTGCTGAAAGTTGTATCCATGCTGGCTTGACGCAAGGGCAAAGCAAAAACACATGAACAAGAGAGGCTGAAGCATTGCGGCATAATGGACATATGGTAGGACAACTGCAAGAAAACACTTTTAAGTTGTCCTCCATTGGTAATGCTGAATGTAACATCCGCCATATAAACATGCTAACAGTTGTTGGAACACCTCTCCACCAAATAAACTTGTGTGATAGCAGATGAGCTCGATGTGGTCGAATATCTTCATACGCATACCTGAGTGAGAATTGACCTGAAGGACTTGAGGACCATACTGGAGTGGGATGATTTGATGTGAGCTGCAGGCAGAGAGAATGTATAGAACATATTCTTTTCCAGCTTGGAGAGTCATAAATGCGCGGTGATTAGTCCATTCTAGGGCCATAACGTGCACGCATGTATGTTGTCCATAAGGAGTTACGAGAATGATAAGACCACCATAGCTTACAATCATATGCATGTTGTATGTATAAGAGATTACGCACTCCCCATCCCCCTTCTATTTCCAGGTAACATAGGTTATCTAATGCAGTCCAGTGGTGTTTTCCTCCCCATAGAAAGAATGAGACTTTCCTATTAAGGGCGTGAATAACACTCTTGGGGAGACGAGATGCCGCTAAGAGGTGAAGTGGAATGGCCGTTAAAACCGACTTGAGCAAAG
Source organism: Eustoma russellianum (assembly GCA_036186865.1). Classification (NCBI taxonomy): domain Eukaryota; kingdom Viridiplantae; phylum Streptophyta; class Magnoliopsida; order Gentianales; family Gentianaceae; genus Eustoma; species Eustoma russellianum. The sequence continues at coordinate 12,369,061 of AP025046.1, read as the reverse complement.
TTAGGCGACTCCCTGGTGATAATAGACGACTAGCCCAGCCCGTTAACTGTGTCAAAGTGCTGCAAGAGAGATGTGCAGTAAGAGGCTCTATTGATCCCACGATAGAGGTAAGATCCCATGTATTTAACAAGTAATGTAGATGGCTGCATAGCCAGAACTTGAGCAACATTCTGCAGTTGGCTTGATGTTGCATAAGAGCTCATTACAAACTGAATTTTGGAGTAATTAACTAATTGTCCCGAGGCACGCTGATAGTCTTGTAAGAAAGACAGGAACCGTTTCAGATTTTGTGTAGACGCATTTAGAAAGATCAACAAATCATCTGCATAGGCTAAATGGAAAACTGGTACAACTCTACCCATTGCAAATCCGCTAATGCGATGTGACTCATATTGTCTGTTTAAACCTAGACTGAAACCTTCTGAGCAAAGAATAAATAAAAGCGGAGATAACAGGTCACCTTGTTTTACACCACGGGAAGGAGAGAAAAAACCATGATTCGTCCCATTAATTTCTACTGAGAGCTTGGAAAGACGCATGTTGTTCAGGATGATACGTATGAGTCGAGAATCAAATCCAAATTTGATCATAATGGCCTCTAGATATGACCAATCAACGCGGTCAAAGGCTTTGGCCATGCCAAGCTTTATCATTATGTTGCCATGACGGACTTTTCTGTCTAGTAGATGTGTCATCTCGTTCGCCATGATGACATGCTCACTTATGTCATGTCCTTTTAAAAAACCAATTTGCTCCTGGGATATGATACTTGGCAGAAAAGTGTTCATTCGGGTAGCTAATATGCGCGTGGTTACTTTGCTAATAAAATTGGAGAGACAAATAGGCCGAAAGTTTGCATGAGTAGCTGGCTGCGTCTTTTTTGGAATCAATGTTATTAGGGATGCTATCATTGCCTGTGGAGGGGGAACACCAAGGAAGAACTCTTGTACAGCAAGGATGACGTCTAGATGAATAATATCCCAACATGCTCGATAAAATTGTCCATTATAACCGTCTGGGCCTGCAGCACTGTTAGGATTTAAACTCCACACTGCTTCTTTGACTTCTTCAGCAGCAGGAATAGCCAACATCATATTATTATTATCTGGCGTGATCAGGGAAGGGATGTGGTGTAGAAAGTCAGCAACTCCTATTACGGGTTCATTTGAAAAGAGGTGTTTATAGAAAGATACCGCAGCATCGCCTAGCGATGCATTATCCTGCAATATGTCACCAGCAGAATTCCTGAGCTTCCCAATTTGTTGTCGTCGGTGCTTATCCTTAACAATTGCATGGAAGTATGTTGTATTTGCCTCCCCTTCAGATATCCACTTAATTCTTGATTTTTGAGACCAATAGGATGTTTGTGCTTTGGTTGCCTGAATTAGTTGAGCCTGTGCCTTCGAAAGTGTTGAACGATTTACAGGGGTGGGATCAGCATCAAATTGTCTCTCAAGTCTGTGGTAGTTCTCCTCTGCCACCGCTACATTGTTGAAAATATTTCCATAAACATTTCGATTCCAACTGCGAAGGTCTTTTTTAGTCTGTTTAACTTCGAATATAACCCACGCATACCACCAATCATGGGGTATTGAGCCCATTGTTCTCGCACAAATGTCTTAAAATCTGAGTGAAGTGCACATGCATTGATATAGCGAAAAGGAGAGTGATGTCTTTCGTTTGAAGTTGTGCATTTTAGCAACATAGGAGAATGGTCCGATGTTGCTCGTGATAAGTGTTGAACATGACATATTGGAGAACAGATTAGAGAAAGCCACAGTGCACAAGTACCTATCCAGTCGTCGCCTAACTCTGCCTTGTCCGGTTCCCCGTGCCCAAGTATACTGTGAACCACTAAATGGGAGATCTTGTAGCCCACAAGCATCCACACACTGTTTGAAGTCTTCCAAATGACGAAGAGGTGGAGAGGACCGACCATCATGTTCGTCAACAGAGAGAAAAGTGTTGAATCACCACTTATAATCCATGGCAACGTATTATTCTGGGAAAATTGGATCAACGTCTCCCATAAAGGGTGTCGTTCTGCAATTGTGTGTTTACCGTATACTACTGACCACGTTAAAGTCTGTTGTGTTGGAATGTATACGAATGATAGATGCGAAGTTTGAGTGCCATGTTGTACATCAAGAAAACGCAATACAGAAGCATCCCAGAATATCCAAATATTACCTTGGCATGTTTCTAAAGCATTTGAAAAACCTAGTTTCAACCGATAAGACGTAAGTTTTGCAGGACGTTGCTTTGGCTCAATGAGAATCAGAACGCCTATCTGCGATTGATGTAACAAAGTGATGAGACGTTGTAACGATGTTCTAATGCCTCCTACATTCCACGTTAGAGCATTCATGACGATGTGGTTCGAGGATTGGAACACAGACGTGATGCACTTCGAGTTGTAACCGTGGAAGGAGGTCTCGTGGATGTTTAAAATGGCGTGTATATGGAGAGGGAGAACCTTCCTTTCTTCAACTTGTTGCCTTTGTGCCTTTTCCAAACATGGCTTCCTTTAATGAACTACTTAGTTTAAATAACTAAGTAATTCACTTAATGAACTATTTTAGTTCATTAATGGTGGCACCTGAAAATAGTTCAAACACAAAAAGTGTTTACCATTTGATGTACGCTTTAAAGCTTCATGGCTCGTTAGTATGACAACATTATATATGAACTATATAAGGCAAGTTTTATGCAACAACATGTCATGTCATAAAATATGTCATGCATTTCTTTGTAACACGTTATTTAAATCATGCATTTTGAAATCACTCAAACCCCTTTTTCTCTACAATCTCCCCCTTTTGATGATTTTCAAAATAACCTACATTCATGATTTAAATCTTATTGCTCCCCTCCAACCGTGCACAAATTCAATTTTGAATTTTGAATTCTCTCCCCCTTGATTTGTGCAATTTATCTTTCTCTCTCCCCCTTAAATCATGCATTCTCTCCCCCAAAGACAATCAAAAGCGCATATAAAGAAAAAAAATCATGCATTTCAAATAATATTAAAAGTTCGTTCTTTAGGGTTATTTATTCAACCCTTTGAGAATGTCCCTTTTGGTACCCAAATTTGGGTGACCTTTCTAGGTCTTCCAAAAGATGAGAAATGTGATGAAAACGCAACATAATATACATTAGGGGCAAATGCGTTTGGCCTTTGGCCGAGAATCCCATCATGCATATAGTATATGGTTTTCGTTTTTGGTTTGCATGCACAGGGAGTGATCTAGATGTATTTTTATGATATGAATGTTGCATATGCATCAATGGCTTTCTATATGGTACATGATTGCTCTTTGTATGATAAGAAGCACGATGAGATGATATAAGTGGTGTACTAGTCTTCTTCTCATATTTATACGCCACATAATTATACTTCGTATGATATGAAGAAGAAGCACGATGAGATGTCATAGGGGAAGGTCTAGGTGTCTTCTTAGATGCCATATATGTCTTAGATGCATCCATTTTCTTTGATGGAATGAATTTTGTTTGTTTGTTTAGCGACTCACTTTTGTCAACGTATCCTAGTCGGGTTTTATCATTTCCATCCTTCTGAGAAGAGATAAGATGATCTAGAATACGAGTATCCGTATCGAATTGTTTTCTAGTCTTTTCTAGATCTTTGTTTCTTGATTTCAACTTTGAAATCTCGGCTTTCAGTTCAGTGTTCTCGGATGTCAATGATGAAATTTTGGACTTTAATGAATTTATGATGCAAGACGACTCTTCTTTTGAATCGTTTAATTGAGACACAAGATTTGTGTTAGAAGATTTTAACAATTTCTTGTCTTCAATTAATCACTTCTTTTCTTTTGCAAGTGCCTTAGCAAACTTATGCAATTCAAGATATTGAACAAACAAATCATGATATGATGGTTCAGAATCGGAATCAGAATGTACCTCACTATCAAGAAGTGGAGACCTTTGGCTTGACATACCTTCTTGCTCGATTTTGTGTCTAGTGGTTGCCATCTCACTAAGATCGTTGGATCCTTTTTTTGTGAGTGTTCCTGCGCTCTGATACCACTTGTAGGATCTGCAAGACACCACTAGAAGGGGGGTTGAATAGTGGGTGCGAAAAATGTGGTTTTTAAAATTGTTTTAAACCAAAAACCCAACTTCTGAAAACAGTCTCTGTTTTCAGGACCAGTTTTAAAACGTTTTGAAAACTAGGTTGCAGGTCTTCAAAAATTCTGAAATTTGGAGAGCACTTAGCCTCATATGTTCTGAGTATCTCCTAAAAATGTTAGATTAAAATTCAACCTCTAACCCTTTGAAAAATCGTTGGTGGTCAGATTGTGCAAATCTTCCAGAACTGGTAGTCTGTTTTAAAAAATTAATTCCTATTTGTCCTTAACTCCAAATGCTCTGAAAATTTAATGACTAACCCCTTATTAGTTTTATTTAAATGAGTTGAAACAGTTTTGAAAAATTAATTTGGGAAGTTACTCAAATACGATCAAAGTCTCAACCTTTGTAAGCCTGAAAATCAGACTGCACTAATCTCAGAACTTTGGACATTTGAATGACTTATACTTGTCCAAAAGGGTTGAAACTTATGCCAAAAGAACCTTCAGACGTGCGACTATGACTCTGGAAAGTTTCGTGATTTTTGAAATTCGTTTATTATTTTTACAAACGTGATTAAAAATGATAAACAGTGTTGAAACTGAATGTAAGTGCTGAAAGTAATTAACACCATGAATTTTATACTGGTTCGGTTATAAACAACCTACTCCAGTCTTCGAGGACACCTTCCTCGGTTAGCACTAATCAAAAAACACAGAAAACACCTTACCACATAGGATTGATGGAGTTACACACCAACTCCAACCCTTTACAAACCTTGTATGAGAATACAATGCACACGAACACCACCACCTTGCAAGTGCAAGATTGATCACACCTTGATCAATCGTTTACAACAATAAAGAGAGTATGTGGTGGTCTATATAAGTCCTATTCAAGATATGAATATGAGTACAACAGGCTTTTAGAGAGAATAAAGAAAGAAGTGTAGAAGAAGAAGGGAATGGAAGACTCTTTTTGCACTTTTGAATTTGTGAGGCTTGTCTTGTATTTTGCTTGCTCTCCTTCTTCTTTTTATCAATATGTGCCGCCCCCCTTAGCTATTTCTTCCTCTTGAAAATTATCTTCTAAGTCCTTGGAAGAGTGTATGGCATCATTGTGACATGTCTTTGCTTACTTGGTATCTCCTCATTGGATGATCATTAAGCTCTTGCTTATTTGGTACCTATTGATTGGATGAATCTTGTCATCACTTGATGACTAGATAAATCTGAAATTAACCTCAAAAAGCATGTGCCAATTAGTCATAAACTTATTACCATAAGTCGCAAAATCATCCCACACAATTAGCTAGGCAAATATCTCAAATTTACCACATTAAAATTGGCCATAAGCTTCTCTTTACATGCTGAAATTTCAGCATGTGTAACATACACATTTTATTCAAAATATTGCCAAGTGTACTTTGATTTAATCCAAAAAATCAGTCACCATTTAGTACAAGACATTCTTATCATTTTTGGAATAAAAATTGATCACCAATAGTGCCTCAAAATCGGCCACAATACATTACACACATCCTGAAAATTTCAGCATGTGTGATATTCAAAGAAATCACCATTTTAATTCCATAATATATTCAAAATACTTCCATACTATCTCCCAATTATCCACTTAATTCAATACAACAAAGTATGGCTCATTTAGGGATAGAAATCGGCCAGCGTTTAACACACATGCTGAAATTTTCAGCGTGTGTCACAAATGTGACAAGATTTGAAATGTTACCTTTTGTAGCTCCTTTCTTTATGTCACCAACATTGCATGAATCATTCTTGACCAATCAAAATGTCAACAAAGCTCCACATATGCTCCAACATGGCTGTAGTATTCGTGTAACATGATTGTACATGTGCTTGATTTTATTTTTGCAAACTTTGTAAAATAGTGCACATTTAATTATACACACATGGTATATTCCAATCAGTCCTTAATTGATTTTTCTAGAACACTTTAGAATGTATGAATTATGTAAAAAGTGTCTAGATACATGTTATATGCCATGACAAAAATGTTCCATGTGTCGTGTACGTAGAAAACTGAATTTTCGACGTTTATTGATTACCCGATTTTTCTCTAATTAAATTCCAACTTTTTGCACATGTTATATATATTATGTTACACATAATATACATAAATTAAACTTTAATATTCAGCTCACAAGGCTGATTAAAGTGGCGCCTAAGCATGTGACAAAATTGAAATCGGAATCTCCACAATTTGGCCTTAATTGAGGGTGATTTGTGTGTGCCAACATGGAATGATTTTATGTCTACACAAACCATGTAAGCCACAAAATTTGTGGCCATTTGTGAAGTGTATCGGCTGGCGATCTATTTATGGCAAGTACATGACACGTTGGTGAAGTTTCGGTATTCACCCGATACGACAATTTTCGGTTTAGAACCTTTTAACGTGTCGTAATAACTTTGTCATCGCCATGACTTATATCATGTGATATAAGTCCTAAATATACTCATAAATATGAGTTAAATATAGTGGTGTGACGTTAACGTACGTACGTAAAATATATAACGTGTTGGTAGCACGTTGGAATAAATGTGTATGTGCCTTTTTCAAAGAAAATCTGAATATATATATATATATATATATATATATATATATATATATATATATTTAAAATGGTGTGTATATGGAGAGGGAGAACTTTCATTTCTTCAACTTGTTGCCTTTGTGCCTTTTCCAAATAAGGCTTCCTTTAATGAACTACTTAGTTTAATTAACTAAGTACTTCACTTAATGAACTATTTTAGTTCATTAATGGTAGCACCTGAAAATAGTTCAAACACAAAAAGTGTTTGCCATTTGATGTAAGCTTTAAAGCTTCATGGCTTGTTAGTACGACAACGTTATATATGAACTATATAAGGCAAGTTTTATGCAACAACATGTCATGTCATAAAATATGTCATGCATTTCTTTGTAACACGTTATTTAAATCATGCATTTTGAAATCACTCAAACCCCTTTTTCTCTACAATCTCCCCCTTTTGATGATTTTTAAAATAACCTACATTCATGATTTAAATCTTATTGCTCCCCTCCAACCGTGCACAAATTCAATTTTGAATTTTGAATTCTCTCCCCCTTGATTTGTGCAATTTATCTTTCTCTCTCCCCCTTAAATCATGCATTCTCTCCCCCTTTATTTTGGAAAGACAATCAAAAGCGCATATAAAGAAAACAAATCATGCATTTCAAATAATATTAAAAGTTCGTTCTTTAGGGTTATTTATTCAACCCTTTGAGAATGTCCCTTTTGGTACCCAAATTTGGGTGACCTTTATAGGTCTTCCAAAAGATGAGAAATGTGATGAAAACGCAACATAATATACATTAGGGCAAATGCGTTTGACCTTTGGCCGAGAATCCCATCATGCATATAGTATGGTTTTCGTTTTTGGTTTGCATGCACGGGGAGTGATCTAGATGTATTTTTATGATATGAATGTTGCATATGCATCACTGGCTTTCTATATGGTACATGATTGCTCTTTGTATGATAAGAAGCACGATGAGATGAGATAAGTGGTGTACTAGTGTTCTTCTCATATTTATACGCCACATAATTATACTTCGTATGATATGAAGAAGAAGCACGATGAGATGTCATAGGGGAAGGTCTAGGCGTCTTCTTAGATGCCATATATGTCTTAGATGCATCCATTTTCTTTGATGGAATGAATTTTGTTTGTTTGTTTAGCGACTCACTTTTGTCAACGTATCCTAGTCGGGTTTTATCATTTCCATCCTTCTGAGAAGAGATAAGATGATTTAGAATACGAGTATCCGTATCGAATTGTTTTCTAGTCTTTTCTAGATCATCGTTTCTTGATTTCAACTTTGAAATCTCGGCTTTCAGTTCAGTGTTCTCCGATGTCAATGATGAAATTTCGGACTTTAATGAATTTATGATGCAAGACGACTCTTCTTTTGAATCGTTTAATTGAGGCACAAGATTTGTGTTAGAAGATTTTAACAATTTCTTGTCTTCAATTAATCACTTCTTTTCTTTTGCAAGAGCCTTAGACAACTTATGCAATTCAAGATATTGAACAAATAAATCATGATATGATGGTTCAGAATCGGAATCGGAATCGGAATCAGAATGTACCTCACTATCAAGAAGTGGAGACCTTTGGCTTGACATACCTTCTTGCTCGATTTTGTGTCTAGTGGTTGCCATCTCACTAAGATCGTTGGATCCTTTTTTTGTGAAAGGCATATGGGAGGAGTCGTCTGTATTAAAATCTGTTCCCGCTTGCACTTGTAAGAGATGCATTTGTAATCTTAATAGTTCAATCAGTAAGTTCATTGAAGATGATTGCGTGATTAAATTTCTTAAGGAACTAAATGATGATTATGAAGCAGTTAAGTCCCAAGTATTATTAACCAGTCCCTTGCCAGACTTGAAAACCATTTTTGCCATGGCAGTAAAGCTCGAGAGGAAGTTGTTATACTATAATGGTCAAGATCATTTTATGAATAATCCTTCTGCACTTATGAGCGTCAATGAAGGGCCTAGGTCAAATACATATATGAGTAGGCCCCCTGTGGGGGCCTGCTGGGGGCCCATTTGGACGTAGAATGGCAGGTAGAGGGTCCAGGCCAAGGTTTGGTCAGAAAAATACTAGGAATCCTTTTTCTACTCATTGTAATATGACAGGTCACATGATTGATAGGTGCTATAAAAAGCACAGATATCTATCGGGATTCAAGCCTAGATCATAGGTGAGTATGGTTAGTGCTGTTGAGTGTGGTAATTCATGTGGAGAGTCTGTAACTGAAGGGGAAGTTTCTTGCTATCAATACTATGAGCACAGTAATCCTAAACTTGGTTCTCCCGTGTCTCAGTTGGCAGCCGACCACACTCAAGAGCAATATGCACATCTTATGAATCTTTTGCAGCAACACAGTGATAAGAGTGGAAGAAGTGGAGTTGAGCCAGACAGGAATCAACCCCAGCACTCATCATCATGCTGTATTGTCAGCTCAGATGGCTGCTGACTCAGGTAAGATGTCAGGTAACATTGCTTATCAAAACTCAAACATATAGATTTTAGATTCTGGAGCTAAGGATCATGTGTGCTCTTCTTCTCATCTTTTTGATTCTCCGCATTCTGTCAATTCAATATCTGTTCAACTTCCTGATTAGTCATTGGCACTAGTTACTCGCATTGGCAAAGTGAAAATCAATGATGGTCTACTGCTAGACGGTGTATTTAATGTACCTTCATTTGCCTTTAATCTACTAACTTTAAGCAAGTTGACTCTGAACCGTGCCATTCAAGTTTCCTTTCATTCAAATCTTTGTTTAATCCAGGATCTCAAGATCAAGAAGACGATTGGTTTAGCTAGAGTCTCTCGAGGTCTGTATCATCTTCATGGACTATACAAAGAGTCAGCAGTCTCTATTTCACAATCCCTTCCATCATCCAAAGCTTTAAATGTTCAACCCTCATATGCCTTGTTGTCGCACTCCAGACTTGGCCATATGTCAACTTCAAGATTTAAAGAAATACAAAAAAGTCATCTCAATGGTAGCTTCTGATAATACAAAGCAAGGTATAGTATGTCCCCTTACCAAGAAGAAAAGAATCCCTTTCCCTATTTCTCATTCTGTATCTTCTGTTCCTTTTGCCCTTGTTCATATAGACATATAGGGACCATACAAATATCCAACAACGTATAAATAGAAGTATATTATTACTGTTGCGGATGATTTTTCTAGATTCTGTTGGATTTATTTGTTAAAATCCAAGGAAGAAGCTAGATAAACTGTTCAAAGCTTCTGCCAGTATGCCAATGTACAGTTTGATGCAAAGATTAAAGTGATAAAAACTGAAAATGGCCAAGAATTTAATATGCCTAATTTTTTTGCATCCCATGGTATAATACACCAGACCAGTTGCACATACACCCCTCAACAAAATGGCATTGTAGAGAGAAAACACCAACATATTCTTATAGTTGCAAGGGCATTGAGATTTGAGTCTAATCTCCCTTCATCTTACTGGGGCTTTTGTGCACAACACTCATTTTTTCTTATAAACATCACACCTTCACCTGTTCTTCGACAGAAAACTCCATTTGAACTCCTATATAAAACAATTCCTACCTATTCAGATCTAAAAGTGTTTGGCTGTCTGGCATATGCAGTGAACACTCAACCTCATAAAGATAAATTTGCTCCAAGAGCCCCAAGAAGCTTATTTTTGGGTGTATCTCACATAGCAAAGGGGTATGTGCTCCAATATCTTGAAACAAAAGATGTCTACATCTCTAGAGATGTAGTTTCCCATGAAAATATCTTTCCCTTTTCCTGCCAATCATCTGCTCCTTCATCCTCTCATAATACTCCTTCCACCAGCACGTTGCCTGCTTTCTCTCCCTATACTTCTGCTGAAGGCTTTGTACCTTCATTTACTCCTCAGACTACACTAGTATAAGAGTCTATAATACTTAGTTGTAATGAGGCTACCACTGTGCCTATCGCCAACACTACCACTGCAACCTTACATCAGCCTATTCACATCATACTAGTCCTCATTCAATTCAGAAAATTCTCTCATATGCATCATTAGCTTCAAAGTTCAAGTCATATGCATTGAATATTGCCAAACATATGGAGCCTAACACTTATGCGCAAGTAGCAAGTTAATCTGACTGGCAAGAGGCAATGGCAAAGGAATTGGTAGCCTTGATTATTGGATCGTGCACCTACAATAAACACCACTAGAAGGGGGGCGAATAGTTGTTAGCGAAAATTACAGTACTACCATTCATAAAAATCCCCTTTGAAAACAGAATCTGAGACCACCTCATATTCAGAACCCATTTTTGAAAAATTCAAAAATCCTTGTACACACTCCAAAAATTATGAAAATTTCCAAAACTTAACTTCAATGTGTTGACAAGACTCTTTCTAAAAATTAGATAAAAATAAGATCATTTGGATCTTCAAACAAATAAAAAGATTCAGATGGTCAATCTGGACATAATTGGACAGAATGTTGCTGAAATTGGAAAACGTGTTTCTCTTCGAATACTTAAACAAGATGTCAAAACATTCCTTAGGATGTCTAGTTTATGATTCCAAAAGACCCTGACCTTAAATAGTTCTTGGTTAAAGCAGATTTCAAGTTTTCTCAAAACTAGTCAGATTGTAGCCAGATCGGAGCAGTTATCTTGCAAAGACTGAAAGACTAAGTTTTCCTTGCTCAAATCAAGTGATTCTTGTTGCAAATGAAAGCTAACAGTCTGAAGTATAACTTCACCAAAAATCACGAATTTTGAAAGTATTTAGCCATTTTTCAAAATGTGAGAAGTTGTGTGAAAATTGCAGTAAAAACGGACAGAATGCATAAATGTAGAAACAAGATAAGAACACTGAGAATTTATCCTGGTTTGGTCAATGTGACCTACTCCAGTCCTAAGGAATACCTTTCCTTGGATTTCACTATGGTATGAACCAAATTACAAGAAGAACCAAGCTTGATTCTTGGGTTAAACACTAGCCCTATTCAAGACTTGGATAAACATCTTCTACGTAGCACTTAGTTACAACACCTCTACCAGCTATTGACGTGGCCTTGTAGAATTGGCTAATCAATCTTACAAATGAAGCTCAAGTGGCTTGTAGCTCTCCAAAAAATACAACAAGAATACCTTGGCTACAAAGAATGGAACAATAATGACAAGAAGAAGATAGCTCGACAAATCAACTGTTGCTTTCAAGTGAGCTTCAAGTGTATTCATCTTCTTCATCCTTTGCCTGCTATTTATGGTGTGAAATAGATCTTGAAGATAAGAACTCCAATGTGTCACCATATTCATCACCATGTCTAAGTTGTCTTCACATCATTGGTTGGCCTTGTATATTTGGCAACATAAAGCAAAATGATTGGTCCACCTTGGAACACATTATGTTGGCCGATTGTTCCACCTTGGCATGTCTTGCTTATCTTTGGCAAAATGAAGATAATAAGAGGGATAATTCCACAAGAATACCTCAATTTCTTGGCTTGAAAATAGGCATGTGGGAGTTGAAGAATTCAAACACAAAAATCAGCTCCAAAAACACCTTAGTAGCTGTTGGCTACTACTTTGAAAATTCCAAGTTTGCAATTTTGTCAACTAGCTTCTTTTTGGTTGGTCCACTTGTCACCAAGTCATAAAATGAATAACATATCATCTCCAACTGTGTATGAACGTTTTTCAACATATATACATGTATATCAACTCAGAGTTTTGAAGAAGAAATCCACAAATAATAGTTGACAAGATTATGTCAACATGTAACACCAAAATTCTCATTATTTCTTCTTGTATGTTATGAACATTTTCACACCTTGAACACCTTTATATTCTCTGAAATACGATGATAAATATACTCTAATAACATATAGAAGATAGTCTTCAAGAAAGAAATAGAATGTGACATCACAACTCGTCACATATCCTACTACAGTCGATAACATCATCATGTAAGAGAAATAATATAAAACAACCATATAATCTTCAAGAAAATAATAACTCAACTCCAGAATGAAGATAAGAATATACTCAAGAGATTTCTTGAGTGAAAATACCAAAAATACCCTCAGGGGTAAAATGACCAAAATGCCCCTGGTGAGAGAAAACACCAGAAATGACCCCGATGGTCAGCAATGAATACACCTTTGTCATGATAAATAAGATGAGAATAAGTCCTCGAAGTATTTCCACCATATCATGTTCCTACAAAACTCAAAATACCAATTTTGCCCTTTTTGGTAAGTTGTAGAAACTTCCAAGGCACATTAGTCACAATGCATTTATAATCATCAAAATCACATAATAATTACATAATGAACATATTTAAAGCATGTACAAATGAAAACAACCATTTTATCACATTGTAGAAAAATATTTCTAAAAACCCTAGACATCGATCGATCGATCGAAGCGTCTCAGCTTCAGAGATTGATGTCTCACAGTAAGTTTCAGAGTTTGTCTCTGACCTACATTGATCAATCGAAGTGAGGGTTTGATGTATACATCGATCGATCAATGTGTCTCAGGTTTAGAGATCGATGTCTCACAGTAAGGTCTTGAACTTTCACTGCCTTACATAGATCGATCGATGTGAGGGATCGAAGTACATCGATCGATCGAAGTACATCGATCGATCGAAGTGCAACAACCTAAGAGATCGATGTCAAATTTTTCAACTTTTAATCATATATAACACCATTTGTGACATTTTTGTGCATTCACCACTTAAAATCATGACTTTGAAAATAATCCAAACATATTTCTCAACAGGAAGCAAATCATACTTGGGACCTGGTTCCATTACCAGCCGGAAAGAAATCCATTGGACGTAGGAGGGTTTACAAGATCAAGTTTAAGTCAGATGGGACTGTTGAGAGGTACAACGCCAGGTTAGTTTCCAAGGGCTAAACACCGCAATATGACATTGACTACCAAGATACATTTTCCTCCGTAGCCAAGATGACCACAGTCAGAGTACTTCTGGCCTTGGCAGCAAGGAACAATTGGGCTATTCATCAATTGGATGTCAACGATGCTTTGTTACATGCTGATCTTCATGAGGAAATATATATATATATATATGACACCTCATCCTGGGGTAGCTGTATCTCAACCTGGTTTAGTTTGTAAGTTGTATAAATCTCTTTATGGCTTGAAACAAGCCAACAAAGAGTGGAATGCCACTCTTACTGCATTTCTGTTTGCTCAAGGTTTTCAGCAGTCCAAGTGGGATTAAACCTTATTTGCAAAGGTTGTTGGTTTTGCATTACTCATTCTGCTTGTTTTGTTAATGACATCATTGTCACTTGTGCCAATGAGGGGGTCATTCATGACATAAAACAAGCATTACATTCAGAGTTTCGAATCAAGGATCTAGGTTGTTTGAAGTTTTTCCTTGGCATTGAAGTGGCCAGGGCAGCAGGGGGCATCTATATTAGCCAAAGGAAGTACACCATGGAGCTTCTAAAGGAGATTGGTTTCCTAGACTCTAGACCAGCCAAGAGCCCTATGGAGACACATACGACATTAACACATAATGATTCAGCCTTGTTGTCTGATACATCACCCTATAGAAGCTTGATAGACAAGCTTATATATTTGACCATCACTAGGCCTCATATTGCGTTTGCTGTCCAACAGCTTAGTCAATTCTTTGATTGCCCAACTAAATGTCATCTCAGAGCAGCACATAGAGTACTTAGATACATAAAGGGCACAGATGGACAGGGATTGTTGTTCTCTAGCACCGGAGATTTGAAGTTAAAAGGCTTTGTAGATGCAGACTAGGAGGCTGTAATGAGACTAGAAGGTCAATAACACGATATTGTGTATTCCTTGGAGATTTTCTTGTGTCTTGGAAGGCCAAGAAACAGAGTATAGTATCCAGATCTTCAGCTGAGGCTGAGTATAGAACAATGGTCATGGTGACTTGTGAAATACAATGGTTGCTCTACCGATGAAAGATCTTGGATCCGTTGATCATAAGCCAGTGTAGTTATTCTTTGATTGCAAGAGTGCAATCTATATTGCTGAAAATCAAGTGTTTCACGAGAGCATCAAGCACATTGAAATTGATTGTCATGTGGTTAGGGACAAAGTACAAGATGGAATGCCCAAGCTGATGCCTACCAGAACCAGGTTACAACTTACTGATACTTTCACTAAGGATGTAGACACTAGAAGAATGGCTGAAATTACTTCTTTACTTGGTATCCAAAACATTACGTCAAGCCTAGCTTGAAGGAGGGTGTTGAAGAAACATATTGTAGTTGTAAGATGAGTTGCAATGCAAAAGAGTGATGCGTGCAGCAGTGAATTTCTTCTAGCTAATTAATATGCGTTATTGACGTTGGAGAGGTTTAGATGCCACGTGATGATGAGGATGAGAACAAGGAGAAAACAGTTGGAGAGCATGCGCAATTTGCGGAGGAGGTGTGATGCTGGTGAACGAACAAATGAGCTGAGGAAGAAGATGATAGCATGTGGGAATAATTGAAATGTGAAAAATTACTGTTGTGCCCTTTATTTAGTAACTAAAGAAAGATATAAGTTAGGGTTATTTTTGTCTTTTCACGTATTTGTAAAGCAGTTAAATAAGCTGCAATGGCAGCTTAAGCTGGATGACGTTTACAATTTCTTCCTCAATTGAATTCCCTCTGATTCTTGGTCAATTGCTCTCGTTTCTTCTTTTTTTTGATCTTCTTTATTTCTTGATCATCACAGAATTGTTTGATTATGTTGTTTTTCTGTGTGTGTAAAATTTGACATTAGGCTTGAGTTGAGAACGTGAGCTAGAAAATGAGAGTAGTTGTTAGTTTCTTCCTTGTATTTAAACTCTTCCAATGTCAATAACAAAGAAGGCATGCTTATTATGATTTCAATTGTGGTCATTCTCGTCCTAACAAAGAAATAGTTGTTGCTTTAATGGGGACCTGTCAGACACTCATCTGGTAATTGCAAGTCGGATCTCATCCCATTTGCAGATCCGGGATACATCATAGGCAAATAATGAACAAAGAAATTTATTAAAGACAAGAAATATCTTCAGTCAGATAAGTTATCTTTGTATTGTTCTTAATAAGATTCCTAGTTGCTGTTATGCTTTGGAAGCATAAAGTGGATACATTTAGGAATATGAGGTGGTTTTAGAAACGTTGTCAACTGGGAGTTTATTGGCAATTCGATATCTGGTTCTGTTAATGGGGAAATGCTATTTGTCCTTTACTAGTTTCGATTGTATAACGCTAGAAAAAAATACGAGTTTAGATTGGAGTACAAACGGTTGAGTACTCTCTTTCTTCTGTGGGGAGAAGTCTCCTGTCTCTTCTCTCGGAAATTTCTTTGATTTTTCTCATAGTTCTTTCGTGCTATTTTTCTTCAGTTGCCAACTGTCCTGTTTCATTCACGTGTCAATGCTGCTTTTTAAGCTGATGTGCTAGCGATTAGATAGATCTATTTACGGGGATACCTATCCCACCTAACCCACTCCTTTTTTATGCGGCTGAGGAACCTATGGCTGGATGTGATAGTACTTTGGATAATAGATTTGTTTATGATGATGTTTGGTCCTATGGTAGATCTTTGATAGGTATGATAGATCTGTCTACTGTGCATTGCACATTACAAACGAGCTTAAAGAGAACGATAAAATTTTAGAATGCTTTCTACTTTTGATGAAGCCAGATCTTCACCAAGGATCAGAAGTAATCCGAAATAAACACCATTAGTTAGATTGAATATGATAACTGGAATAGCTTCCTGGAAGTCCTGCACAAGGAAGCAGAAATCAGAGGTCCCGGGGGTTTGACCCCAGGTAAAACTCTCTGACGCTCAAGTCAGTTTGGGTCATTCTCACTGAGATATGATTTTGTATCAAGAGTTAGAAAAATCTCACAGTTCTTCACAGAGGAAAAAATTTGGTGTGATTTCTTTTCGGAGAGATGAAAATGTTTCGATCTCTTATTTGGTCTCCGTTGGCTTGCTTTTGTTACTTTCCTTTTGTCCCCTGCTTCTGACAGCGGATGGGACATTTGCTTGGGGCAGTAGACCTATGACACTGTAGGTCTGCTGATAAGACTTGTAGGTCTGCTGATGTGACTGGTAGGTCTGCTGATGTGACCTTGGTGTGTACAGGCTGAACAGTCTGATGTGTACCTTTTCCTTATTTTGCACCTCTGCAGATGGTCCCACAATTGATATAGTACTGCGCTTGATTCCTTTGCCGAGGTGCAAGATGGAGTCTTGCCGAAGTGATCTGAAGCACGTCCATTAAGCTGAAGCTGAGGTTAAAGCCTGATGATGAGGTGGAAACATTGGCATATTCTCTGATAAAAAAGTAAATGTTGTGGGAGAGAAGTATGGCTGAAGTGCAATATGGCCGAGCAGCAATGTATTTGTGCCGAACTGCAAGAGTTGAACACTTTATACATAAGATCTTCCGTTGACTGTTGTTGACAAATATATGGTTATTTTTGGTTTATCATTTGCCCCCAGATTTTGTGTAGCTGAGCTGACCTATAAGGGCAGACAAATCTATTCTGAGGAAATCAATGACGTGTCCTCATTAATTAGGTAGTTATCCTCTTAAATGCGTCGTATTTTCAGTAACTGTACCTTTAACCTCATAATTGAGTTGTTATCTCCCTTTTTAATATCAGCGCCACTTTCAATGTACTTCATCATTACTTCTCCGGTGTTTACAGCAATCGAGAAAGGGGGGAATAGCTGAATCGTCACCCCCTTTTGAATTTAAATTGAAAAGTTATAACTTTTCATTTTCTTTCTTATAAATAGGGTCATTTGCCCTAACTCTTTTCTTCTTCTTTCCTCTTATTCTGCGAACGTTTATTCAGCACTCTGTTCTTCTTCTTCATCTTCGAAGCCTACCTTCAACCTAACTCCGGTGATCCTTCAGCTCTGCCCTTCAAACTTCTGTAAGCTTCTCTTTCATTTCTGTTATCCATGGCTTTCGTTGTTTCATCTTCTTCTGATTACCAAAACAGATCAGCTCACTCCTACCCTGCTGATCTGGAGGGTGACCAGGAGGTTCAATCCCTCCCTGAGAAGTCAGATTCCAGCAAGGACAACCGCCCTTTGAGGAGGTTGCGCCTTGCGAGTGAACCTTCTAAGGTTGCCCCCACTTCCATAATACCCCTGCCGTCCATTGGCAGGGGTTCATCTTTTCCAGCGGTGCAAAGTTCAGTTTGCACTTTAAAAGCTGCTGATCTTTCCCACCTTTTCCAAACATTTAACATTGATAAGGGTACCTTTACCCCCAATTCTTCCTCTTTTTCACCAAACTACCTATGATCCACCCGCTGGGTATGAGGCAGTTTATGAAGAATATTTTAAATCTGGGTTTAACCTTCCCATTCCTGGCCCTTTATTCCACATCCTTGACTTTTACAACCTTATATTACCCCAAATTATACCCAACAGCTTGAAGGTAATTGTCAGTTATCTGCTCTACCTGAGAGCTGTTGAGGAGGAATTTAATCTTGCCGTTTTTAGGGGATGTTTGTGTGTAAACACAAGGAAAGTTGGTATTACTTTAGTAGGAGATATCCTAATAAAGACATCAACCACGCCATCAACATCCCCTCTTTTACCAAAAATTGGTAAGGGCATTTTTTCTTTATAAAAACCATAGGATTACCCGAGAGGAATTACTGAAAGTCCAGCCATGCTGATAACATGAGGTCAAGCGAGAAATCCTGTGAGGAAGCCTCAAGGTTACTGAAGATGCCTATGGTTGTAGATTGGAAAAAGGTCGATAGGTCGGTTGTGATGGTTGCCGACCTGGACCACGTGTGGCCATCACACCAATTTCGACCTCTCAGTTCCTCAGCCTTAGCATTAGTATTGGGTATGTGTCAATTCTTTGAATACCTTTAATTTTTCTTGATATCCCCCATGTGTTTTGATCAATCTGCTGTTGAATCTTACAGGAACCGTGTCCAAAACCCTCAGCAAATTGAAGAAGTTGGTTCCCAAGAAGAGGAAGACAGGGGATGAAAAACCCTCCTCCTCTGATCAAACATCTTCCAAGAACTCATCTGAGGTGAAGGCTCTGCCTGCTATTCCTGCTCCAGCAACCAAAGGTAACAATTTACTCTGATTTTGACGTTGCTAATTTACTTGCTTTCACTTCAGCATTTTGACCTTTGTTTTTATTGCATCTAAATCTTCTGTTGACCCCAGTCATGCTGCAGCCAAGAAACCTGCTCAGGCTGCAGCTCAGCCACTGAATAAAAAAGAAAGTTCTTGAGACCCCAGCTTTGCCCTCCAATTCTGCTGCAAAGGCCAGGGCAGATACCCCTCAAACGGCACCTCTAGTCAGAACTGCCTCCAAAGTTGCTCCGCAGACCAAACCTGCTCCCCCTGCTGTGCTACAAACCAGACCCGCTCCTCCAGCTCCAACTGCGCCACAAAAACCTACTTCTCCTGTGGTGGTTATCATCAATGATCTCAAATCTGCCCCCCACTGGAGGGTTAACGTAACTGCAGGAGAAGATGCTCCTCAACGCCCGCATGGAAAAGCTCCCTATGAAGGGGAGCCTTCGCATCAGCATCGTCGTGGCTGGAAGAGCATGACCTTCTCATTCTCTGACACCATTGTTCATCCTGGAGTGGCCAGAAAGCTATCAAATCTGCCAGTGCTGCCCAGGGATTTAGAGCGTTTTGTTCACAAGGACTGGGATTCTACCTTAAACACATATCTGAGCAACATGTCTTTGGTAGGTTTCCTTTGAAATTTTTAACCTTCCATTTCACTCAAGTTGTAGAAAACTTTATCTAACTTATATTGGTCGTTGTAGTACTGAGTCCAAGAGTGCAATATGCTCAGAAGAGCAGAGGAGATGCGCAATATGGTGGTCAAGCTTTCTGAGAGCAATGCCAACTTGAGAAAGGCTAATGACGAGTTGGCTGAGATGGAAAAACCAAATAATTCAAGGCTGGAGGAGATGGATGCTGAGATGAGTACACTGAAGTCAGAAGTGGACTCCTTGTCATCTGAGAATTCCAAACTAAAGGAAGGCAATGAGGAATCTGACACTCAGCTAGCAATTACAAACTCACAAGTGGATCAGCTGAAAGAAGTTGTTGCCAACATTGAGCTGGTCTCCACCAAAACTCAAGCTGAGTTGGACTTCTTTCAGAAGAAACTCAGCACTTGTGAACATGAGTTGTCCCATCTGAAGAGCCAAGTTGAAGAGGAGCAGAAGAGAAAAAATGATCTGTCTCAGCAGCTGGAGGCAGAAACGAAGAGCAAAAATGATCTGGCTCAGCAACTGGAGGCAGAAAAGAAGAGCAAGGTTGAGCTCATCTTACAATTTGAGCTTCAAGCCGAAGAAATCAAGAAATCTGCTGTTGCTGAGTTCAGAAGATCTGAATATTTTTCAGACAATCTCTTGAAGATGCAAGGCTCTGTACTGGCGATGGGACAAACTTGTGCAATAGATGCTTGTAGTGAAGTTTATCCAGCCTTGGATAAAAACCATCCTCAACTTGCCGATCTCTACAACCCCGAAGCCAAAGCCTTGTTCGACAAACAGCTGGAGCAATTCAAAGAAGGGGCTGATCAGAGGGAGACTGAAGATGAGGAAGAATAGAATAGGATTTTCTTCATATTTTCCAGTAGTTGTAATAGATAAATTCCTGAATGAAAATTTCATTTTTTTCAAACGTGCTCTTCAGCTTTACTTGCTATTATTTCCATAATTTTTTGCATGTGTCAGACTTCTGCCTCTGACTTCTGCTTTTAACTTCTGCCTTTGTCTTCGGCCCTATCAAAGTTCTTTGCATTGTCTTCAGGTCCAAATATTTTTTCCAAGTATTGGACTTCGGCTTCGATCCTTAGCTCTGCTAAGGGTTTTATGTTGCTTGACTGTGCTGCAGTTATGCTGAGCTTTAACTTTGCAATTGTTAAGACAAATTCCAAATAAAATAAACCTGTTACTTGATCTATTTAAGCAAAATGAAGAGATTACATGTTGGCACTGCCATAAACACTTTTTTATTCAACTTCAGTACTACTGATAATTACACAAATGATTTACATTTTTACTAGCACTGCTAGTAGGTGATAACTGTGAATCCTATTCACAAAAATTTGTCCCTGAGTAGGCATTTGCCTCAGGCCTGCTGAGGTCTTGTTAAGTCGAGTCCTGCTCGGCCATCTCAGTCCTGCTGAGGTAAAGAATTTACTGGGAAACCTGTTCCACTGTGTTGAGTCCTGCTCAACTAGCTCAGACTTGCTGAGTTGAAATACTATACATCACTGATGTAAAAGTCTTAAATGAGTAGAATGCCAAGTCCTTGACAAAGTTCTACCTTCCAAAGTTTGTATCTTGTAAGCTCCAGCTGATCGTACTTCAACAATTCGATAAGGACCTTCCCATTTGGGGTTAAAAGTTTCCTGTTGGTGCTGCATGACTTGCTTCGTTATTGCGTAGTACTAAATCTCCTACTTGATAAGACCTTGGTCGTACTCGAGAATTATAGTACTGAGCAATTAGATTTTTATACTGAGCCATGCGAACATGAGCTTGCTCCCTTTTCTCCTCCAACTCATCCAAATTCAATCTCAGCACTTGGTCATTGGTCTCAACAGAATAATGATTTATCCAAGCAGAACTGGATCCAATTTCAGCTGGGATGACTTTCTCAGTGCCATAAACTAAGGAAAAAGGTGTTTCCTTAGTGGAAGTAGAAGGAGTTGTGCGGTATGCCCATAATATGCTTGGGAGTTCATCCACCCAACTTGCCTCAGTTTTGTATAGGCATTTCCTTAAGCCATCCTTGATTGTTCGGTTCGCCAGTTCAACTTGCCCATTAGCTTGAGGGTATGCTACTGAAGTGAATCTTTGTTCGATTTTGAGTTCGGCACACCAACTCTTGACGGGGTCATCAGCAAATTATTTTTCGTTGTCTGAGATGAAAACTTGTGGAAGGCCAAAGCAGCATATGACGTTTTTCCATAAGAACTTCTTGATCTGATTTCCTGTTATAGTGGCTAAGAGCTCTGCTTCCACCAATTTAGTGAAGTAATCGATGGCAACAACCAAGAATTTAACTAAACCTGGAGCTTGGGCAGAGGTCCAACAAGATCTATTCCCCATTGCACAAAAGGTCAGGGACTTGCGATAGGAGTGAGTTCTTGACTTGGCAGATGTGAAATTGGAGCTTTGACTTGACACGCTTGGCATTTCTTCACCAATTCCTCTGCATCATGGCACAGAGTGGGCCAATAATATCCAGCAAGGTAGCATTTTCTTGCTAACGACCGCACACCAGAATGATTTCCACAGATTCCTTGGTGCATCTCCCAAAGGATGTAATCTCCTTCGTCTTCAGTTACGCACTTCAACCAAGGCTGTGAAAATGACTTTTTATAAAGGTGGTTGTTAAAGAGAGCATACATCGCTGCCTTCAATCATAAACGGCGAGCTGCTCGTTTGTCCTCGGGCTGAATTCCATGCTGCAAGAAGTTAGTAATTTCATCCATCCAAGTGTTACGGTAATCAACTTGCAACACTTCGTTGGCATCATAAGCACAGTGCTTTACTAGCTCCACAACTATTTGTTTCCCAAGGTGGTTGAAGTAGATGAATCTAGCCGAGATAACGCGCCAGCTCTCTTGTTGGCTGATATGGGGATATGCTCAATGTTGAAGTGCTCAAACATTTGGCCGAGCTGCAGCACTTTAGCCAAATACTTTTTCATGTTTTCCTCTTTGGCTTCATAATCCCTGTTGATCTGGGAAACGATCAACTGCGAATCACTTTGGGAAATGATTCGTTCTGCTCCCAACTTTCTTGCGAGGCCTAGTCCTGCTATGAGGGCTTGTATTCTGCCTCGTTGTTAGTTGATTTAAAGTCGAAACACAAGGCATATTCAAATTCCTTATTAGGGTTGATGATTAGGAGTCCTGCTCCGCAACCATCCTTGGAGGAAGACACATCCACATATAAAGTCCAATCCGCCACTGGCTTAACATCTTCCTCCATGAATATCCCTTCAGCCAAGAAGTATGCTAATGCTTGGGCTTTGATAGAAGTTCTTGATTTGTATTGGATATCATACTCTGCAAGCTCCACAGCCCATTTGGCAGCTCGGCCAGAAGTGTCTGGCCTTGACCAGATTTGCTTCAAAGGCTGATCAGTAACCACTATGATTGGATGAGCTTGCAGGTAAGGCCTGAACTTCCTTGTAGCCACTATGAGTGCTAAGACTACTTTCTCAGCATTGGGATATCTCAGTTCAGGCCTATGTAAGATTTTACTTGCAAAGTAGATGGGCCTCTGAACATTATCCTGCTCCTTGAGCAGAACTACACTTACAGCTTCTTTACACGTTGAGAGGTACACATAGAGCTCTTCTCCGGGCAAGGGTGAAGTTAACATTGGCACCTCGGCTAGATGGGACTTCAGCTCATCGAAGGCTTTTTGACATTGATTGTACCACAGGAAAGCTGTTTTCTTCTTTAAGATCTGGAAGAAAGGAAGAGATCTTTCGGCAGACTTGGATAGAAACCTGCTCAGCGCGGCAATTTGGCATGTTAACCTCTGCACTTCCTTTACATTCCTGGGGATGCATGTTTTGTAAAGCTTCAATTTTAGCAGGATTTGCATGCACCCCTTCCTTGGAAACCATATATCCCAAGAACTTTCCTGTGTGTACCCCAAACGTGCACTTTTTTAAATTTAGTCTCATGTGTGAGTCTCTCAGCACAATGAAGACTTTCCTTAAGTTCTGAATATAATGATCAAGAGACCTGCTCTTGATAAGCGTATCATCAATGTAAACTTCCATTATCCGGCCAATTTGTTCACTGAACAAAGAATTGACCAGGCGTTGATAAGTGGCCCTAGCATTCTTCAACCCAAATGGCATAGTTACATAACAATAAGTACATGACTCTGTTATGAAGGCAGTTTTCTCCTGATCTTCTATTGCCATGATGATCTGATGATAACCTTTAAAGGCATCCAAAAAATCAAAGATCTCATGTTCAAGTGTTGAATCCACTAACCTATCAATTTTCGGAAGTGGGTAACAATCTTTTGGACATGCTTTGTTGAGATCGGTATAGTCTATACACATTCTCCAAGATTCATCCTGCTTGGGGACCACCATTGGGTTGGCCAACCAGATTGGATAAAGTACTTCGACAATAAATTTTGCAGCCAATAGCTTCTTGACTTCCTCTTCAATGACTTTAATCCTTTCTGAAGCGAAATTCCATTTCTTCTGTTTTATTGGCTTTGCCAAAGGATCAACATTCAGCTTATACTCAGCCAAGTGTGAAGGGATTCCAGGCATATCTTCAGCAGTCCATGCGAAGATAATTGCAAATTCTCTCAGCAGAGCCTGCAGCTGAGCTAGCAATTCGAACGGCATCCATGTCCCAATCTTTATGACATTTTCGGGTCGGATCGGATCAAGAATGAAGTCTTGCACTGCATCATCCGACTGCAAGTGTTCTTCATCTGAAGGTATAAGTTCTTCAAGGCTGACTTGCTGAACTACTTCATTACCTTGGGTGGCAATAGCATAGCAACTTTGTGCCACTTGTGTATCACCTTGTATTGTTACCACTCCCTCTGGAGTGAGAAACTTCGTGCTGACGTGCAGAGGCGATACAATGGCCTCCAATGCCACCAAGGCTGGCTGCCCCAAAATAATGTTGTATGCAGACATCTCCTTGATGACCACAAAGTCTATCCATAGACAACGATAAGCAGGGGGTCTGCCAAAACTGCAACCGAGTGTGACCAAACCTGCTGGTCGAACTGCAGCTCCAGTAAAACCATATAATGAAGAAGTGACAAGCCTCGTCAAATAATTGGGTAGGCCAAGCTGCTGATATACGCGATAATACATCACATTCACGGCACTGCCGGTATCCACATAAACACGTCGGACCTCCATGATTTTATCAAGAGCTAAGTGTATACACAGGTCTATCACTAAACCTGTATTATTGGAGTCCAGTGGAATGGGATCTTCTGGCACGTAAGTCAACTCCTTTGCCATCTTAGCTCTCTTTGTTGGCAGACTGGATGAAGTTCCCGCAAAGCTAGACTCACCTCGGCCTGCGTAAGGTGGACCTCCAAAGATAGTATAAATAATGGTATTGACTTGGGACCGACCTGCAGCCCCATGCCTTCCTTGCTCCTCATCATCGTTCGTCCTGCGATACCGAGGTGGGGACTCTGGTCGGCATTTGTCCTTCTGGGGTTCTTGTGAAAATCCAACCGATTATGCAGGCATGAATGTGGGTCATAAAATTGCTTTAAGTGACCCTGTTCTATCAGTTGTTCGATAGTTTGAGCTAGCTACCTGCAATCCTCTGTATCATGCCCGATATCTCTGTGATATCGGCAATAGAGTTTTGGGTCTCTCTTCTCCCTAGGCACATTCAAGGGCTTTGGCTCGACCCTCAGACCGTCTTTCTCCATGATGGCCAAAATATGATCTTTTGAGGCCAACAGGGGTAAGCCCTCCTTACCACCTTTGCCTTTTCCACCCATGCGATCGAACGCACTGCGCCGATCCCGGTCTTTTCCTTCAATGCGCCGATCCTCCTTATTGAAACTGGATCGGCTTTCTTGCTGAGCTCCCTGCTCGGCTTCCCTCTTCATCCTGTTTGCCTCTTCACCTTGGGCAAGCTGGTGAGCTTTCTCCAGGCATTCCCTCAAGGTTGTAGGTCCCTCTTCAGCCAGTTGGGAGAAGAGGCGACCTGCTCGGAGCCCATTAATGAAGGCAGCTGCTTTCACACCCTCGTTTTTGTCACTGACCTGCAGTGACTCATTTGAGAAGCGCTGCGTGTACTTCAGCACAGATTCATCTAGACCTTACCTCAAGGTCATCAGATGTGATGAGTTTTTCAAGAAGGGAGTACTGGACACAAACTAAGACTTAAACTTTTGTGCCAGCTATTTGAAAGATCCCACCGACTTCGATGGGAATTCTTGGAACCATCTCCTGGCCTTTCCACGCAAGTACATCGGGAAAGTCTTACAACGCCTCTCCAGAGGATCTGGGACATTTTTTAAACTCATCGCAGTTTGGAACTGGAAGAGGTGATCCGTTGGGTCTGTTGTCTCATCATAAGTGTCTATCTTTGGCACCTTAAAGCTGTCTGGTGCCAAATACTCTGCAATATCCCAGGAAAAATGACTTTCCTGTACTGCTTGCACAAACTCTTGCCTGTGCTCTTCGTAGTAAGTTCTCAGCCTGCGATGAACTTCTTCTTTTTTGGGGATGCTTTTTAAGTACTTTGACCTAACACTCAGATGTTGTCTGGTCATAGGTTCTGACTCCACAGTTGGAGCCTTAAAGCTACGTCTCCTAGCATCCGCCATGAAGCCACTTGGGGGTCTAGATGATTGATTTTGAGACACCTCTTTAGGAGGCAGAGGAGGATCTTCCTCCATATCTTCCACCTCCGGTTGTTTGCCTTTGAGCTGTTGTACCATAGCCTCAAACACATCTATGTTCTCAGTGACATATCTTATCGCTTTGTCTTTATCCTCCCTTGAAATTTCTGGAGTAGGATTAGGCGCTCAGGTACCCGAGAATCCTGTTCTGGGATACCTGAGCGAGTAGTCATTCGTCGTGGCTGGTTGGATGACTCACCCAAACCTTCACGGCGACCTTTTGTCATAGAATGATGTTGGCTGTTTTTTAGTTTGAATTTTTACTGGATTGAGGGATTTGTCCGCCCTCCTCCTAGCGCCAAATGATGAAGCCAGATCTTCACCAAGGATCACAAGTGACCCGAAATAAACACCCTTAGTTGGATTGAATAAGATAACTAGAATAGCTTCCTGGAAGTCCTGCACAAGGAAGCATAAATCAGAGGTCCCGGGGGTGTGACCCCGGGTAAAACCCTCCGACGCTCAAGTCAGTTTGGGCCATTCTCACTGAGATATGATTTTGTATCAAGAGTTAGAAAAATCTCACAGTTCTTCACTGAGGAGAAAATTTGGTGTGATTGCTTTTCGGAGAGATGAAAATGTTTCGATCTCTTCTTTGGTCTCTGTTGGCTTGCTTTTGTTACTTTCCTTTTGTCCCATGCTTCTGACAGCGGATGAGACATTTGCTTGGGGCAGTAGACCTATGACACTGTAAGTCTGCTGATAAGACTAGTAGGTCTGCGGATGTGACTGGTAGGTCGGCTGATGTGATCTTGGCGTGTACAGGCTGAACAGTTTGATGTGTACCTTTTCCTTATTTTGCACCTCTGCCAGATGGTCCCACAATTGATATAGTATTGCACTTGATTCCTTTGTCGAGGTGCAAGATGGAGTCTTGCCGAAGTGATCTGAAGCACGTCCATTAAGCTGAAGCTGAGGTTAAAGCCTGATGCTGAGGTGGAAACCTTGGCATATTCTCTGATAAAAAAGTAAATGTTGTGGGAGAGAAGTATGGCCGAGCAGCAATGTATTTATGCCGAACTGCGAGAGTTGAACACTTTATACATAGGATCTGCCGTTGACTGTTGTTGACTAACATATGGTTATTTTTGGTTTATCAACTGTGATCTGATGTTTGAAACAAGTCTTGCAGATTGTTGGAAGACGAGAAGAACGTTGATCCAGGAAGATGAATGAACAAAATCCTCTATCGATTTAGCATACAAAGATAAAACCAAAGAGCTTGTGTTCTATTAAGAGGCACATGAGTTTGTTAGCAACATTAGTGCTTATGTTGCCGTCATGCATGTATTTTTCTGTCCTCTTAAATGTATTCTCACTATTCTTGTAGCACATATGCATGAATAAAACTTGAAGTCTGTTCAAAACAAGAAAAGATTATAGTACAGACTGTTGACATGTTTTTCCCTCGCATGGATTTTAAAAGAAAAAGAAAAAAAAACTAAAATACCTTCGTCACACAAACTTAGAATTGTCAAAGCGTGCAAGATCTACGCAATGCGTGGAGCTTGATTTTACTATCTCGCATCCGAGAATCTATCTCGGTGCTATTTGTCTGATGTATAGGTATCTTTCTTCTTTTCGGCTGAGTAATGTTGCAAAGTTGGGTTCCAAAAGCATACTTTGAAGAAGAAGGCTGCAGCAGTCAATCCATGTCTTGATTAGTGACAAATTGAAGTTGGAACGTTGAATTTAAGGTTTAATCTACGGTAGCTGATGATTGGAAACAAAAAGAGCACGTGCGACAAAGTGATCAAGCTTGATTGCGAGTAAGTGCAGGCGCAGGCGCAACGTTGTAGGGAAGAAGAGAAAGGAAAACAGAAAGGCATTTAAACATGCGAAATGGACTTTTTGTCCTTTTTAATTGTACTGTAAAAGAGTGAGTTAGAAGGACAGTTTTGTAATTTCGCTTAGGCAGTTACTGTTCTTCTTCCTTATATCAGCTACAAGGGTGTTCGACGTTTTGCCCGCTAAGAATGAATGGAATTTTCTTGCTTTTGAATCCTCCTTCTTCTCTGTAACTTCCTTGATGTTCTTTCATATTCGTGTTATTCAATTTACAGTGTGTTTTGCATCGTTAATATCCGGTTTTCTTGCGTGATGATTCTATGATGTTCCTCACGTTGTATGCTTCGGTTGTTTGCTGAAAATTTCATATGGTATTAGAGTTATTTGCTTCCTTTTAATGAATTTTGGTACATTCATGGTTGCTAATCAAAACTCTTCCTCTTCTTCCAATAATGCTGCAAATCTTACTCCCGCAGATCCTTCAAAAGATCCTCTATACATTCACCCAAGTGATAGTCTTTCACTTGTTCTGGTTCAACCGTTGTTGGATGGAAACAATTTTCACAGTTGGAGTAGAGCTTTTTGAGGGCTTTCAAATCCAAGAACAAGGTAGGTTTTGTGACACGTATGATTCTCAAACCTGCTGAAACAAATCATAGGTTTGTGGCCTAGACCAAAGCAAATAATATGGTTGTATCTTGGATTGTTAATTCAGTCATCCCTTCTATTGGTCAAAATATTATGTGGCTTGATAATGATATAGATATTTGGAATGATTTGAACACAGATATGGAAACGCAGATGTGTTTAGAATGTCTGATTTACAAGAACAATTTTATGCTACTAAGCAAGAAATCAACTCAGTCACAGAATAATATACACGCTTGAAGGTAATTTGGGAAAAACTAATGGTATTGCGTTCTATGCCTAATTGTCTTTGTAATCGTTGCACTTGTAACATCTCTAGCCAAATAAACGAGTTCATTGAAGATGACTATGTCATTAGATTCATTAAAGGTTTGAATGATGAATTCAAGCCTGTGAAGCCACAGGTTCTGTTGATGTGTCTCCTTCCTGATTTGAGAACTACGTTTGCCATGGCTGTTAAATTGGAGAGGCAACTCAATTATGCACCAGTACAAAATCAGTTCACAAATAATCCCTCTATGATGTTGAGTGTCAATGGTGGTAATCCTAGGTATGTTTCTTATGGCACAAGACCTGGTAGTCCAGGTTCTTGTGGAAGTTGACCTAGACCAATAGGCAGAGGGTTCAGAAGGGACCCTCAGAGGTCATTTGTGCATAATCCAAGGGCTTCTATGTGCACTTATTATAATATGTCAGGACATATAGTGGTTAGATGTTACAAGAAACATGGTTATCCTCCAGGTTTCAAACCTAGGGGATAAACGAATTGTGTTGGAAGTGGTTTGTATTTGGGTCAAGGAGGAGGAGCATGCAGTTAAACTAATTATGAACCCTATCAGCATACTAAAATGGTACAAGATGGCTTGTTGAGCACACCCTCACAGGTGATTCCTTCATTTACACAGGAGCATTACAATCAGTTGATCAATTGTTGCAGGAGAATAGAGATAAGAGACACGCTGAAAGCAGTGGACCAACTGAGGATAGTAAGCGACATCATGTTGTAATGTCAGTTCAACAGGCTACTGTCCCTGCTAAAGAGTCAAGTAATGTATCACATAATACTCTATGCATATGGATTTTGGATTCTGGTGGCACAGATCACATCTGTTGTTCTCTATCCTTGTTTGAATCTTATTACCCAGTCAAAACCATGTATGTTAAGCTTCCAAACAATGTCCTTGCCCCTATGACTCATATAGGCACAGTCTGTCTCAGTCCATACTTGACATTGCATGATGTCTTACCTGTACCCTCATTTGCCTTCAATCTATTATCACTGAGTGAACTTACAAAAACTGGTGATATAGACTTGGTTTTTCATTCCAACTTGTGTGTGATACAAGATCATTTGAGCAAGAAGATGATTGGTTCAGCTAGGATGAACCAAGGCATGTATCATTTGCTTGGCCATATCTCACATTCATCCTCATCTGTTTTCCATTCCTCTCAAGTTCATGTTGTTGCTTCTTCAAACCCTTTCCTTTGGCACTCAAGACTTGGACATCTGTCGTCAGCCAGATTGATAGAATCAGCAAGATTGATCGTCAAGTCGATGCTACTTTTCATTCTCCCCTATGTACCATATGTTCTTTAGCTAAACATAAAAGAGACCATTTTCCCACTTTTGTTTCAGTTTTCTGATTCCCCTTTTCTCTCATGCATATAGATATATGGGGTCCATACAAATACCCTACAATGTACAAACATCATTACTTTTTTACGATTGTGGATGATTACTCTAGATACTGTTGGGTTTACCTCATGAAAGCTAAGTCTAAAACCAGAAACATTATTGAAAATTTATGGACATATATCTATGTTCAATTTGACACAGATATCAAAGCCATCAAGACTGACAATGGAACTGAATTTAAAATGAACCCCTTCTATGCATCCAAAGGCATACTTCATCAAACCAGTTGTGTGTATACTCCTCAACAAAATAGGTTGGTTGAGCACAAACAGCAGCATATTCTTAATGTAGCTAGGGCTCTAAAGTTTCAGGCACACATACCATCTGCCTATTGGGGCTTTTGTGTTCAACATGTTGTGTACCTTATCAATATCACTCCATCTCTCTTACTGAATCACAAAACCCCATATGAGATGTTGTACAAAAATCTCGCAGCATACAGTCATCTTAAGGTTTTTGGATGCCTTTGTTATGGTGCTAACACATCCTCTTCCATAGAAAAATTCTCTGTCAGGGCTAGAAGGAGCATTTTTCTTGGCTTCTCTCATGCTACAAAGGGTTATGTTCTCCAAGATCTTACCACTAAAGACATCTTTGTCTCTAGGGATGTCATCTTCCACGAAACTACTTTTCCTTGCCAATCTAGCCATGTGTCTTCTTCTTATCATTCTCTTCTATCTGCTTTACCTTTCCTTCTTGCTCTCTTTCTTCTGACACCACATTTGATTCTTCTTCGCTTCCTCTCCATCTTCCTTTTGTATTCTTCCCTGATGCTCCCCTTCCAACTTCTCACACACCACCGAGATGTGATCCACCCATGGCCACATATAGGAGGAACTTAACTTATCCCAACAACAACATCTAACTAAATCACCCCAACTTGACTTAGCTCAACAACAGTCTTCTCAGTCACCTCAATACTCACTCCAACATCCCACAATTTAACAATCACCTCAGCATTCCCTTAAAAGTGATTGGCAGTAGCCTAGCTCTAGGGGCACTCAGGAAATACCTATCAGTTCCATACACATTGATGTCCCAAGGTCCAGGCCTCAACGGACCAAACATACTCCTGCATACCTCAAAGAATACTATTGCAACCAAGCACAGACAGATCATGCTTTTGCCTCATTGCCCATATTACAAACTGTCACTACACAACATTCACTTCACAAACATTTCCCTTTTGATTCTCTAGCACCAAAATACAAAGCATATGCATTGAATATTAATGTGCATATAGAACCTAACTCTTATGCAGAGGCAGCCAGTTCTGTTGAATGACGGAAAACAATGGGCAGTGAAATTGTAGCCTTAGAAGCAAATAATACCTGGATAATGACAGAGTTGCCTCCAGGAAAACAACCTATAGGCTGTAAATGGGTATACAAGATTAAACACAAACCTGACGGAACTACGGAGAGATATAAGGCTAGGCTGGTAGAAAAGGTTTATGCGCAGCAGCATTGAGTTGACTATCATGACACGTTTTCTCCAGTTGCAAAAATGACTACAGTAAGACTAGTGTTAGCCTTGGCAGCCAGGCTCAAATGGCACGTGCGTCAACTGGATGTTAACAATGTAGTTTTACACGGTGATTTTCATAAAGAGATCTATATGGTTCCCCCTCCCGGAGTATCAGCGGCACACCCTAATATTGTTTGCAAGTAACAAAAATCACTATATGGTTTGAAATAGGATAGTAGAGAATGGAAAACCAAATTGACAAAACTTTCTGGTTTCACAAGGTTTCTCCCAGTCAAAGAATGACCATACACCATTTACAAAGTTGTGAGGCAATTCCTTGTTAATGTTACTGGTGTATGTTGATGATGTTATTGTGGCAAGCAAGGATCTGTAGGAAATTGAAGAGGTTAAGAGGGATTTGGACTTGAAGTTTCAAATAAAGAATCGGGAAGCTTGAAATACTTTCTTGATATTGAGGTTGCTAGATCACATAAGGGGATGGTGCTTAACCAGAGAAAGTATGCTCTGGAGTTGTTGGAAGAGGCAGGATTCCTAGGGTCTAAGCCCACAACCACTCCAATGAAGAGACATGTGAAACTAGTCCATAATAACTCAGATCCCTTGGATAACATCATTGAGTATACAAGACTTCTAGGAATGTTAATATACCTCACAATCACCAGGTCTGACATTGCCTTTAATGTTCAGTGATTGAGCCAATTTTTGGATTGTCCCACTACAAACCATTTAAAGGCTGTATATAGGGTCTTGAGGTACTTAAAGGGTTCCATTGGGCATGATATTTTACTACCTAGTACTGGAGATTTGAAGTTGAAGGGATTTGTGAATTCAGATTGGGCAGGTTGCCAAGAAAATAGCAGGTCTATGACAGGCTATTGTGTGTTCTTGGGTGACAATCTGGTACCTTAGAAAGCCAAAAAGCAGACAATAGTGTCCAGATCCTTAGCAGAAGCGGAGTACAGAGCTATGGCTTCAACAGTGTGTGAAGTGCAATGGCTACTTTTTCTGGCCAAGGATTTGATGCTTACTGAAGAAGAACCTGTAAAGCTATTCTGTGGTAGTAAAAGTGCCTTATATATTGCTGAAATCCTGTATTTCATGTGAGAACAAAGCACATAGAAATTGATTTCCACATAGTGAAGGACATGGTACAGTAGTAGGTGATTAAGTTGATGCCAGTAAGGACGCAGTTTCAATTAGCTGACATTTTCACTAAAACACTAGATAGCAGGAGGTTGGGTGAGCTAATCAGAATGCAGGGGACATACAACATATACAACAAGCTAAGCTTGAGGGGGTGTTGGAAGTTGTGTTCAAGAAGCACATTTTGGAGCACTTGAACAAGAAGACTGCAGCAGTCAATCCAAGTCTTGATCCATGACAAATTGAAGTTAGATCATTGGATTAAAGGTTTAATCTACAGTAGCTGTTGTATTGGAAACAAAAGAGCATGTGCAACAAGGTGATCGAGCTTGATTGCGAGTAAGTGCAGGCGCAGGCGCAACCGTGCAGGGAAGAAGAGAAAGGAAAAGCGGGAAAGCCATTTAAACATGTGAAATGACCTTTTTGCCCTTTTTATTTGTATTTTAACAGAGTTAGTTAGAAAGACAGTTTTGTAATTTCGCTTAGGCAGTTATTATCTTCTTTCTTGTATCAGCTATAAGGGTGTTCGATGTTTTGCCTGCTAAGAATGAATGGATTTTTCTTGCTTCTGAATCCTCCTTCTTCTCTGTGACTTCGTCGCTGTTTTTTCCTATTCGTGTTATTCAATTTACAGTGTATTTTACATCTTTAATGTTCAGTTTTCTTGCGTGATGATTCTATGATGCTTTTCACGTTCCTTGCTTCCGTTGTTTGCCGAAAATTTCACAAGTACTTTCCCATACATGGTGTTTCTGTTTGAAGGAAATTTGCTTTTTTCCTTCTTCAAACATCTGGGTTGTGTAATTTTCCTATCTTTTTTTTCGCCTTGACGGATTGTTCTATGATTGTTAACAGATATTTGAGAATCGGCCTCCTCAGTGCTTTTGGAAACCTGTGTGCTTTTCTACAATTATTCTCTTTGCCGATTTGCAACCCGGGAAGGAAATTGGAGTAATGATAACAGCGTAGTTGCTACTTGCTTATGCAAGTGTAGACTATACCTTTTTCTACCTCGATATGTTGCCATAGGAGAAACTGATTGTTGGAGACATTTATCATGTCAGTATTTTGTTTAGTTTTCCAAATTTTTGTAGTTGAATTGCACTTCTTTTTTTTCTTATTTTCTTTTGCCTTCAGTTGGTTCTCATTTTTCTTCTCTGTGTTAGTTTCTTATGTTTGATGAAGTTAAAAAGAAGTTTTGAAAGAGGTAAAAAGAAAATTTACCCTTGGAATTTGAAACAAAATGAGAAAAACATATTGTGAGACATTGATCTCTCACATGGATCAATTGATGTATACATTAGTCTCTCAAGAAAAGACATCAATCGATCTATGTTAGGCTTGTGCAAAGTTGGAACCTCAGTGTAAGACATCGATCTATAAGACTGGGTCATATCGATCGATCGACGTATAAATCAGTCTCTTGAAGAAGAGACATCGATCAATCGATGTGTGTAACCACAAACCTGGAACCTTACTATGAGACATTGATCTCTAAACCATGGGACATCGATCGATCGATGTATACATCAGTCTCTCAAGGGAGAGACATCGATCGATCGATGTATGGCAGGTTCAAAACTGCAACCTCCCTGGAGGACATCGATCTCTCAAGCCAGACACATCGATCGATCCATGTCATCCAGAATTCAAATTTTTATGACCGTTAGAACAAATTGCAGGGAGATTCATGGTATTTTCTCTTTCCAATCTTGCTCCAATTTTTTTGTGGACTTTTCTCTAACATTAAACATGCTTCTTTGACTGTTGTATCCATGTCTAAGATTCTATAGGGTGGTTTTGGAGGATCAAATTAATCCATAGAGTAGCCAAAGATTATTTTCAAATTGTCAAGACTTGAGATTGACTTGAAGACATGGATGAGGCTCCAAAAACATGGATAACACCTCCTATAAATAGATGAAGCTCAGATGAGGCATTCATACACTTTCACCATCGTCAAGCTTCACTCTTCTTTGTTGTAAATTTCTCTCATTTGTGTAAAAGTGCTTAAAGCTTGTTAAGTTCTTATTTGTTCTTCATTGTTATAAATTGAGAGATTGTAAGTCTAACACAAGAGGAACCATAAATATTTGATCTCTTGCTTGTGTTTATACTAGTGAGAAAATGTAAACTCCACTATTTCTTTAAACCCACTGTGAGAAAGTCCTTTGAGAGAATTTTGTTAAAGCTGTGAGGTAACAAGAAGTTGTTCTTGCTTAGAGCTGAAGTTGCTGTAGTTGCACAAAGTTGTTTTGTACAAGAAGTTGTTGTTATGGTTGCTTAGACTAAGTTGTTAGTGTAAGTATTGTTGTGGTTGGTCTTATTAAGTATAATAAGAAGAGTAGTTGTAGAAAATCCACTTTGAAAACAAAGTGGTAGTAGAGTATAATCATTTACGATTCGAACCATTCTATATCCAGTGTACTCATTCATTGCTTCTTATCTCCTATTTTTTACTTTGATTTTGAATTTCATTTGAGTTGGAGATAGCCAAAAACTAGAAAATTCTGCAAAATTGTTCAACACTCTATTCATCCCCCCTCTATAGTAATTGTCACAGACCTAACATCTTATGGTTGCAGCTCTTCTGTTGGTTTTTTCTGAGACACTATTAGGTCGGACAAGGTTACTAATTACTTTGCAGAAAGGGTATTCTTGCTTTGTTTTGGATCCTTATAGAAGAGTTGGTGAGTATCACTTCCCTTTGCTCATAGAAGCATGTGCTTTGGGTTTTTTGGTGGACTGCTCGTGTACCTTGATAATTATGTCGTATAAAGTTACCAATTAGGTACCTTTGCTTTGTTTGGGACCCTTATAAAACTTGTGGTGAGTATCTCTTTCCTTTAGAATCATGTATTTTTGGGTTGTTTTGGTGGACTACTGATGGTACCTTTATTCGGTATGCTACGGAGTTGCTGCTTTGCATTCTACTATGCACATGTTCTTATAGTTTGCTCTTGTGCTGTGGTGTTATTCACATATGTATAGATAAAAGTAATTTATCTGCTTCATACTTTTAACATAGAATAAGAGACCTACAATATATACCTGCATGGAAAAAGGATCTGATAGGAATTAAAATAACCGTTGTAAAACCAAGACCAATAACAAATTTGCATTATTGCATATATGATCTTTTCAATTCTATTACCAAAGGAGTCAACGACATAATCTTCTTTGACTTTGGAATATGATGGAATAAAGCAAAATAGCTCAATAAATTGATTGTGTTTTTTGTATTGTGTAGTAATAGTTGACCGACACAACTTGATGCAATTTTTATAATGGTTCATCTAGAAACAACTTTTGTGTGTTTCTAACACATGTGTAAGGTTACGTGCATCTAACCCCCGCCATACCTCTGTTAGAAAATTACGTCTAAAGTACTTTAAAATATGCTCCAAACTTATATAAAAACATGTAAAATATTGTTTGGGAGATTGATGATTTGAACACTTTGAACTTGTAAGAAATCACTTGGATTTATCCATGTGTAAGTTGGATCGAACCAAGTGAAAGGCGAAATGAAGTTGAGTGTTTTGTTGGACATAGATCGATCAAATCGATCGATCGATGTATACATCAGTCAATCGATGTGGTATGGATGAAAAGTTGAAGCTCTCTGTCCAACATAGATCGATCACATGGATAGATCGATGTGACATTGATCGTTACATAGATCGATCGAAGTTGGCAGGGGCAAAGTTGGAGCTCTCTGTCCAACATCGATCGATGTCAATGTGCTAAAAGACACTTTTCACTTTGAATTGCAACTTTTGATCCAAGAATCATCTCCCTTCATACATGAACATTATGCAATTGACATGGATGTTAATTAATCTGATGAAATGGGTTTTCAAAGTGGTATTTAAACAACCCAAGATCTATAAATAGTAGGTCTTGTTATCTTAAATTGCATACAATAACTTTTGCAAAATTCTAAAAATTTCAGCATTTGTTTTCCTCCAACCTTTCCTTCTTCTTCCTCCACTATCAGTCGCTTCCATTAGTAAGTTCAGTCTCTCTCTCTTAGAGCAAAAGAAGGGGAGAAAGCAGTTATATCCTAGGAAGTATTTGCTTGAAGATTACCTTGCTCACCGGTAGAGGCAAATTGTTTTGAGGCTAGTGACCATCTAGTCACGTCTCGGCCAATATTTACTCTTTGGTTGTCCGTATTCCTTGTATTTTCCAAACAATCTTAAAGCAAATTTTGTTGAATATGGCAACCAGACAAGCACTTGTTACTGACATGTATAAGATGGAGCCAGTTGATGGCAAATTTTTCAAACGTTGGGCAGCCAAGGTGCTCTTCTTTCTTGAGATGCTCTTTGTTTCATATGTGCTGACTAAAGACAAACCAATAGACGAAACAAAAGGTGTCAAATATGAGGCTGATAATACAACTTGTAGAGGACATATCTTGCACCTCCTCTCCAATTTTCTGTTTGACATTTATGTCAAATTCTCATCAGCAAAGGAGATATGGACAGCACTTCAGAATAAATATGGTTTTGAAGATTTTGGTAAAAGGAAATATGTGGCCAGCGAGTTTCTAAAATTTCAAATGGTGGACCATAGATCAATCAATGATCAGATTCACCAATATCAACAGGATAATCTGGAGCAATAAGGCATCAAAGTTGACAAAACTTTTCAAGCAGCCTCCTTGCTAGAGAAGCTTCCATCTTCTAGGAATAAATACAAGAAGAGACGAAGGCATAATGATGCCAGATTAACTATGGATGGAGTCATCAAGAACATTCGTGTTGAGAAAAACAATAGGCTGGATGACAAGGAAAGTGATGAAAGAGATTCCCAAGCCAGTGTGGTGGAGCACAAACCCAAACGGCAAAAGATTCAAAACATTAGCAAAGGTAAGAACATTGTTTAGGGACAAGAACAAAAGAAACTTAAAGGAGCATGCTAGGTATGTGGAAAGCATGGTCACCGAGCAGCCAAATGCAACCAGCGGAAAGACTAAACTAGCAATCAAGCGCATCTTATGTAGAGTACAACGGAGGATGAAGACACCATTGGTGCGGTCCTCTTATCCAAGGTAAACTTTGCCAGTGGTACAACGGAATGTGTGGTAGACACTGATCTACCAAGCACATTGCTACCAGTAAGGATCTATTTTTTGATTATCAAGAAATAGGTGATGGTGAACAAGTCTTCTTAGGAGATGCACATGGAATCCAAGTTCTTGGAAAGAAAAATGTGCTTCTCAAGTTGACTTCAGGAAAAAGATTGGAACTAAGCAATATGCAGCATGTACCTTCCATGCATAGGAACTTGATTTTTGGAGTGCTACAGAACAATGCTAATATCGAACTTGTTCTTGAATCTGATAATCTTGTGCTTTCTAAGAATGGGAAATTTGTTGGGAAGGGATTTTGCTCCCGGGGTCTACTTGTTCTTGATGCATATGTGTTATCAATAATAAGAATCTATCTAGTTCTACTTATATTGTTGATTCTCTTGATGTTTGGCATGCAAGATTATGACATGTTAATAAGGATGCTTTAAAAAGGTTAAAGTTTACTAACTTGATATCTTATGCAAGTAATGATGACTTTGATAATTTTGAATTCTGTGTAGAAGCTAATGACTATAAAAAGTCGTTTAAATCTGTTGAAAGAGTTACAGATAAGTTTGAACTTATTCATAGTGACTTAGGAGACTTTAAAGGTTATACAAGTAAGGGTGGCAAGAAATACTATATTACTTTCATTGACGATTTTCCTAGATACACTAGAGTTTACTTGTTAGCTCATACAGAAGAATTTGAAAGCTTGTTCATTAGGTATAAACATGAAGTTGAAAATCAATTCGACAGAAAGATTAAAAAGTTAAGAACAGATAGAGGCGTCGAGTACAATATATTGTCTTTACAAAAGTTTTGTGAAGACAATGGGATCATTCATGATTCACACCACCCTACACTCCTCAATCTAACGGATTTGTTGAAAGGAAAAATAGAACTTTTAAGGATATGGTGAATGCTATGCTTATAACTTCCGGTTTACCTAACAATAGTGGAGAGAAGCAAT